>VDFB02168118.1:215268995-215455272 GCA_007258455.2 Sequoia sempervirens
CATTTCCTTGGTCGATGATACAATCATTTCGACATATTAGGCCCAAAATTGCAAGATGTAACATTTTGGGCTTTATTACCATCTCCTAATGAATCCTAGTGGAAACAAGTTGTGAAACTCATTCCATCTACCATATGCTACTGATCAACCTTCATCCTAACATCTTCTAACACCACTAACTCAAAATTAAATGGTCAACATGACCTAGAAGTATCAAGACACAAAATTTCTTCCTAGGCTTCCAAATTTGCCTAGTGCTACATATTGCTTTCTAGGTGCTCCTGCACCATTCTCCCCCTCTCAGCCCAAACACTAAGGAATGGAAGGAGAAACCAAAAATAGGTCAATACCAAACTTCTTGAACTGGTCTTCTTGTACCCATGTGGCTTCTGATTCATGCTTGTTCTTCCACTTGAGAAGGTGCTCCATGTACACCTTGTTTCTTGTAGCCTTCTTCACTCTTGACTCCAAGATCTTCTCTGCCTGAGGCTTGTCTTGATTTGGTAGGGATATATTGCTGATGTCCTTGAAGATCTCCTAACTATTTTGAGCCACATCATTGACTGATCCCTTGTACTTGATCAAGTCAGCTATATTGAAAACTGGTGAGATTCCTAGATCGGTAGGTAACTCCACCTTGTAGGCATTCTTGCCATACTTGGCCAATATCTTGCAAGGTCCTACTCTCTTCATCTGCAACTTGGTTGACATTCACTTCTACAACCTTGACTTGTTAAGGTGGACCATAACAGAGTCCCCTACTTGAAATTGCACATCTTTCCTTGACATATCTGCCTTCTCTTTCAATTTTTGTGTAGCCTCGGTGACTGTCTTCTTCACCTGCTCCTGAATCTCTTTCATGGTCTGAATGAAGTCTTTTGCATGTGCACTTCTATGTTCCATAGCTCCAAGATCTCTGAGCTCACATATGCCTCTTGGGTGCATCCCATACATAACTTCAAAAGGACTCTTCCCTGTGGTCCAGTTCACACTATCATTGTATGCATACTTAGCTTGTGAGATAACCATATCCCATGTCTATCCATACTCCTTAGTTAGGAACCTTAAAAGGTTACCTAGCACCCTGTTAACCACCTCTGTTTGACCATCGGTCTGAGGATGGTAAGCTGATCCAAAAGACTGGTTGGTACCTAACCTTCTCCATAGAGTCTTCCAAAATTGACTCATGAACTTCACATCCCTGTCTGAAACAATGCTCAAAGGAAATCCATGGATCCTTACAACTTCCTTGAAGAAGAGATGAGCTATGTAACTTGCATCATGAGTAGTTTTGCAGGGAATAAAATGACTCATCTTACTAAATCTGTCTACCACTACATAGACACTGTCGAAACCAGTCTTGGTCTTAGGAAGGCCTACCAAAAAATCCATGCTCACACACTCCCATGGTCTGTTAGGAATGGGTAGGGGTTGATATAGACCAGCATTACTAGCTCCTCCCTTAGCCTTCATACACACAACACATTGTTCCACATACTTTCTAACATCTCTTACCAACTTAGGCCAGTAATAGAATCTTTGCACTAGTTCTAAAGTCTTATTGATACCAAAATGTCCACTAAGACTGCCATTATGCTTTTCTTGAATCATATTTTCCCTCATTGACCCTCTTGGAACACATAACTGATTTCCCTTAAATAATAACCCACTTTGCAATGTATACTCTGAGTATTGGCTATGGAAATGATTCTCAAAGTTAGAACATACCTTGTAGACCTCTGAAAAGTCTTCATCTTCCCCATAGAGATCCTTGAAACTCTCTATGCCAATGCTCTTGATCTGTATCTCTTGCACTGTCAACAATCTCTTGCTCAATGCATCTGCCACCTTGTTCAATTGTCCCTTCTTGTGCTTGATGGTAAAAGTAAAAGCTTGGATGTATTCCATCCATTTCAAATGCCTATTACTCAACTTCTCTTGAGTGTTGATAAAGCTAAGTGCCTGATTGTCAGTAAAGACTACAAACTCCTTGGGTAGAAGATAATGCCTCCATTTCCTAAATGACTGAACCAAAGCATAAAGTTCTAAGTCATAGGTTGAATACTTCTTCTTTGATTCGTTGAGCTTCTCACTAAAGAAGGCTATAGGCTTGCCCTCTTGACTTAGCACTCCTCCTACTGCCACTCCACTTGCATCACATTCAATAGTGAACAATTTGTGAAAACTAGGTAATAAGAGAATAGGTTCAGTTGCCACCTCTTGTTTCAATTTCTCAAGCCCTTTCTCAGCTTCTTGAGTCCACACAAACTTAGCTTTTAAACCACCCTTGATTGTCTCTAGAACTGGTGCACATATACCACTAAAGTTCCTTATGAATTTCCTATAAAATTAAGCCAATCCATGAAAACTTCTTACCTTTGTCCTTGTGGTTGGAGTAGGCCAGTTTAGGATGGCTTCCACCTTGCTTGGATCCATCTTCAATGATCCTTTGGACACTACAAAACCCAAATATACAAGCTCTTGCTTAAAGAACTCACACTTCTCTAGATTGATTGCCAACTTCTCCTCTTGCAATCTTCTAAGAACCAACTCCACATGTTTCAAATGCTCTTCTGATGTCTTGTTGTATATGAGGATGTCATCAAGATACACTACCACAAATATCCCTGTAAATTTTTTAAGCACTTCATTCATGAGCCTCATGAATGTGCTAGGGGAATTAGAGAGGCCAAATGGCATAACTCTCCACTCATATAACCCATCATTTGTCTTAAAAGTTGTCTTCCACTTTTCTCCATCCTTGATTTTGATCTGATGGTAGCCACTCTTGAGATCCAACTTTGTGAAGTACTGAGCTCCTCCAAGACAATCCATCAAGTCTTCAATCCTAGGGATAGGGAATCTATATCTGATTGTGACTCTATTTATTGCTCTAGAATCAATACATAACCTCCACTTACCTCCTTTCTTGGTTGCTAAAACCACTGGTACTACACATGGGCTGATGCTCTTTTGAATCAATCCTTGATCCAACAACTCTTGTACCTATCTAGCTACCTCTAGATTCTGATCTGGTGTAAGTTTGTATGCTGCTTTGTTAGGCAATGAGGCTCTAGGTATGAAGTCAATTTGATGACTTGTGGCTCTCTTTGGTGGTAGAGTTGCAGGTGTGCCATCACTTACAATGTCCTTGAATTGATCCAACAACTTTAGGACTGCTCCGGGTATGACTGTCTTTTCAGCCTTGTCTTCTTCTTTAGGTTGTAACATGACCACATATCCTTCACTCCCTTGATGTAGGTTGTTAAGGAACTCCTTTCCACTACTCAATAAGACACTAGGTGTCTTTGACTATCCCTCTTCTTCTTCTGACAGTGACTACAACTTGAAAGTCTTTCCATCCTTCTTGAATGAGATGGTGTTCTCTTTCCCATCATATATGACACTTCTGTCAAACTGCCATGGTCTGCCCAATAGTAGATGACATGCATCCATGGGTAAAACATCACAAACTAACTTGTCCTTGTACCCTCCAATGGAAAATTCCACAGTTACTTTCTCATTCACTAAAACACTTTGCCCTTTGTTTAGCCATGTGACCTTGTAGGGGTTAGTGTGGGGTACTTTCTCCAATTTCAATTTCATTACTGCCTCCTCTGAGATTATATTGTCTGTTGAACCTGAATCTACTATGACCTTGCATACTTTGCCAAGTATCTTGCACCTTACTCTAAACAAAGCTCTCCTCTGTTTTGGTTCTTCCTTGACCGGTTGTCTGATCAAAACTCTATTGAACATCAGATTGTCTCCTACCTCAGATTCAATATGACTGATCTCAAATGACTTAGGACTCATGGTGTCCTCTTGTGCATAAGCCACTCTCTTCTCATTGCTTGATGAAGATGATTTCTCCGGGCACCTATAAGCAGGATGACCTACTTGACTACAATGGTAGCATTTCATGTTTGCAAAGTATGAATTGCTCCTGCCTGCTCCTCTTCCTCTGTTTGAACCTCCTTGAGGTCCTCTACCCCTATTGTATCCTCCTCTAGCAGATGTTTCACCTCCATGCTCTGTTAATTTAGACTCTCCTTGGTTTCTTTGGTCATTGCCTCTGCCTTGGTAGCCACCTCGCTGTCCTCTTTGATCTCTTTGATCTCTTCCTTTGCCTTTGCCCTTAGAAGCTTGGTCTTGCTTCCTCTTGTTCCTTTCCTCAATCTTGACAGCCAATTGGTAACATTGATGTACTGTCTTAGGACTTAAAAGAGCCATCTCCTCTTGAATGTTCCATTTCAAACTATTAAGGTACCTAGCCACCTTGAGACTTTCATCTTCTAAAACATTAGACCTCATACAAAGTTTTTGGAACTCCTCTATGTAGGTATTCACATCTTGGTCTTTCTGCCTTAAGCTTTGCCTCTTCTTGTGTAACTGAATCTCATAGTCATCTGGCATGTATGCTTCTCTTATCTTGGCAACCATTCCCTTCCAAGTAGAGATAGGCTGCTTACCTTCTTTTTCCCTCTCTATCTGAACAAATTTCCACCATGTCAAGGCAAAACCTCTTAGTCCTGATTTGGCCACCTTTACCTTCTGTGCCTCAGTGACTCCATCACATTCAAAATGGTTTTCCATTCCCTCTATCCAATCCATGACTAGATCAACTTCCATTTTTCCACTAAATAGTGGTATGCCTTCAAGTCCTTTTCCACTCAACGCCTTCAATGCTTTCAAGAAAGGCTCTTCCTCCAAAACAGAGTCAGGTTCAGGGATCTTGTCTTCCTCTGCAACCTCTTCTTCCTTTGGTATTTTTCCTTCCAACTTCACATTGTTCAATGATTTCTCAAGTTGCTCTATTCTTTCTTTTAACAACTTATTGTCCTCCTCTTGCTCTTCAACCATCTTGGCCAATTCTGCATTTTTCACCATGATGGTAGAACCACTGGATTCAAGGTCTGACATACAAGATTCTTCCCAAATCTTTTACTTGCTCTGATACCAATCTGATAGGGAGAGGGTTGGATGAGACACTCACTGTCCCATGCTCTAGGTCCTTATTCTCAAGAACTCTTAGGTGACTCTCCCACCTTAACCTTTAGGTCCTATTTCAGGTAAAGAAACCCCTGGTTCTTCTGGCCAACCCCACTATCATCATTCATTCATTCCACCAAGCCAATCTTGGTGCCTTGCCACTATCTCACCCTTGGCCCTTACTCTTCCCTAAAGGCCACTAAACCTCCAAGCTTTACTAACTTGTTGCAGGGGTGTGTGTTGACTTCCATAGCTTCAAAACTATCCACCTAGGGTTCTTGATCATCCACCTTACTTCATTTCTCCATCGCTCTCACCAAACCCTATTCTAGGGTTTAAAAAGGGCTAGTAGCCCTTAAGCCCCAATTAGGCCTCCTAACTCGAGAAAGTAGGCTTAAACTCCCAAACTTCCTGAAGAACATCACAATCTTCCAAAAGAGACCCTAGTTCATTTTCCTACCTCTCCAAGATTTTTGAGGTTATAGGCCTTCACAGGCCGTACACAGGCGTGACCCTCTTTTTGTAGGTTTTAGGGCTTTTTAGGCCATTTCTTGAATACACAATGAACAATCAACTTGTTTTAGTCACCAAATGGAATGGTGAGATCTCTTGTTTCTTGCCAAGCCTTTGTAATGCCTCCTACAAGCACCATACACCCTGAGTTGCCAGAGAATGGTCACCCCTGCAACATTAGTGTTTGTTTTCACTGTCTTTCCTAACTTGGCATAGCCAAGCTTGCCTAGGAAAAGACCTTTTCCATGAAACCTTGCCTCCTACAAACTCCTAAACCTACTCTATATACAGGCATGGAGCTTAGCCTCATTTCCCACGGACTATACACTAGGTATAGTGGAAGACAGAGGTCTAAGACTCCATGGTTAATAGCCTGCTAGACTAGTCAGCAATGGAAAGAACAAAACCTAACTGAGAACAAAGCAAGAAAATGATGGAACAACCTAACTACTGACCACACAAAACTTGAAAATCAATTATTACATGTTCCACACACTGCTCAGTGCCTCGAAACCTCCATTAACACTCTAAAAGATCTAAAAACCAGAAATTACAAGAACTTCATTGCTTTTCCTTATAACAACAAACTTCAAATGAAACAAAAGATTCTCCAACCCCCAGAACAAGTTGAAGCACACCTTTAAAAGGTTCATAAGGTGGTTACATTTCCCTTGGTCGGACATAACCACCATATAAGGCCAAAATTGCACAGATGCAACATTTTGGGCTTTATTGCCATCTCCTAGTGAATCATAGTGGAAACAAGTTGTGAAACTCATTCCATCTACCATATGCTACTGATCAACCTTCATCCTAACATCTTCTAACACCACTAACTCAAAATTAAATGGTCAACATGACCTAGAAGTATCAAGACACAAAATTTCTTCCTAGGCTTCCAAATTTGCCTAGTGCTACATATTGCTTTCTAGGTGCTCCTGTACCATTCATACACAAAATACTCTCCACCAGTCCATCCGTACTATAGAAACACACACAACAACTTTGAAACTAGTCTTCTGGAGCACCAAACCACGAACACCTTTACCAAAACATAGACAACATCATTACAAACCTTCTACTAGATCCGAAAGACCTGAAACAAACCAGCAGAGGACTACAAAGTATAAACATTTCTCCCAGTCCACAGAAAAATAACTCTACCAGGCCAGTTCACACACCGGTGAACACAACTTTCACACTCCATCAAACCAAAAGCTCTAATCTAGGATATATCACCAACATATGCCCATAAACAACACTTTAGATCTGCACAAGCATAGGATCAACACAAAAGAAATGTGGAGCACATACTGGAGCACATTTTGAACACATACTCAACTCTGACTTCACTAGTTCTCAAAAGCACTTGGCAACTCATCAAATCAACACACCTGCAACACCATACGATAGTTCCATGTACTCATAACATCTCTACAACATCTCAACTATACATGCACAACTTGCAACATCTTGTATTGTGTTGACATCAATGACAACATTAATGACAACACCACCATACTCATTCATAGTTGCAACAAGCATTGCATTCATGGTTGGGTAGAAAAGCACCTCAACCAGGTTCTCGTCCACCAGTGGAGGCGAGCTGTCATTAAGGAGTTACATTAGAATCCTAATCTATGTACTTATATCATTATTATAACCGATGAAATTGATGTAACTGATGAAATTGATGTAATGGATGTATTGATGTATTGACTTTGAGGCATTGAAAGCCAAGTCAAGTTTTCTAAATTGACTATTGACATTTGGAAATGAATATATATTCAGATTTATTTCATTTTGATTTATGGACATGAAATCACTAAATAGAAATAGCAATGGGATTTGTGTCATAAATTTTATATTCATAATGCCAATTTTTAATTTATTGAGGAAAATCTAGTTGGGCACGTTAGACCAACATGCTTAGAACAAACTTGATGTAACTTTTTTTTAAAACAATGACAACAATATTGTTAATGTAACAACAATATGTCACACCTACACAAAGATGTGCACACAAGTGTCATGTGAAACATAAAGACACAATGAAAACTACAATAAGACTACCTCACCACTATATAAGCAAGGTGACAACAACGAAAGGCTAAACACTTGTGGGATAAATCCACCACGACGAACATACAAAAGAGAGGATGACACCTAAATGACAATTGGTTACTAATCCACAATCACATTCTCTTGCAACACTAATCCAAGATTGAATGAGATAATCTTCAACCTCCAATCCACACGTAGACACACTTAACAACTCTAAACACCAAGTCCAACCTTCATAGGAGGTTACCTAACTAGGTCTGCACAAACTCTCCACTAACTAGAATGATGACAAGTCACTTCCAAACAACCATATGCTTTCCAAGGCAAGGAGATGTCACAAATTTGTAAAGACAACACATAGGGACATGCTCAAGACATCCCTAGACTCCCAAGATCACGGGGAACAACTTCCATTCACAACATTTCCCCATAGAAGGCCTCGAAACACTTGCAACTAACAAAAAAAGCACAAAATAACACATCCTAACACTGATGTCCTATAGGGATGCCTATATCCTTTTTGGGTTCCACATCCCTTTTAGAGGCGCTCGTGTCCTTGGAATATATTCCAGGCATTAGTGTCCCTATAGGGATGTTAGTGTCTTGGGCAATGAGCTTCTCTATACTAGGAATGACCTCTAGGACCCCACACACTAAGGAGCCACCTAAGAAGGTCTGTACAACAACCTATGAACTAAAAAAAATTTAAACACAACTTGGGGTCAAATGAAGAGTTCAATTATCTTGATCATTGGATACTTTCAACAAGCGAAGGAGAAGGTAAGGAGGAGTGTTAACACCTCCCTTATACCCCTAACTCCTTCCCTAAGCAAGAAAACACAAAAATAAAGAGATAAAACAAATTTGTGTTTTTACAAGGACGCTACAAGAGTGCCCTAAACAACACCACACTTAAGGGATGAGCTTTTAGGAGTAGGATGACTACACTACAAGTCCACAACACCATCTAAGGCTACTCCAAGACACTTATATTCATTTTAAACCCAAAGGAAATATTACTACATTCATTTTGAGCCCAAATGAAATATTCTCATGTTTATTTTGCCATTATAAGCATAAATATAAGCATTCATTAAGCAATCGTGCTTGGTTCCAACATTGAGTCACGTAACTACAACTAATCACACTATCCATTAACCATGGATTACAATCCACCTCAAGAAGAGAGGTCCAATAAACCACATTATTACAATTACATCAAATAGGACTGAAATGTCCTTTACATATATAATTACATCATAATCAACAAATGGAAGAAAGCATGAAATGAGCATGAGAACCTTTGTCAAATGGAAGTCATCATCGACTCTACCACAATCCTCCAATCCCCAACAGTGGTTTCCATGCCACCCAACATCATGGAATCAAAAGGATCTATTAGAATTGTAAATAAGTAGGATCAAATAACAAACAAAAATACCTTCCATGTAAGAGAGTTGCAAATAATAATCTACTATTTTCTCAACGAGAAAAACTTACAGAATGAAAGCTTCAAGAGTCTTTGAGTATGACGATATAAGGAAGGAGATTGCTTATAATAGAAAACACTAAATGATAAAGGTATTATATCATGACAAGTGTTGTCATCCTATTTGATGAGAAAAAATGATCTAACAATAGCTCACTCTAGTTAATAGAAAAAAAAACATTCCTAAGTTTAGCTTAAGTGCCTGAAATGAATTAGCTTAATAATCAATTAAATATTAATTAATTATTATCTAATGCATGATTACTCTAACACCCCCCTTAAGTGAAAATTTAGGGAACTTAGCTAAAAACCCTAAAAAGTGAATGCATAAAAGGTAAAGAATGCATGATGGGTCTCCACATCGCCTTTCTTATTATTGGATAAGTTTTGTATATTTTCTATATGTAATAATTTGGACATGATCAATAGTTTGGATGGAATCAATCTTGTCAGTTAATTGGAAAACTAACTTATTTTTAAGAAGAAAAAAAAGGTGTTATTTTAAAACATTCTTTGTTTATCTTTTACATAATTTTATGCAATGTGTAAAACCACTTTTGATGAGTCTATTTATATACATATTTTCTATTTTGTCCATATTTTAAAACACTCATGTTTATTTTTACGTGATTTTATACAATTTGTAAAACCACTTTTAATGTGTCTATTTATATATACATTTTCTATATTTTTTATTTTGTCCATATTTTAAGTACACATGTTTATCTTTTACATAATATTATGTAATGTATAAACCCACTTTTGATGCGTCTATTTATATCCACCCATGATGAATGATGAAGTAAAAAAGATTCACTATTGTATTAAGAAAACAGTTAATTTTTTATAATAATGATTTTTTTTATTATGATGGAATTTTTCTACCACAAAAACCTTCCCAAATAAATATTACTGCATATACACTTCTATTGTACAGATTTATCAACATCTCAACACTTTTTGATATCACATCCTTTTAGTTCTAACCTATGATTACACCTCGGTATTACCTGTTGCACATTTGGGTGCAAATGCTAGGTAGTTTGTAGAAAAAGCTAGTTGTTCCGGAATCTATGCTAAATGGTAATAGAGATCTTATTTTATCCCAGACCTCTTATCCTATCCTTGAATATAGAAAAAAAATTCTAAAGTGGAGTCTTTGGAAAGCTACAGTATTTGGAAAGCTACCTGCTTGTATTAGTTTTCGTAAGATAAGATAGAGAGAATAGATTCTTGCATTCCTAATGACAAAATATAATGTATGTTCTTACTGCATTCAAAAGAACAAAAATAAACTATCTGAACACATAGATGAATTTTATTTCCTTTCTGAACAAATATAGTCAGTAGATTGCTAAATACATTCTCAAGTAATAAGATGCTAAAACCTTACAATCTTGGTCAATGCTAGTGAGTCTAATGTTTTATTTGTCCTTCACATTACTTATATACAATTTTTTTTCTGATGAGCTGTTGATACAATCAGATACAACCCAAACTGTTGCGCCACAATGAAAAACTAAGTACAGACACCCTGCTTAAAGAGCTGATAATTTCTTCTAAACAAGTCACAAAGAAAATGTGACTTTCAGTTGAACAAGCTAAGCCAAACATATCACAAAATAGATATCAGCAGAGCTCACAAATCAGCTCATATTTACATATATAAGCAGGGTGGTCTAGGATGTTATAATAATCATATGAGAATCCCATCAGATGTTCTCTCTGGAATTTCTCTTCCAACTTCTTCTTCAAGCTTCTTGTTCAACTGGTTTGTAGAAAGCAAAATTCTTGAACAGTGAAGGTGGTTTGGGCTGGTTTTTCTCCTGAGCTGAAGATAGTTGTTCTGGGCCTTGTCTAGGAATGGAGGACAGACAATTTATTGCAGGTGAGTTGGGGCTTGGAGGATGGAAGGGAAAAGGTGACTTTTGTAGTTGCCCTATGATGACTGTTATTTTGGTCTGAGTTCTCATCTTGACTGGCGAAGTATCTGTTCAAACTGTTGTGAACCACAACTTTATTTTTGTCTGTCTTAGGTGAACAATTCATATCATGATCTTTCAGACCCCATCTTTTTGCTGCTTTGTTCCGTCTCTCTTGTGCAGTTCTACGTAAATCTTCCATCTCCCTAACATGATGTTTGAATTCTTTCCGAACCACATCCAACACAACATCTCCATAACTTTCACACCAAGATCTGAATGAACATGGCCAAAATCAATCAAGACTGCATTCTGAACCCTCTAAATTAACAATATGTAAATGGGAAGGGAACATATGAGCTTACGTGGGAAAAAACTTTTTGAGTTCATTTTTGTCAACAGGCAACCGTGTTGCAATGGATTCAATCTGTTCATCCCTGATTAAAATGCACAAATAGGAAAAATCAACATTTTGTCATCTAGCTTACTTTAAGCTGAGGCATCCTCTTTCATCCGAAATTAACTATCAAATTTATCAAATCCAAATAGAAAGTTTAGAAAAACTTACCCGCCTTGCATAGCATGTAACCTGACCACATTCACCAAAATTGACAAACATTTATACTAAATTCTATATTGTTACTAAAACATTTACATAGTGTATTTATGTTTCTTATACTAAATTCTATATTGTTACTCAAACATTTACATATTGCATTTATGTTTCTTATTTGATGAAATGAAAAGATTCACCAAGCAAGCCACTTTGTTGAAGCGATTTAGAGGGAAAAAATTACATCCTTCGATATCTTTTCTGAATACAACTTTTCAAGGTCTTGGTTCTGATATGTGTACTTACGTAAGATTTGGACTAGGATTTGTGGTGTCCATCTCTGCAAGGATGCGTGACAATTCCATCTTTATATTCTCACCCAAAACCTGAGATAAATAGCACAGAATGTCTTCCTCGTTATAACCATACAAGAAACCAGCTTCATTTATGCTCAAAATGCTGTTGAATGTAAAGAAGATGAAAGAAAGAAACATCAGCATATCTCATTGACGATCTTTGTTAAAGGGCTTTTACCAGAAGATATTTTGTTTTAAATAGTTATCAACTGGAGAAGCTGAAAACCTCATTTTAAAAAGCAACTTGATCAGTACCTTATCAACAAAAAAGTCTGTTGCAGCACCATCAGAATGTATCTTTCTCTTTATCTTCTTTGTATTTGGCCCTTGTCCAATTGGTCTCAGTACTAATTTAGAAGGTGAAAGAGATTCCTCTGACCTTTCAACATTTAGAGGAAGGTGATCCATATTTGCTTCATTCTTGTTGTTCTTCGAGGATTTGAACATATGCAATCCCCATGATTTATTCCCAGACTTCAACTGTTGCTCATCAGTATCAGAATCAGAATCACTAGTATGAAATGAATATGAAGCCTCTGTTTGGTTTTCCTTAGAATGATCTTTATGCACTTTGAGGAGCAGCTGATTGAAGGCTTTTTTAACTTTGGCTCTGGTGGTTCCTCTCTTATGACCTGTCCATGACACCATGGTATTCTCTAGAAGAGATGATTTTACTGATTCTTTCTTGAGTGGTTGTACAGAGGTATCAATCGATCCAGCTACTTGCCAAAAAGAGTTCTTTTTGAATGGTTCAGTGGGGTTAATATATATAGCCATTCCTTTATAATCATTTTGAATTGGCAAACTAGGAGGATTCCTTACAGGACAGCAATCCTTGACACTTGCAGTTCGCAAATCTAGAGACTTGGGAACAATTATAGATGGAAAATTTTCCTTGGATTCTGCTCCTTTATAAGGAGTTAAGCCAAGACAAGGCATTGCATTTATTTCCTGTTTCATCGAATATTTCTCTTTGTTACAATCACCTGTGCTTCTAGCTGGAAAATTCCCGGACATGCTTTGGTCCTCTTTGAACTCCACTACCGACCACTCTGTTTCTTCCTTGCTCAATGACTCTGGCAATTCCTGCAGGGTATCAGGCTCAGTTACAATATTATTGAGGGTACAGGGGATTAGGTTACCATTCAACAAGACATTTCGGGAATCAATCTCTGCTCCTTGTACTGCCAGACGAAGAAGTAGAGGCCTCTTTGAGAAATGGTAATCTTCTTCTGATATGCATTTTGCATAAAAGAGTTCCTGCTCCATGATTCAAACAAGGAATTTCTTGAGAAAAAGAAAATACTTTTCAAAGGAAAAAAGGAGAAAATACAGTCAAAACTACTTCTCATAGCAGGGGAACGCATATAGAATAGTTCTCAGCAAGTGCTCAAAGCTTCACTTCGCAAGATCAAATAAAGGATTTCACAAATATAAGTCTAGGAAAAAATGTTCAGACAGAAACAAGCATGAGGTTGAAGAATACAATTTTAAGAACGTGTGGCTTACATAAATATAATTTAGGCAGAGCGCACCATCAACTAAACTAGAGGACTAAGAAAACAAAAAGAATATCTAGAATTTAACATAAGGAGGAGCTCCTCTTATGTATTTTTCAATATTTGTTACACACCCCCACAACCAAATATAATTTAGGCAGAGCGCACCACTAATTAAACTAGAGGACTTAGAAAACAAAAAGAATATTTAGACTTTAACATAAGAAGAAGCCCCATAAAGAAATCAATGTTTTCTTATGTTTTTTTCAATATTTGTTACACAGCTCCACAACCATACATTATATGTTGGAGTATAGCGATGTTGCCTTAAACAATAAACTGGTACATGGTGGCAGCAACACGAAGAGAAATAGTGTTGAGGAGGTTTCAGCACAGGAATTGTATTTATCTATAAATTACTTATGGATTCAATCTTCCACATTGCTAATGACTTAGCAAGCCAAATGGTGAGTGGACTTGCATCTAGCAAATACTCAAAAAACGCTTAAAATTTCACAATCAACAGTCCATTTCGCTACAGAAAATGGTTCAAACATCATAAAGTTATATGAGTTGAGTGTGGAAATGACTTAGCAAGCCAAATGGTGAGTGTACCTGTTTCTGACAAATACTCAGAAAACTGGCAGGATAAGAAACCTATAAAACGCTCAGAATTTCACAATCAGCAGCCCATTTGGCAACAGAAAGTACTGCATATATTGCGAGAAATCCAAACAGGAGATTCAAATTATTCATCTCGAAAGTAGTGGGTATGTGCCTCTCTTTTCCTATAATGGGGGAAGTGGGGGACGGGAAGTGGGGGACGGGGAGCGGCGGAACTCTTCTGCGGTAGTATTCCTTAGCCAATTCGCTACACAATAACCATAAGATACCAGCACTAAACAAGAAGTCTTTTCCACGGGTAAGGTCAGTACTCTGAGAAATATAACGGTAGAACTCTTAAACTCAAGACCTATCTATGGTCAAAAACAGGGGCACAGCCTGTGGGTATTGAAATTTGACCTCCTTATCATAAAGAATCCAAATTTACCAATTAAAACAAGCCCTGCCAGTTTTTGAGCTTTAGTCTCTCCGCTATGGAGACTCCAACTTCACCACTCTACTAAACAGCCATATTTAAAAGCGAGGTGAATTTTAAGGTACCAGGCTACCCAACAGTCCACCAGGGTATACTAGACTCCCGTTGTAGGAAGAAGAACCGTTTCTCACTTTACCTTCTGTATTTTTTGAATTTTGCACCCATTAAGTTTTGACCAAGCGTTGGAGTGAAAATACCCTTGCCAATCCACTTAAGCCATGCCAAACCCGAAGTATTTTATGGTATGAAATTATCGGGTCTTTAATCTAATCACGTTAACTAAAAATATTCATGGAATAGGAAAATTTGTCAATTTCTATTGCTAATCCCGAACCTAATAGAAGAGTTTTCAACATTTGATCTGCTTCTAATCACGAAAGGCACACAAGATAAGAATTAGGTATCTAACCTGAAGAAACAGTAACTTGTCTCTGGTTATTGCAGGCCACTCTCCTTCTGCAGGGGAGGCAATAAGGGCATACAACAAATCAGATCTAGTGGTACTCACTTCCTCTTCTGATATAATTCCCTCATTATGAAGTCCAATCTTGTTTAAAATCCTATGAAACATGTCCTGCTGCCATTTCAGATTCTCAGTCTGCTGATTTGCACGTCTCTGTTCTGGATTCTCGTCTTCAATTTTCCTAAAGGAGAAGGTATGCATGTTTTTGTACATAGATGAAATATTCTCCTGAAAATGAAATCAAATTAGTCACTTAATTAAATTATTACTATGAGTTAGGATAGTTCAGTGTGCAAGAAAGTTACCTGCAGAGATTTGTAGGAAAGGGGAAAGCTGTTGAAAGCCATGATTCCAAAGCACCCTTTTAGTCCTGAAATATGTTGAAATTGTAGAAGAGAGACTAAGAAGAGAAGAGACAAACAGTGGCTTTGTTAAAAAATAGAGCTGATAAGGTTGGACGTAGTAGAACTTAGGGATCCGAGAGGCAAATGACATCACTCGGTCTGCAAAAGAGCATTATACAGGTTCCCCTGCTTTTTTTGTGGACGTGGCAAATTCAAATCTTATACTCCTAACGGCTAAAAAGTGGAAAAAGTGCCCGTTGGAGTGGACAGCATGCTGACCGCATGTCTGAATTATTTGTTCATTTATCCGTCTAAATTTAATAGGCTTGTTATTGATTGATTTTTTAATTTTAAATTTCCAAAATAATAGGATACTGCTTGTTTTATAATGGGAAATTTACATATTCATGTCATTTAATTTTGTGTATATTTTAATGTAATGATTTTATATAATTAATATTAATAAATGGTGCATTTTTGTGTATAGCTGGATTTATTCTCTTTTATCATTGTTCATATCTATTTATTATTTTATTTTATATTTGACCTTATCTTGTCTATAATTGTACATATGCTCTAATGTTTGACATTTATTATGACCATTCTTACCATTGATATTCAAACATTCATTCTCTCTCTCTCTCTCTCTCTCTCTCTCTCTCTCTCTCTCTCCTTATATAGCTCACACTCTCTCTTTCTCAAACTATATACACGAAATAAACATTTAAGTATAAGTGACATGGGTAAGTGCATCAAGATGTGATACAAAAAGAGGGGTCTTTAAGATGCCACTTTTTTTTTTGAAATCAATAAAATCTAATATTCTATGAGAAAATGAAGATAGTTATGCTCAAAATTTGAAGATGCAACAAGAACAAGAATTGTAGTGCTTTGAATCTACTTTCTAAACTACTATTTTTCTTTTGAAAATGGTGAAGATTAAGGGTTTCAAAAAGGGGGAGCACACAAAGTAGTCTTATTTTTTCAAAAAAATATAACATAGCGCCTGGTGTGCTCCTCCTAAAATGTTATTTTTTTTTAGAATTTTAAAAATTGTTTTAGTGAGAAATTAGCTAACATCATGTAGTTTATGCCAGATTTTTTAGCTAATTATTTAATGAATGTATGATTTTTTACTAATTTTTGAAGTGGACACATCATGAAAAATAGAGCTCCCCCCTAAATTTTTTGAAAACTAATCGAAAATCAATTTTATTTTTTCAATATGTGTAGAATATAGTCTAGTTTCTAAAAATGTAATTTGTTTCAAAATTCGATCAATGAGTAAAAACGATACCCAAAATACCACATGTTGGTTTTTGATAAAAAAAAAATGGGCACACTAATAAAAGAAATTAAAGATGAAAAACTTAATTAAAATATGAAAAAAAAATATGGTTAGATATCTAAGAGAGAGCTTAACATCATTGTGGTATTTTTATAAATTTGCATTGAAACACCTACAAACCTGATGGAGAGCACAACCAAAAATGTGTGATTTTTTTTACCTTTTCAAAAAACACATCTTTGTCATGAAATGGTCACCCAATTCCCAAGGAAAATCCAACCCAAAGAGCTAGTATGCCCCAATGCAAATTATTTGGCACTCGTCAAATGAAAATGCATTTTTAGAATGCTAGAGCCAAATTATCGCTCTCTCTCTATTAGATGCATAAAACAACTGAGAGGGGGGGGAAAATTAGTTGTATACTTTTAAAACATTAGAAACCCTTATTAACATTCAGATCTACATTAGTTCTTAAAACCTTATCCACTATTAAACCCATAACATGCATTAACAAAATGTAAACATGTAAAGCAGTAATGCAAACACATCAAACACATAAGAACACTAAATTTACATGGAAAACCCAAGAAGGGAAAAACCACAGTGAAGATTAGCTCACTACTATATGAATTGCAACACCGAATACAATAAGGTTCACTACTAAGGGCTCACTTCCCAAAAACATAAAGAAAGACTCACTATCGGTGGCTCACTGCTAAAGGACTCACTATCTAGAAGAAAGAAGAAAGAAGGGGTGACTCACTGCCAATTTGAATTTCTAACAATGCATCTCTCATATGTCAAAGGTACAATTCCATTGAAGCACAAACAACACATCAAATAGACTGAAATATAGACACCTTATGCTCACTACATTAGGAAATCATAGGCATTAAGACTCACACTCAAATTAACACACTTGATCACTTTCATATATTTTGCATCACACACACTTCTTACAATCCACACAATAATTCACCTTGTATTTATACTCTCCATGACCTAAAAAATTCTCAATTAGGTCGACCTTAATGAAACATATACACCTCAACTATGCATCACCAAATAGGTTGGCACCAAACACTTCCACAATATAAAGAAGTGAAGCCAAACCATGTCACTAGTTAATTGAGACTCAAATCTACACCAAAATGCTTCTCAACACTTCCTCAGCCAAAAATTATCCTTTGCAATTAGCACTAGCACTCCAGGTTAGTTAAACTTGCACTAATACTAATAAGCGACTCCAAACATACCTTTCAAGATCCAAAAAACATCTCACGGACCACATGGAAACATTCTACACTATTCATGTACGACATTTCAAAATACTCTAGTACCATCAAAATATTCTACACAACCATTGCAACCACCTGAAACTCAAGAACACTTTCATTCTATGTAACTAGACATATTAGCATAGACATCCAACACACCAAACAACCTTATGAAAAAAATTAGCACTTAATACTTCAAGGGGAGATAGATACAACCATTATAATCATGTTCCTAGATCTGCAACACCAAAAACTTAATTGTGGAGAAATGTAGAGCAATATCATTTCTCCCAAACAACACTGCTTCTCAGTTCACACATTGGTGAACACAACTTCTTCTGCCACATGATCCATAACCTAAAACTTTGTATATGACACTTTTGAACACCTCTAATCATCAAGTCCAAAGCACATGGGCACATCTTCAAGCATGAAGAAATGTAGAGCAAAACACTAAACACCACTTTGTCACATTGACTCTCTTTTATTCATATTTTCTCAAAAGTACTTGGAAACCAAATACTACAAACACCATATCAACATCTACAACACCTTCTCAACATCTCAACCAGACAAGAGATTGATATACACAATCACTTATTCATCATTGCTACATTAAAGGTTGACACTAGTGACAATATTAATGACAGCATAATGCAACCAACACACTTGAACACACTTGCTTCCTCAGGGGTTGACATTAATGTAATAATGCTCTATTGACATCAATGACAACACAAGTTTCCAAAAATCTCCCCCTTTGTCATTGATGGCAACACATTATATGAAAAACCATCAATAACAACACATACTACTCACCAGTACACACTGCTCCCCCTTACACAAGCACTTATTCTCTCCTTTTCATCATATGGTTTTTCAAATAAATTTCTCCCACTTTGACATCAATGGTAAAGGACAACACATAGTTTCTTTTCTTTTACTCCCCCTTTTTTCATTACTTACCTATATCTGCTCTCCCCCAAAGGAAACACTTGTAAGAGACAACAACTGCACCAACCAGCAACCACTGCTACCTACTCCCCATGAGAGGTAACCTTCAGCATCAATCTAGGATTAAGAGATATATCTTGAAATGCCTCATGGACATATGCACACACTTACACATATAGTTGAAAGGAGGGGCAATAACCCCTAACTTCTCCCAGAGATACTCAAAAGTATCTTTTGGAAGAGCCTTTGTGAAAAATATCAACAACCTGATCCTTAGTAGGAACATACTCCAACTTTACCTCATTCTCTACAACTTTCTCTCTCAAGAAATGATACCAGATTGAGATATGTTTTGTTCTTGAATGCACTACCAAATTCTTTGAAATATTGATTGCACTTGTATTATCACACATGATAGGGATAGGTTCATCACATCAAATTGTGATATCTTTCAATGTTTGCTTCATCCATAATACATGTGTGCAACATGATGCTACTACAATATATTTTGCTTCTTCAGTAGATAATGACACTAAATCCTACTTCTTGCTTAGTCATGAAACCAATGTGCTTCCAACAAAGAAAGCACCGCCACTTGTACTTTTCTTGTCATTAGTAAATTTGGCCCAATTTGCATTTGTATATGCACTCAAGGAGAAGTTAGTATCCTTAGGATACCACAAATCATAATCTAGAGTGCCCTTCAAATATTTGAATATCATTTTCACTGCTGCAACATGAGATTCTTTGGGATCTTTTTGAAATCTAGCAACAAGACAAATCTAGCAGTAAGATATAATATTCCACCAATCATTGATCTATACTTGCTCTAATCTATCTTAGGAGATTCCTCATTCTTGCTCAAATTATAACTAGTAACCATAGGAGTACATACCGGTTTAGAGTCATTCATTCCAAATTTCTTCAACAATTCCTTAACATACTTAGACTATGATATGAATATACCTTTCTTTGATTGAGTGATCTGCAAACCAAGGAAGAAATTCATCTCCCCACACATTGACATCTCAAATCCTTTCTGCATTTCCTTTGCAAACTTCTTGCACATATCTTCATTTCCTCTGAAGATTATGTTAACATATACAACCACAATCAAGATTTGTTCTCCTTCAACTTTTAAATACAAATTTCTATCTATAGTACCTTTTCTAAATCCTTGCTGCAACAAGTACTTGTCTAACCTTAAATACCAAGATCTAGGAGCTTGCTTTATTCCATATAATGCTTTCTTCAACCTGCAAACCATATTTGCATCTTCTAAAAATTGAAAGCCTTATGGTTGTTCAATGTATACCTCTTCTTCTAGTTCACCATTCAAGACTGCAAACTTCACATCCATCTAATATACTTAAATGAAATCTTTATGTTCTACAAAAGCTAAAAACATTATGATAACTTCCATTCTTGCAACCAGAGTAAACTTTTCTTCAAATTCTATACCTTCAACCTATGAGTAACCCTTACATGCAAGTCTACCCTTGTTCCTGAAAACTTTTCCATCTTAATTCAACTTGTTTTGGAATACCTACTTAGTACCAATCATATTCTTGTTTGTCGGTCTTGGGACCAATTCCCAAGCCAGATTCTCCTTTATTTTTTCTAACTTTTCCTTCATTACTTTGACCCAATTCTCATCTTTACATGCCTTAGTCACTATTTTTGGCTCCACCTTAGAAAGCAAACAAAAATTTACTTGTTCTTTCGTCATAGCAACTTTTCTTCTTGTTAGCACTCCTTTTCTCTTATCTCCAATCATTTGATCTTTTGAATGATTCGTTTACACATACTTAGGAGTCTTAGGATTCTTTTCTGGAGCTTCTTCCTCTTCAACTGTCAACTCTTTTCCTTTGTCTCCAACCTTTTCCTCTTCATTGCAAGGGGATTCATCATATTCATATCCTTCTATTAGTACTGAACTTTGATGTGGTTCATCTACTTTGACACTTGCACTCTCAACAATCTTCTTCAATCTCTTGTTGTAATACTGATGGACCTTGCTTCTTGTAGAGTATCCAAAGAAAATTCCTTCATCAGATCTTTCATCAAAATTTTTGAAGTTTTATTTATCTATTCCTATATAACATTTGATTCCAAAAATTCTGAAATATTTCACAGTAGGGGGTTACCATACCATAACTAATATGGATTCTTTGAACTGTTTGCTCTTGCTTGACCTTTATTAAGAATGTAGACTATAGTATGAATTTCTTCTCTCTAATAGACATCTAGAAGATTAGCCTCCTTCATCATTATCCTATCTACTTCCTGAATTGTTCTATTTTTCCTTTCCACAAATCCATTCTACTGAGGAGTTCTAGGGGCTGACAAATGTCTCTTTATTCCATGATATTCACAAAAAATATTAAACCCATTTGAAATAAACTCACCACCTCTATCAAGCCTCAAACATTTGATTTTAGATTCATTTCATTCTCAACCATAGTCTTAAATGTTTTAAACTTATCTAGAGCTTGTGATTTTTCTTTGAGAAATGTAACCAAAGCCATTCTAGAATAATCATCAATTAATAACATGAAATACCTGTCACCACATGAGCTTCTAATTTTGGTAGGTCCACACAAATCTATATGCACTAAATCCAAGGGAACTGTGGTAGAATATTCTTTTTTCATAATTATTTCCTTTGTTTGCTTTCCAATTTTTCATTCTTTGCAGATTGCATTGATAGGCTTTATAATCTTTGGAAAATCTCTCACAAAATCAGTAGAGCTTGTCCTTACTAGGCTATCAAAATTAATGTGACCCATTCTTCTATGCCATAGCCAACTTTCATTAGTTTGAGACATAAAACACATTGCACCATTACCTTTGAGTTGATAGGAATTACCTCTTGTCCTTGTTCCAACAACAACCAAAATATTGGAGCTTCCTTTTCTGATTTCACAGCAACCATTCTGAAATACAAGATTATATCCTTTGCTACACATTTCTCCTAAACTTAGAATATTATGGCATAGACCCTTGACATAAAGAATATCATCTATATTATGCTTTCCATCAAAACTAATTAAACCTTTTCCACAGATCTTAATAGATGTATCATCACCAAAATTAACAATACCACCATCATAATTTTCAAGCTTAACAAACTTACTCTTATTACCTATCATATGTTTTGGGCATCCACTGTCAATGATCTAGTAATTCTTCTCCTCTCTAGCATGAAAAGCAGTCAACATACTTCCTTCAATGTTATGATCTATTTTTGAAGCACTTTCCTTCACACATATTTCAAGATTAGTAGAATTAGTTCCAACATTTAGAGCCATGAACAAGCATTCATCACTATCTTCATTCAGATAATCTGCTTCTTCATCATTAGATACACCTATGTCCTTTTCAACATAATATCTTTACAAATTTACCCTTATGCTCCTTTTGTTTGTCATTAGTAACTTTGATTGGAAATTTAGATGCATAATGACCTATCTTTCCACAATTGAAACATTTGAAAGGTAGCTTACCTCTATATTTTCTAGTGCCCTTTTTCAATATCCTCACAAAGTTTTCTTCCACTTCATCAAGATCATCTGGATTTGATCCATCATCCTTTTCCACTTTGCAGACTTTAAAAGCAGTTTATGTGTTTGTAGTATCTTGACCAAACTCTCTCAGTTCAAAAGAAGTTAAAGCACCAAACATCTGATCTCTAAAATAATGATCCAAATTTTGAGCTTCCTCAATAGAAGAAACTTTATGATTATAAGCTTTAGGTAGAATTCTTAATACCTTTTTCACAACTTCACTTTCATCTAGATTTCCACCAAGACCATTGATGGCATTGTCAACTTCATCAACTCTGAGCATGTAGGTAGAAATATATTCATCTTCAGACATCCTTAGGGTTTCATATTTTCCTTTGTAGATTTCTATATTTTCTTGTTTAACCTTGTCATCTCTTTCATAGATTCCTTCTAGCTTTGTCCAAACATCTTTAGTAGACTTGTAGCTTATAACCTTCATAAGTTTTTAATTATTAAGGCCACTTGTGATTGCATTCCTTTCCTTTCCATTATTCTCATATGCATTGATCTTATCATTAGTTGATGGTCCATTTGTAGGCATAGTATAACCTCTTTCAATAGACTACCAAACACCAAATCCAATGGAGACTAAGAAAGAATCCATCCTAGCTTTCTAGTAGATATAATGTGTTCCATCAAACAAAGGAGCTTTGACACATTTCTTGTGTGCCATCTGGATATACCTAAAGTGGTTAAGATTCTATTTGGGTACCACAACTCTGATACCAATTGTTAGATGCACAAGACAACTGAGAGGGGGGGTGAATTAGTTGTATACTTTTAAAACATCAAAAACCATTATTAACATTCAAATCTGCATTAGTTCTTAAAACCTTTATTCCCCATTAAACCCTTAACATGCATTAACAAAATGTAAACATGTAAAGCAATAATGCAAACACATAAGAACAATGGATTTACGTGGAAAACCCAATAAGGAAAAAAAATGATGAGGATTAGCTCACTAATATATGAATTGCAACAACGAATACAATAAGGCTCATTGCCCAGAACATAAAGAAAGGCTCATTGTTGGTGGCTTACTACCAAAGGCCTCACTATCTAGAAGAAAGAAGAAAGAAGGGGTGGCTCATTGCCAATTTGAACTACTAATAATGCATCTCCCATACATTAAAGGTACAATTCCACTAAAGCACAAACAACACATCAAATAGACTAAAATGTAGACACCTTTTGCTCACTACATTAAGAAGTCATAGGCATTAAGGCTCACACTTAGATCAACACACTTGATCACTTTCACATCTTTGATATCACACACACTTCTTACAATCCACACAACAATTTTCCTTGTATTTATATCCTCTGGGACCTAAAACAATCTCAATTAGGTTGGTTTTAATGAAACGTATACACCTCAACCATGTATCCCCAAATAGGTTGGCACCAAACACTTCCCACAATATAAATAAGTGAATCCAAACCATGCCACTAATTAATTGGGACTCAAATCTACACCAACACAATTCTCAACACTTACTCAACCAACAATTATCCTCTACAATTAGCGTTAGTGACCAGTTCGTCCAAACCTACATTAACACTAACAAGTGAATCCAAACATACCTTTGAAGAGTTAGAAACATATCACAGACCACATAGAAACATTCCACATTGTTCATACAACATATCAAAATACTCCAATACCATTAGAATAATCTGCACAACCATGCAACCACCTGAATCTCGAGAACACTTTCATTTTATGTAACTAGAAATACTAGCACAGACATCCAACACATCAAATAACCTTGTAAAATAACTCATCGCCTGAAACTTCAAGGGAAAGTGGATACAATCATCATAATCATGTTACCAAATCCACAACACTAGAAACTTCATTACAGAGAAATGTAGAGCAATCTCATTTCTCCCAGACAACACTGCTTCATAATTCATAAGTGATTGCGAACACAACTTCTTCTACCACATGATCCATGACCTAAAACTATAGATATGACACCTATAAACATCTCTAATCATCAAGTCCAAACCATGTGGGCACATCTGCAAGCATGAAGAAATGCAGAGCAAAACACTGAACACTACTCTATCACATTGAATTCTCTTTTATTCAAATTTTCTCAAAATAACTTGGAAACCATATTTTCTTTACCTTTTTCCACAAAGTGCTCAGGTTGGGACATATAAATCTCTTCTTCAAGGTCACCATGAAGAAATGTTGTCTTCACATCCATCTATTCAATCTCTAAGTCATACGCTGCTGCTAGTGACAAAAGAAATCTGATAGATGTTAGCTTAGCTACAGGAGAAAAAAATATTCCATAATCAATTCCCTCTACCTGGGAATACCCCTTCACAACCAACCTTGCCTTATACTTTTCCACACTGCCATCCAAACCTTTTTTTTTTTTTTAAATACCCATTTGCAGCCAACAACTTTTATGCCTTCAGGCAAGGGAACCAAACTCCAAGTATCATTCTTTTCTAATGATGCCATTTCTTCATTCATGGCTTCCAACCAAGAGTTTGAATCAGACATTCTAAATTCCTCTTTCACAGTCCTAGGCTCATCAGTGCTAGAAATTAAAGCATAGGCACAAGTAGAATCTAACATAGAAAACCCATACCTATCAAGTTGCTTTCTTTCACGTGTTGACCTCCTCACAGGCCGAGGTTGAGGTTGTTGTTCTTCTTCAAAACTCTCAGAACTACTTGAGCTCTCCTCAGTTTCAAATACATTTTAAATTTTCAATTCCTCTTTATCTGGTGTCGGAGGAATTTCAACTACATCCTTTTTATTTTTTGATTTTGTCTCTGACTGCAGATCCAAAGTAGAAGGCTTCAGCTCACGAAAAATAACACTTCTGTTGTACAAAACCTTCTTTGTATGAAGATTCCAAAGCTTGTATCCTTTTATGCCAGCACTATAACCAATAAAAATACATTTAACAACCTTGTTTTCCAATTTAGACCCTTTTTCATTCGACACATATGCATTTGCCTCACAGCCAAAGACACGAATGTGTCTCAAAGAGGGATTCTTTCCAGACCATGCTTCCAAAGGTGTTTTCTCAACAAGAGTAGAATTCAAAGAACGGTTTATTAAATAACATGCTATTGCAATTGCCTCAGCCCATAACTTCTCCTCCAAGCCAGCACTCCTTAGCATACTTCGTGCTCTTTCCATCACTGTCCTATTGAACCTTTCAACAACTCCATTTTGTTGTGGAGTGTAGGGTGTAGTTTTATGTCTTTTAATCCCATGATCTTTACAGTACCTCTTGAACTCATCAAAACAAAACTCACCGCCATTGTCAGTCCTTAAACATTTCATTTTTCTCCCATCCTGATTTTCCATAAGGTTTTTGAATTCCTTAAAATGACTGAACACTTATGATTTACTTTTCAAAAAATAAACAAATGCCCTTCTTCAATAATCATCAATGAATGATACATAATATCTTGATTTAAACAAAGAAGGAACATTTACAGGTCCAAAAACATCATAATGTATGTAATCAAGTAAACCAGAAGATTTATGAGGACTAGAGTAAACTGAAACACGGTGTTGTTTACCATATATACAATGTTCACAAAACTCAAATTCAAGGTTACAATCATCAATCCCTTCAACCAGGTTTTTATTTTTCAAGGTTTTTAAACCTTTTTCTCCAATGTGGCCTAGCCTATGATGCCAGAGCATAGTCTTTTCTGCTGGAAGTTTAACTTCCATAGAGTTTGCACTATCAGGAAATTTTTTATCCTTTTCTCCATGAGTAGCTTCCTGTGACTTTACAGAGACACTATTGCATTGCACAACATGTGCATCCAGCTTATATAAGGTACCAATACGAGCACCCCTAGCTAGCACCATTGAGCCTCTAGTCATTTTGCAGCCATTTCCAAAGAACATGACTTGTGCTCCAACATTGTTTAGCTTACTAACAAAAAGTAAATTTCAAGCCAGACCTAGTATATGCATTACATCATTGATTCCCTTTACTCTTCCATCAGGGAATTGAAATCTGACTCTTCCACGACCAACTATTTCCAGAGATGAACCGCTTGCCAAATACACCCTTCCACCATCATATTTTTCATACTCAGTGAACCAATCTCTATGAGATGTCATGTGGAAAGATGCTCTAGAATCAATCAACCAGACATCATCTGATGCCTAAGTTGCCAAGGTTGCAATGAAAGCGTATGCATCACTCTAAGAAGAATTATTATTGGAAGAATACTTCTTCTTTTTCTCCTCTTTGCAATCCTTTAGACATGACCAAGTTTCCCACAATTCTGGCACTTTACCTTGGACTTCTTTCAGGAGACTTTGATCTCCCTTATGATTTCGATTTGGACTTCTTGTCCTTCTTCTTTCCTTTTTCTTTTGATCTTCCTCTAACAGCAAGAGCCTCCTTCACCATCTCAAAATATTTTCTTCTCATCTCTTCTAATAACAAAGAAGCAACAACATCTTCCATCTTAAAAGTGGATGTTGTACTCCCAATACCATCACCAAGTGATCCCAAGAATCCGGCAAAGAACATAGCAATAACATACAGTGATCTTCTTCATCAATCTTCACACCGACAAATGCTAACTGAGCAATCAGTATGTTGAAAGCATTCAAATGATCAGCAACAGATGCTCCTTCCTGCATTTTCAAAGAGTACAACTTCTTTCTCAAGAACAACTTATTCACCAAGGACTTGCCCTAATAAATAGCTCCCAGTCTTTTCCACAAAGAAGATACAGTCTTTTCTTCATGAACATTCAGAAGAACAGAGTCTGCTAAACAAAGCCTTATCAGCCCCTTTGACTTTCAATCTACAAGGTCCCAATCTTCTTGCTTCATTCCTATAGGCTTCATTCTAGACACAACAAGCCAAAGATCACGGTCAACCAACAAATCTTTCATTTTAAGTATCCACAACTCAAAATTGCTGCCATTGAATTTCTCAATTTCAATCTTTCCTGATGTGCTTTCCATCTTAATCTATAATTCGAATTACTAGACTTCTACAATACTCCCACTGAACAAAATTGACACATAAAACCCAACGTACCCACAAGGATAACACAACTGGCTAGGCTCTGATACCACTTGTAAGGAAAGCTTAGGTGCGAAACAAAATCTCCTAACGCCAAAACCTCAGGGAAGAATGTAGATAGGACTTAAAATTTTTCAATTACAGTCCAATTAAGATACACCTGAAAAGAATAATAGAAAATAGAAATGAACACATACACAATTGGACACCAGATTTACGTGGGAAAACCCTTACGGGAGAAAAACCTACCACACCAAGAAAATCCTCTTTGTATTACAGTAAACAAAATTACATATAGAGTACAAACTTCACTTTCTGATGTCAATTTACAACAGCAACATTCATTGATCAATCTTGTAAAGAATCGTAATCTTACAATGCTCTCAGAAGCATACAATGAACCCACTCAGATCAATTTGTGTTCAATTGAGCAAAACCCTTTCGTTATCTTGAACTATCCACCATCAAATTGTTCACCATCGTCAACCATTGCTAGGCATAGTCATTTTTCTCACAAAATGTTCATCTCCCTCACAGGAATGGTCGCAACTATTCAACTGCCAACGGTTCACATTCCAATTCTCTCATTGGCTCAGAACAAACCACGCAGGATAGACGTTTGGTCAAAAAATTTAATTGAATCGCATGTCGGTGAGACACCAGACCGTGTCTCCTTGATGCCAAAATGCCTGAACACATAGCTATCGGCAAGACCAAAGGTATCAGAAAAACCCTAAGAAGTCAGACCGATAACAAAAATAAGTCTCCCCGATATCACAAGAAAACCAACTGTCCATTGGCCAGACCAACTCTATCGGCAAGAATTCTCACCGATGTCCATTGCAGAACTATCGACAAGACCATTGTTATCGCTAGGAATTCCAAGAAGCTCAACCATTAACAATATCCCACATTGACACGGAATATTAGTTGTCATTAGTTTATAAATAAAATCCCAAAGAATTTAGGTATCCAAAAGTTAGTCCTTTTATTACCAACTTACTGGTACACCGCATTTGACCATCACACCAAACTGTTGGTCATTCCTTGTGGTCTCCACCATGACACACGTTCACTGCTTGTGCATTTATGGAGAATTAAGCTGGGAATCTACAATATTCTCAACAAGTCTCCCAGAATTCTAAGTGGTCCCCACATTTGTCGGCTTGTCGCTCAATCAGAGAAAACACAAACTTACAACTTCCACAGTAGGTTAGGAAAGTCCCAAACACCGCGACATTGAAGGAGATCGACCAGTCAGGAAGTTAAGAAACCTTTGAACTATGTGACAAGGTTCCAAGGTTCAGGATTTGGGCGATAGGTTGTTAAGGAAGGCCAACAAAGGGTAAATCCGCCAAGTCTTTAATAGAGATACAAGCCAGCAAGTTGAGGCACAATTTCGAACACCATTGTCCATCCTCAAGCATTTAATTTTCCTTCCAGTCTGATTTTCTACCATGTTTTTAAACTCCTTAAACCAACTAAACACTTCTGATTTAATTTTTAGAAAATACACAATTGCCCTTCTCAAATAATCATCTATAAAAGAAACACAATATTTAGACTTTGATAATGAAGGAACATTCATTGGACCAAATACATCATAGTGAACATAATCTAGTATGCTAGAAGATTTGTGAGGACTAGAGTAAAAATAAACACGGTGTTGCTTTCCAAAAATGAAATGTTCACAAAAATCAAACTCAAGGTTACAATCATCAAGCCCTTCAACTAGGTTTTTATTTTTCAAGCATTTTAAGCCTTTTTCTCCTATGTTACCAAGTCTATGATGCCACAGCATGGTTTTCTTTGTTGGGAGTTTAACCTCCAAAGAGTTTGCACCTAGAGGAATAATGTTCTCCTTCCCTACACAAGTAGCTTTGTCTGACTTTGTAGAGACACTATTACATTGAACAACATGTGCATCTAGCTTGTACAAAGTGCTAATATCTGTACCCTTGGCCAACATCATAGAACCTCTAGTCATCTTACAAGCACCATTTGAGAAGGAAACTTGCATGCCAACATCATTCAACTTACTAACAAAAAGAAAATTATGAGCCAAACCCGGTATGTGCATTACATCATCAATTCCTTTAATTCTTCCATCAAGAAATTGAATTCTAACTCTTCCATGACCAACAATTTCAAGGTATGAATCACTTGCAAGATACACCTTTCAACCAACATACTTTTCATACTTTGTGAACCAATCTCTGTGAGATTTCATGTGGAAAGATACACCTAAATCAATCAACCAAACAACATCTAATGCATGGGTTTCCAAGGAAGCAATGAAGGCATCTGCATCACTCCGAGAAGAATCATTATCAGAAGATTTATTCTTCTTTTTCTCCTCTTTGCAATCTTTTTGGATATGTCCAGTCTACCCACAATTCTAGCATTTCACCTTGTACTTTTTACCAAGAGACTTTGATCTCCCTTTAGACTTGGATTTAGACTTTTTGTCTTTCTTCTTACCTCTCTCCTTTGATCCACCTCAAACAATTAGACCTTCCTTGGCCATATCAGAAGATTTCCTCCACATTTCTTTTGATAGCAGTGAAGCAACCACATCTTACATCTTGAAAATGGTTGTTGTACTTCCAATATCCAACACCAGATGGTCCCACGTGTTAGGCAAGGAGCATTAAAAAACATACATTTATCCTCATCATCGATCTTTACACCTACAGAGGCCAACTGAGCACAAATCATGTTAAATGAATTCAAATGGCTTGCTATAGATGCACCTTCCTCCATCTTCAAGGAGTATAACTTCTTCCTCAAGAACAACTTATTTACTAAAGACTTACCCTAATAAATATCACCAAGTTTCTTCCATAATGAAGATGCAGTCTTCTCCTCATGGACATTTAGGAGAACAAAGTCTGTCAAACAAAGTCTTATCAACCCTCTAGCTTTTCTATCTACGAGGTTTGAATCTTCTTGCTTCATGCCTGATGCTTTTGTTCCATACATAGAAATCTAGAGATCTCTATGCACCAAAAAGTATTCCATTTAGAGTTTCCACAACTCAAAATTTCCACCATTGAACTTTTCAATTTCTACTCTTCCTAATGTGCTTTCCATCTCAAATTTGCAATCAAGACAACCGGTTTTCTCTGCAAGACTCCCACTGAACAAAATCAACACAAAAAGTTGACTCACCCACAAGGATAACACAACTAGCTAGGCTCTAATACCACTTGTAAGGAAAGGAAAGTGCAGGAGAACCTTCCTAATGCCAATTTTTAGGAAAGAAATGCAAAAAATACATTCAATTTCCAAGTTATAGTTCATTAAGAAGCACATTAACATAATAACAGAGTAGACAATTAACCATCATATAGAATTGAACACCAGATTTACATGGGAAAACCCTTATGGGAAAAAAACCCACACACCAAGAAAGATCTCTTTGTATTATAGTAAAAATAACATTTGCATACAAAGTTACAGAACTGTGCTCTTAGGTGTTAATTCACAGTGTCAATTATGACATCATCACACTTCCCTGATCTACCTCACTCTCCAATCAAACAACACAGTACTCACTGCATTCCAAAACATTACAATTCCTATTCACATTCGTTCTACACCTCTACCAAAACCATTCAATTCAAATTCCATATGCAATCAATCTCAAACCGTTTAATTGCCAATATTCATTAAACTGTTGATAGGACTCAATTCAGTAGATCTCACCGAAACTATCAAGTCTCTTTGATGTCCACATTGGTTGCCAAGTCATCTAGTCAACATTCTCCAACAACTAGTCTTCATCAATCCCACTCTCCCACTAGGAGTTTCACCAATGCATTGTGGGCTAGCGGGTTGCAACACTCCAACGCCCACCGCATAACCGCAAGTGGCTCCAAACCTTGTCGTGGTAAGGAAATATGACTACCACGCTACCGCCAACACCCTTAGTCCATCCCTACGGGCCAGCGGCACCACCATACTGCTAGCTCTATTGTGTGTTGTGCGCGGGGTGACGATAACACCACACCACTGCATGATAGGTTCAACATAGTCATGGGGTGGCAGGTTGGCGCGGGACAGTGGTAGAACCACATTATCACCCAAGTCATTGACCAAAGCATATGAACATCTGCAGGACGGTGGTAAAGGAAAATACACTCAACTTAGTGTGATATGAACTTGATGACGAACAAGTTGGGGGTCCACCAGTGAATTTGAGGCACATAATTCCAAAATTAATATCATAAGAGATATTAGTTTGCAAATGGGGTATATGACTATATATTTTTAGATGGTATTTCAAACACTTCATATGGAATTTCTTGTGGTGGCACCTCATCACTTATAATTTTTTCAACAAACTCTTTGTAATCATGTGCAAAATTTCTTGTTTCCCTATTTACCAAAGTTTGGTCCACAAGACCTTCCATGCTTGTAGAGAAGATGAGAGTTTCCATTGTAACATTCCTTGTGTTGTATTTCAAATGTGGTGTCAAACAACTAGAGCTCACAAATCAACTCCATCAAAATCATTACAATCATGTATAATTTTTTTTGAAGTATTTATATTTTCACTTGTCTGATTATGATCCCAAAATTTTATTTCACCAACAAATAATTTATTCCTTATATGCTTCTATCGCTCTATCACTTACCCTTACCCCAAGAAGAAGCAAGGATTGTTTTTTTCTCCCTAATTTTGTTTATCATATGTTTTCTCTCCTACTATCACTTGTTCACCTACATTGTTAAAATTATAACACGAAGGTCTTTTGATACCTCTACAAAAACAAACTACATGATCATCATAAAGCCCACTCCCTTTATTTATAATATTTGCATTCAAGCAGGAAGAATTATCAACAATTTCATTGTTAATAGCATTTAATTCACCCTTTCCAGTCTATAGGATACCACAATCTTTTGCTTCAAGCCAACCACTATGGAAAAGGTTGTGATTTTCATGACTTCCAACATTTTTTTTGATCCCTAAAACTCCATTATTATTTCCATTGGTATTATAGGTGTAGACATCCACATTTGGACACTTAATTTATCCAAATTTATCACTTTTCATCTAAACATTCTCTTATCTGAGTTAATTAAGTAATATTGCTATTATTTAATTAATACCCTTAATTCTGCCAAATCCCTAAGGTATTTAATTAATAATTAAATACTTTACTCTTTTAATCCTCCTTTCATCAAATAAATTAAATAAATAATACATTTATTTAATTCCTCACATGTCATTTTCATCTAATCCTAATCCATCTCCTAATTCTTTCATTAGGGATGTGCACATGCCTAATCCTTGATTAGGATGTCACATCCTCCAACTTTGCAAGTTGGCTTCTAATCCTCATTTATCTTCTAATTACCGAATTAATCTTGATCGTACCTTGGTCAACTCTCTCCATCCCCCAAGGAATTTTAATTCCTTTTTATTCCTCCTAGAATCCCCTTTTCCCATGCATCTTCTAGAACCTTTGACTTGTCACATCAAGTCACATGTGACAAACTCCCACCTTTTGGGAACATTGTCTTATCCACTAGATTCTTCCAATCATTGTGAATTTAAAATTCACTTTTATTCACCCAAGATTCTTCCCATCTCCCAATGTACTTGCAAGGTACTTGTCCTTCCTCCACATCATGTACTTCTTCCACCTCACTTACACCTCATCTCCTCTTAGCCACTTCACCATCCACATGTCAAGATGTGAGGGCTTGTGAGTTCTCAACCCACCATAGCCCTTCATCTTGACCTTGTTGGATGAATCTCAACCGTTGAATTCTCTAGAGAATTCAAATTCTTCTATAAATACCCCCTCCTCAAGGGCATTTTCAACACTTTTTCATTTGAGCAACCTTATGCTGTCAATTTGCATTCTCAAGTATTCACTATCATTTAGCCATCCACTTTGATCATCTTGCATTATCAATCTTGCATCTAGTAACATCAAAAGCCATCTAAGGAGCACACAAATTCATCTAAATCAAGGGCCAACCAATGAGTCTTCAACAACAAGGAAGGTATAATCGATTTGCATTTTATCTCATCTATTTTCCTTGTTTTATCACTCTTTAGGCTAATCATTGAAGTGTTCTTAGTATTTTTCCACTTGCATTTTTTATTTATTTTGCACATTAGAATAGGGTAAAATTCCAAGGTACACAATAGGCATTGTTATGAAAACCAATTCTAGTTGTAGAAATGTGAAATTTCTCTTTCTCTAATTCAACTTTTGAGTTAAGATCTAGGATATATTTTCTCCCTTTGTTTCCTTTCTCATTGAATCTAAGTGCACTTCTTTCTATTTGATAAGACATGCCTCACTATGAGGAGCTTCATTATTATTTTCAATACTTGTGCAAAGAGGAGCTTCAACAATAGTATTTAGAATTTTCTTTTGTTCTTTTTTCCCTATGAGGACCTAGGTATATTATATATGAGCCCATAACCTCAGAACTAGAAACATGATCTTGAAGCAATACCTCAGAATTAGTGACAACATTATCTATAGTGTTTAACATGTCATTAGTTGGTTCCTCCAAATTGCAAGATTGTGATGATATAGGTGGCATATGAGGAGTGCTAGCAACTACCTCATTCATGCCAGAGAAGATTGCTTTAGGTTTCAACCTTCATTAGGATTGTCCCTATCCCCCTCTATCTATCTCACCCCTCTCTCTCCCCATCTAGGTATAGGATATAAGGTGTAGGATATAGGGGTTAGGGTATAGGGTTTAGGGTTTAGGGTTTGGGGTACAAGATTGATGATACAAGGTTTAAGGTACATAGGATATAGGGTTTAGGGTATAGGTTATAAGGTTTAGGGTTTAGGGTATTAGTATAAGGTTTAGGGTACAAGATTGATGGTACAAAGTTTAGAGTATATAGGGTATAGGGTTTAGGGTTTAGGGTATTGGATTTATGGTTGAGGGTATAAGGTATAAGGTATAGGGTTGAGGGTTTAGCATATAGAGTTATAGGTTTGAGGGTATTAGTATAGGGTTTAGGGTGTATGGTTTAGGGTGTAGGGTACTAATTATAGGGTTGAGGGTATTAGAAGTACGGTTGAGGGTATATGTTGAGGGTATCCAGATAGAGTTTAGAGTTTACAATTGAGGGTAAAGGGTTTACGAGTGAGGGTTTTGTGTGTGTGTGTGTCTCACATTTCGTTTCCTTCTCTCTTTCTCTTTTTCTCTTCTCTCTCTCTCTTCTTTGTTAAGGGTTGAAAAATCTCAATAAAGGTTATTTGACACTTGCCAAATTTGGTGAGTTCTAAATAACTAGCACTTAAAATGGTAAAAGGAGGCATGTGATCTGTGTTTTTGGCCCACATTCTCTAATTTTATCTATTTTTTATGTATTATTCAACAAATAAATGATTTTTCATGCTATTGACATCTTGCACAAGAATATTTTTCATATTCCATCACCTTTCCACCACCTTTTTGCTCGTTTGACAACATAGAAGATGAAAATTTGAAGTTTTTAGATCAAATTTGATTATATGAGGTAATATTTTCATGTTTATAGAATTAAAATGCTTATTATGAATTTTTTTGTTTAAATTTGAGAATATAGACCTATTCTTTTCATAATTTTTACTAATCCTATTATATTTACATAGAATTCAACATTAAATTTGAAGGAAGTTGCGTAAAAAGTTAAAAAAAAAGTAGTAGTTTGAAGCAAAAAATGAAAGAACATGACATAATTTGTAAATTGTAATATTGAATCTCAAATTTTAATGGAATAAGGAAAGATCAGAATTGATAGTGATGCATAACAAATAAATTCAAAAGAAATAAAAAATTTAAAGATTAATGGTAAAAATTGAAGAATTGGCCAATAACACTATTCAACTCATGAAATGTAGACCACCTACTAGGGTCTATACCCTATTTTTGTAAGATTTTTTTAAGTTTCCAATTCATCCAATTAATTAGTGATCTTCTAGTTTCATTATCATCGCCAATATTATTCTTAAAATCTTATCAAGAGGTCACACCAAACATGTAGGATTAACTATGCAAATTTTATTTGCATAATCTAACCATTCCATATGATACTCCGTAGAACCCACTAATTTTTGTGGGAGATGTTTAAATAAAGGAATTAGGCTCATTTGCTTGAAATAACATCAAAGAGTTTAGATGCAACAACATTATCATGAGAGGGAGAAGTTATTTCTTCTACACATTAGAGCACAAGGAAAATATCTTGATGAGGTAGTTGAGGAATAGATTGACCTAGTCGACAAACCTAGGGTGGAAAAGAAAATATTTGAGTGTAGAGAAAAAAATTACAAAATATTTCAAGAACTGGTAACTAGAACCAGAAGAGAGGCACTCAAATTCTCCCAAGACAAATGGAATGAACTAAAACAGGAATTGAAAAAGAAAGAGCCCGTTCTATTTTTAACTACTTGGCAGTAGTAATAAGGGCACGTAGCACATCAAGGATTCCATACAACACCATATCACTTGGTTCCCTTTGAAATTTCATCCTCCCCTTCTCCTATGCCTAATTTTGTATTGACTACAAAGGAGGGAATAACAAGGGGTAGCAAAGAAAACCAAATGGGAAATAATATCTACATAAAAAGAGTTCTACCTAAAGCAAGGGGAAGGAGTCACCGACACTATGGACTATAGAGAAATTACATTACAGTATATCCAAAGGTCTTACAATTCTTGAGAAAAAGCAAAAAGAAACTTGGGGGAAACGACGAGTCATAAAATTTTCTTGTTTTCCTTGATTGAGTTTCATACTTTTCATAATATTTTTAATAGTTTCAAAAAAATTAACTAGACCTTTCTACTTATTTTAAGTACTTAAAGCATTAAGGATGATATATTATATGGATAAATAATTGTGCAAATATGTGAATGTATATGGAAAGAGTTTTATGTTGATTATGGTTATTAATGATGAAAGATGTCTTTGAAATAGAGTAACCCCTACAGTGAAGGCTCTACCAACCCATACAAAAAGGATGTATTTTTGTTATAGCCAAAGAGAGTGATCGCTACAACACATGCAATTTTTTGTAGTTGATGGAGGTAGTGGTTGAAGATTGTGAACATGATTTATTTATGGATCATTCTATCTTTCTACTTTATGCTATCATTAGGTCATGGAGGAAAGAAGATTTATAATAATAGCGGTCATGGCTTGCAATAGGTTTTTCCTTGTTAGGAACATATTCAATTATAGCCATCTTCTTTAAAGATGAAGAGTCTTGATATGATTCTGACACTCTTACCTCCACTAGTTTTCATTACTGATTAAAATAAGGCCTAGTCCTCTTCCTATGTTTCTAGGAGAGTTGATAGTTTCTTATAGTTTGTTTTCAATCCAAGAATAATCAAACTCTCAAAGATCTTGTATATATGTTTGGTCTTGTGAGAGGTCAAGAGGTTAGATATCTTGTGTTAAGTAGAATTGAATATAAGTACTCTTCTTGTTGATCCAATACTTTGTTCTCAATTTATTTTTTCAAATTACAATAAAGATAAATACAATCTTTTCCATGAATCTCTAAGTTAATATTTAATGATGATATTGTGGGATTGTAGCAATTCAAGCAAGGGCCACTTGAGGTACTACAATACCCCTTGTAGTTTAGATTATTAATTATAATAGAGTGAATTGAAAAATCATATTTCCTAGTTTATTGTTAAATTGAATTGTTATTACAGTAAGTTGCAACATAGTTGAGTCATTAAGTTATTGTCTTCACAAGAGTAGTTATCCATAACAGTTATTATAGTTACCCACAAAAATTATTATTCAACAAAATTTGTTTCCAAATAGAGTTATTTCAGTAAAGTTTCTTTCAATTAGATTTTATTTTGTTACTCTTTTATGCACAATTGATTTGGATGATTTAGGATTCTTAGCTACACATACAATGCCAACATCATCTAAAGATTAAAATTCTGAGTTTGATAAATTAAATGAAGCACAAGTCTAGTACAATGAATTACTTAATAAGGGATTTGTTGGTCTGTTAAATTGTATGTATGCAATGTCTAAATCAATTGATTGAGCATAGATGGAGATGTACAACCACCTCAGTACTGTAATCTATTGTAGGTGACCAATAAAAAAATTATATGTTCTAGGTCTCATGATTTGTAACAAATGTTGGAGAAATATTTTCTTATCCAAAGGTTTCTTATAAATCTTAAGGTGGTGACCATTGACCATCAGTGAAAATTTTACAAGGTTGATGGGTTTGATCTTGATTGCACCATTAGAAAATACCTTTTATATGTCATAGGGTTCTAGCCATCTAGATTTTTTATTTCCTTTGTGATATCCATTATCTTGAGTCATATAAAAATTCCCAAATACCCTTTTGGAATGCCTTTGTTTTGATAAACCGATCATGCCATTTTATTCTCTATTTTTGCATAATTTATGAATGATGGACAACTTCTTTTCTCAACTCATCTAGTGCATTAAGTTGAGTTGTCAATTCCTTTAGTGTATCAAATAGGTTTATTCCTAATTGAAGTGATGTCCTTAAAATTTTATGACTAAATTCAATAGGGAGCATAATTTTCTTATCATACACCAATTAATAGGGTGTGAGGCATGCGGTTGTCTTCCATGTGGTCCTATAGGCCCATGCTACTTTTGGAAGGCATGCTACCCGATATTGGTGGTGAAGAGCTATAGTTTTGGTTTGAATCCCTTCGATCAAAATATTAGTGACTACTTGACCATTTGATTGAGGGTGATAGTGGTAGATTTTATGTATCTAAGTTCAATTTTTTTACAAGGGCCACAATCAACTCTAATGTAAATCATGGTCCCTAATCAATAATAATTTCTTTGGGCACTCCATAAAAATTGAAGATATCCTCATATAAGAATTTTGTTACCTTTTCATTGTGTGCATGTTGTAAGCACTTGAAGTTGACCCATATTTTTAGGTAGTTTGTGCATACTAGTATGTGCTCCTTCCTATTTGATGGAGGACCAAATGGGCCACTGAAGTTAAGACCCCATTTTTTAAAAGGTTTAACATTTGTTATGAATGTAGGTGAATTTCATCATTTTTTTTTGAGTGGCCCATTTTTTTATGGTAGTCACATTTGCATGTGTACTAGACTGCATCTTTAAGTAATGTTGGCCAATAATGCCTAGTTTTTAATACCTTGAATGATCACTTTTTTACAAAGTGTCACCTACAAGGTTCATTATGTCAGGCTCATAGAAAAAAAAAGACCTCATCTTCTCAAATATAATGGTGCATGATGTTGTTGAGGCTAGTTTAGAAGAGATAGATACAAATCCATAAATATGGAAGGCTCCTTTCCATTATGTTGTGTTTTTTCCTTGGTAAAAAATGTAGATGGGTTATTCCTACAACAAAATAATTAGCAATGTATGCATACCACGAAGTTTGGAATATTAGTGCAAAAAAATATTCATCTAAAAAGGAGTCATCAATTATAGGACCATTTGCAACAAGGGCTAGTCTAGAAATAAATTCCACTACCACATTGGCTTCACCTAGTTTATCCATAATAGTTATATCAAATTATTTTAACAACAACAAGAGTCTAACTAACTAACCACTAACAATGGTGTTTTTCACTAGATATTTTTATGGTTTCATGGTTCTAGTATGAACAAACACAAGGTATCCAATTATCTATTGTCAAAATTTATGGATGGCATAAACTACAACAAGAATTTCCTTAGTAGTTATGACATAGTTTAGTTCTATTGCTCAAATAATTTTATTGATGAAATAAAATCATATTCTAGTGAATCATATTTTTGGCCCAACATAACCTCTACAAAAAAGTTAGATGTGTCTATATGGATATGAAAGGGAATTGTCTAGTTAGGTCCTTTCAACACTATTGTTGTAGTTAAGGATTCTTTTAGGGATTGAGAGGATTCTTGATAGGTAGGTGCCTAAGTAAAATCAACATCTTTAAAATGGAGAATAAATAGAGGTGTAGTTGTCTTACTAAATTCTTTGATAAATTTGTGTTAATATATTACATGGCCAAGAAAACTCCTAACATCCCTTTATTTTTGGGGTATTACAAAATTTGGTGGGATCTACAAGAATACATAGAATTTTTCATTATTGAGGGATAGGTTATGGTCTTAGCACCTTTGTAGTACTTTTTCCATACTGATTAATGCTTCTACGTAAGTGTTGTCATAAGTTTTCAATTTTTCCATGTAAACTTCTAATCAGTCATGGGTAATATTAGAAAAAATACTCAATGCAACTCTGGAAGGTGGTATGGGAATTACACATACCACATGGAAGGATTGTGTATGCATATGTGCCCTAGGGACAATTGATTTTTTTTTGTCTTGGTGTTCAATCACAATCATGATTTGGTTGTAGCCACCAAATCCATCTGAAAAGGAAACTTATTTCTTGCTAAAGAAAAATAACTTCATTGATAAATGGAAGAGGAAAGTGATATTTATGTGTTGTAGCATTAAGTTCTCTATAATTAATATAAACACACCATTTACCACCCTTTTCAAACACTATCACCAAAGGGGAAACCCGTTAACTGTTGAAAATTGAGGTGTTTATGTAGATTAATACTTTGTAAAACTATTATACTTGTTGGTCTAAATATGTATTCTTTGTTACAAATTCTTTGTGGGTGATTATTTGATTAAGTCATTTTATCATTTGTAGAATGAAGACAGAAGTTGTAGAAGAATTAGACATGATATTAGAAGATACACAACATATACCGTGGAGAAACCCTTTCAGGAAAAAACTTCACCAAGAATTAATGTATTATTTAATCTTTGAAGTAGATTACAATAATTCCAATCCTTGCTTGAGATGCTTCTTTTGCCTTCAACCAACCTTCTTCACAACCTGCAATAAAACTGATAATAACTCTCTTCAACTTGCTTGAGATAAATAGACATTAAACAACTTTGTAAACTCCACAAGAGTTAAAATTACAATGCTCAAGCCCTATCCCTAAAAGGTACGCCTATCTCTTGCAAGTAAAGTTATGTTGTGAAGAAAAATGTCAAATCCTCATTGTCATGCATTTGGGCGTCCCAAACTGAAGTACAAACTCAACCTTTATTCTCTAAATATCTTCAAGGATTCATCCTCAAAGTAGGCACCCAAGAGTTGGCCCACTTAACTCTACCTTCTGAAATATCTTAACATGCAAAGGAGTTAATTCCAAGAAACCAACTTGGGCGCCCAAGTTGGGTCTCATTTCCTATTAAGTGAAACATTTCTCAATAGCATTCATGCAAGAATGGTCATCCCCTATTAACTGAAGGTGGTCACTATTATCTATTATGCAACTCAAGTAATTAGTCATGCATTCCAAGTTAACTGAAGTCAACTAGCATTCAACTAAAACTAACTGAAGATAACTGAACCATAACTGAACTGAACTGAACTAAAATGAACTAAACTAATTATGAACTAAACTAAACTAAACTAAACTAAACTTCATGCATGTAAATATCAAACCCTAACTCCTAGGATCTTTGCATGCATTCAGAAGTGTTATCTCTTACTCCAAATAGTTAACTGAACTCAAGGTGAGTGCCACCTTCCATGTGGGTGCCCCATGTGCTCCTATTATTTAGGAACTCATCATTTAGAATTAATTACAAATGCTAATTAACATGATTATTTCATCCAAAATGAATCTCTCTCTAACCCTAGTTTTTGAGAACACTTTCCAAGAACTTAGAAGACACATGAAATAAATAATGTTTAGGATTGCAATTAAATGACATCCTATTTCCAACATTCTCCCACTTGACATTATAGATTGCAATTATTCTAAACAAGGAATAATTATAAATCAAGTATAGAACTTAAGGCCAATGACCTTCCTACACCAATAATCAATCCATGCTAACTTCAAATGCAACCTGCATAATCATGAAGCTCCAATAAAATGATTAAAACCAAGAGAACTTATCTGTAGGAACTGGTTTCATAAGATAATCTGCAACATTAATTAAAGTTTCAACTTTCTCAATTAATACCTTCCCACTATCAACCATTTCTCACACAAAGTGATACTGAATATCAACATGCTTAGTATGAGCATGATACATAGGATTTTTTGGCTAAACACACAGCACTCTGACTATCACATTCAAGTTTAACTTACTTACAATCAAAACCAATACCTTTCCCAAGTCTCTTTATCCAAACTGCCTCTTTAGAGGCATGTGAAACCTCCGAGTGTGTTGAACTCATGTTTAACCAAGGTGTAGGTTCCTTAGTCTTTTTTGTTGAAAATAGCTTTTCTTGCTAGTAACTATTCCAACATATATCTCTTACCATAAGATAACTCAAGCCTCACCTATTTCTCCAAGTATCCATGAGGAACTGTAAACAACCAATCCATGCCAAAATCCAAATGCAACATAGCACTATCATGAAGTAATCAAGCTTAATGTACCCAATACTTAAGAGAACTAAAGATCAATGTCAAAGCTCCAATCTTGAATATAAACATGACATCCATGATCTAACCATCTCCTCTTAGGAGATCACATGCACCATAACACACATAAACATCCTAGTCTTAAGAGAACCATGCCAAACTCTAAATGCAACAAGAGTAAACCATGACATAATAGCAACCACTCTAAACCAAGAAAAAATATCCCCAATCACTTGAAGATAACCTTACCAATGATGCATCCACATCACTTCCAACAACTCCCACTAAATCGTGCTACCGAGTCACACATGGCATCGTGACTACCATCCTCTTCATGAAGATCACTATATCCTACCAAAGCTCCCACTGAACTGTGATACCGAGCTATACATGGCAACAAGATAAACATCAAACCATCATTGTCAAAAGCATATAGAATTTCAAACATTTCCTCATGATCAAAATTATCATAACATGTACCATGCCACAACTCTAAACCGCTAACAAGAGTATACCATGACATAATAACAAAACCATCCTACAACCAAAAATCCACTTCATTGCCAAATGCTCCCACTGAACCATGATACTAAGCAATCCCATGGCATCATGATGCACATAATCAAAACCACATTTTTGTCATAAGATCACACCAAACCTATGAATCCAAGCTCTCAATGACACATGATAAACATCCTCTTGTAACAAACTTATTTTCTAAAATCAGCAATAACAAAAATAGTAAAAGCTCCCACTACAACCAAAAAACCTCCAATATTTTAAGAGAAAGGCATCCTAATACTCTACCCAACCTCAGCTCTGATACTAAATGTTGAAAATTGAGGTGTTTATGTAGCTTAATACTTTGTAAAACTATTATACTTGTTGATCTAAATATGTATTCTTTGTTACAGATTCTTTGTGGGTGATTATCTAATTAATTTATTTTATCATTTTTAGAATGAAGACAAAAGTTGTAGAAGAATTAGATAGGATATTAGAAGATACACAACATATACTGCGAGAAACCCTTTCGGGAAGAAACTCCACCAAGAATTAATGTGTTATTTAATCTCTGAAGTAGATTACAATAATTCCAATCCTTGTTTGAGATGCTTCTTTTTCCTTCAACCAATCTTCTTCACAACCTACAATAAAACTGATAATAACTCTATTCAAATTTCTTGAGATAAATAAGCATTAAACAACTTTGTAAACTCCACAAGAGTTACAATTACAATGCTCAAGCCCTATCCTTAAAAGGTATGCCTATCTCTTGCAAGTAAAGTTATGTTGTGAAGAAAAATGTCAAATCCTCATCTTCATGCATTTGGGCATCCCAAACTGAAGTACAAACTCAACCTTTATTCTTTAAATATGTTTAAGGCTTTGTCCTCAAAGTAGGTACCCAAGAGTGGGCCCATTTAACTTAGCCTTCTGAAATATCTTAACATGCAAAGGAGTTAATTCCAAGAAGCCAACTTGGGCACCCAAGTTGGGTCCAAGTCATTTCCTATTAATTGAAACATTTCTCAACAACATTCATGCAAGAATGGTCATCCCTTGTTAACTGAAGGTAGTCCCTATTATGCAAATCAAGTCATTAGTCATGCATTCCAAGTTAACTGAAGTCAACTAGCATTCAAATAAAACTAATTGAAGATAACTAAACCATAACTGAATTGAACTGAAATGAACTAAACTAATTCTAAACTAAACTAAACTGAACTAATATGTACTGAACTGAATTGAACTTCATGCATGCAAACATCAAACCCTAACTCCTAGGATCTTTACATGCATTTAGAAGTGTTATCTCTTACTCCATATAGTTAATTGAACTCAAGGTGAGTGCCACCTTCCATGTGGGTGCCCCATGTGCTCCTATTATTTAGGAACTCATCTTGGATGCCCTCACATGCTCCTATCATTTAGAATTAATTACAAATGTCAATTAACATGATTATTTCATCCAAAATTAATCTCTCTCTAATCCTAGTGTTTGAGAACACTTTCCAATAACTTAGGAGACACATGAAATAAATAATGTTTAGGATTGCAATTAAATGGCATCCTATTTCCAACATTAACTATCTAACAAGGGGTAAATGAATTCAATATCCAAGAGCTTCTTTAATCCATCCTTCATAATATCTTGGAATGTAGGATTTACTCTTCTTTGGTGTTGCATTATGGGTTTACAATAATATTTGATGTATATATGGTGTGTGAAAAGTTTTGGGTCAAGGCCCTTCATATCATGGTAGTCCTATGCAAAGATTATTTTATGAGCTTGTAGCATGATAATTGATTCAATCTATTATTGCATAGTCAACCGGTTGTTGATATTAAGTGACTTGCTAGGAAATATTTCAAATTACTTTAGAAATGGTTTCATTGAAGCAACATTTGGACACAATATATTAAGATCATAATTATAGGGAAAAAGGTGATTGAATTTGTGAGTATCAGATGCATAGTTTGGCGAGTGTGTTGCATGAAAGATTTTATATACTGGAATAGATAGATACAACAAATAATTATTCCAATATAGGTATATTCCATAATTATTTTTCATGGTGTTTGAGATTATAGTATTCTCATCCTAGGTTTATATTAGATGGCTTCTTCATATAGTCATTAATGTTTGAATCAAGCATCGTTCATTATCTTCAAGATCTAGCCATATTATTTATTCTAGGACAACAAAAGTTGATGTTGGTGGGTATAAAAATATTTTTTGGTTACATTCCCACTATAAATAGTCATATTTCCTTATCTATAACCAATATATGCTTTAGTTGTTACCAACCATGGCCTTCCTAGTATCAATGAGTATCCCCCTAGGTTGGCCTTTAGGTGTAGGACCATGAAGTCTATTTGATATTCCTTATAATCTAGTGTAATGACCAAATCCTAAATAACCCCTTTTGGTTTAACAATTGAACGATTTGATAATTGTAGTACCATGGGGGTAGGGTGAAAATAAGCAAGTTGTAAAGTTTTAATTATTTATTTGGTCATTACATTAATGATAGTACCTAAATCATTCAAATTGTTGTGTATAAGGATCCCATTAATGTTAACATCTACAATTGGGCTACCAAGGTTTACATACTTTGTAACAATATATTTCCAAGCATAATGTTTGCAAGCTACCCAATAACTCAAACATTTTGTGGTTCTTTACTATTTTTCCATGGTTTCTTTAGCCACAAATCCCTAAAAGCTTTGATGTAAATTGACACGTCCTTGGTTACTTGAAACAAAGGAATTTGAACACACATATTTTTTAGTTGTCCCAAGGACTCAAATTACAACCTAGGTTCTTTTTTTTTGTGGTCAACCTTTTTGGAAATGGGTGATTGTGGTTCATGATTTCTATATTTGTTGGATATAACTTAGGATTCTTTATTTTAGAATTTTCTAAGGGGTTAGTACTATATGGTTGTATTCTCCATGTAGGGAGTTGCATGATAACTAGAATAGTTGGTACAAGAAGCAACTTCTTTGATTGAAGCTTCAAATCACTTTAGCCACATAGGTCAGCTATTGAAACACTTCATTACTATATGTTGGTTGAGCCAAATTATCTTTGTTGTTGGGTACAATTTGGTATGGTAACTAAGTGGCTCTAGGTGGTATAGGAGTAGCATTCCTTGGCATGATTGTTGATTATTGAGTCAAATTTTGTGGCCATTATTGGAAGCTAGCGTTAGGGTTGGACCAATTCAAGTTTCCCTACCATTGCTACTACCATACATTTTCTAGTGGTGGCCATTGTTGATTTTGGTCTTGTGACTAGTATGATTGTGATTTCCATTCACTTTTTTGAGGTTTTCAATTGGGTGACATTGATTTTTTCCAAGGTGGAGGAGCCATGTTGTTCCATGGAGTATTATAATAGTTGGAAACATTTGAAAATGAACTAGAAAATGGAGTAATGTATGAAAAGGGATCCTTAAACATATATTCTCATGGTAGGCATTGTTTACACTATCCTACATAAGAAAGTATCCATCTCCACCTTCCACCAACCTAAATTTTGGCTTCTCATGCTTATCTTCAACTATAATGGGAACTTGCTTGCACTTGCAATTAGTTTTCTTTCATCAACAATGGGAGAAATACTCAACCAAGATTTCCTCTACTTCTATGGATGATAAAAATGTGAATCATAGATAACAACAATGCAAAACTCACACTCTCATAGTCACACAATGAAGTTCAAGATCTTGGCTCAGAATATAGAATTTAGATAACAAGAAAAGTTATCATAGCTATGATCTTAATTTTCCCCATTGTCGATTGCTCTTCAAAGTAACAAACTATGAAACAACAATAAATATATGATGTAATGATAACAATAAATGCTCAAAGATAAATGATACCTATGCTTGATAATGATAATGATAAATGCTTGAATTCTTGAACATGATAAGAGTGCTAGAGATATTTTTTATAATAAAGGTGCTAAGGGGTTTGAATGAAATGAAACCTTCTTATTTATATGCATCACTTAACATTTGATCAATGGTGGAGATTGATTTGCAAGATCAATGGATAGGTAAATTCAAGATAGGGTAAGACCCAAATTTTGAATTTTGATGAAGGGAAAAATAAAAAGAATTAAATAAATAAATTTATTTAATTTTAAATGATAGCTAGAGAAATAAATAAATATTAGTCTATTTATTTTAGAAGAAAATATTTAATTTAAATAAATTATTTTTTAATTTATTTAAAAGAGGAGTGTTAGCTAATTAAATAATTTTTGAAAATTATTTAATTATAGAGGAAAAGATTTAATTTACATTTATTTTTAATTAATGTTGGAGGGAAATGATGAAAATATTAAGATAATTAAATAATTAAAAAATGTTCAATTATTATGGATGAAAAGAGGAAAATGTTAGTTTAATTAAATAATTAAAAATTAATTAATTAATTATATATATAAGAAATGATAAGAATACTGATGAAATGATAAGATGAAAATGCATTACTAATTTTTTAGGTGTCTAAATTTTGCCCCTCTTTGAGATAATATGTTTTATAGTGTTGTTTCAAAGAAAAATATTGATGATATGCCCCAACAAAGCATGGGATGAAGATATGATGCTCCCTCGAGAGATCAACCAAAGAAAAAAAAATTCTAGTCAAGCTCATGACAAGATGGATAAAAGTCTAGAAAAAGGATCAAGGATGAAAAAATGGAGCTGAAAGGGATAAAAAATGAAATGCTAGGGCTAGAAAGGCTAGATATAGGGTTGGGAAGGCCAAAATGAGGTCATTTGCACTCTCACACCCCTCAATATCCAAAGCCTCCAGAGCATCCTAGAGCAAAGCAGTAGGTGAGATGGTAGGCATTCTAAGGGATACACATTGAACAGAGTGAGTTTGAGTGTTCAAATGACCAGTGGGCATAGGACTACCGATGAGTACCTAACCCTACATAATTATATATGATGTGATGTGACAAAATTGACCAAAAACACTACACAAATGGCTTGATGCAGTGCATTTGGCAAGAAACACTATGTTATTGGCTTACAACTCATATGGTCAAAACTATAGCACAATTAGGTGATGAAGTTGCACATCTAGTAATAAATTATAAATGGCTACAAATGGTATGAATTTGGTTGGAAATGTGGTGTATTTGGTGAAGCTACACAAATGCAAAGTTTTCATGCAAATGGGACACAAAGTTGTGCAATTGGCTAGAAATGCAATACTAATGGTAAGAAATGTGGTGCAATTGGAAAAAAAATCACAAATGGGTGAAAATGTAGAGTAATTTCCAAAAATCCACACAATTGGATAGGGTTAGACAAGGAAGCTAAAATGAATACAAAATTTGATTTTTGATTTTTGATTTTTTTATGCAAAGCTAATGATGTGCGACTAATAGATGTAATATGAGGGTAATTGAATTTGGTCTCGGGAGCAAGATCATGTGACCATGTAGCTAGTACCCTAGCTAACAAAGATGGATGAGGCATTCCTAGGAGTGGTGGGCCTATGGCATGTTGCCCACATGCCAAATATCAAGTCCCATAGAGCTATGATGACAAAACTAGCTGATAAATGACACATTGAGCATAGTATCTTCATACTTTCTACATGCAAGGCTACAATTATCTTAGACGATGTTTGGAGGATACTTTTGATTTATCCAAGGGGAAAGATTGGTCGATGATATAGATCATGAGGAGAGTGCACTCGGTCGAGTGTTTTTTTATGGATGACCTAAATATTGAGGATAGTGATATGGACCTCCTTTGGTGGTGGTGGGGATCATTGGCGGGGTCTTGGTACATGATAAGAGGTCCTAAGGAATTTCCACTAGCTAGGGGAGAGTTTTGGAGAGGATGATAAAGGAGGGTATAATTTACACATGGGGACCATGTGTCCTAACCCACCTCTAGCATGAAATTCATCTGGTAGTATATAGATATGGTGTCAACCTAGCATTTGGTTTCACCTTATTGCATATATGGGCATGGGAGCACATGGAAATGATACAACCAGTGACCTAGAGAGTGAGAGGAGTAGGATTACCCTATGTCTACAAGTACATAGTCATGAAAACATACAAACAATTGGGTGACATATAGTATTAGAGGAGGGAGATTGATGAGCTAAATGTATTCCTATGGAGACTATGGAGGGATTGTAAGGCCTAGGAGAGGGACACAAAGAAGATGCCATTTTGGAGGTAGTTGAGGTACCTGATTGGATGGACAATCCACATCATCAAGTGGTACATGCCAAATTAGGTTAGACAAGAATTTGGTCAGTAGTTAGGAGTCTTGATAGATGAGGCAGTGTTCACAAGGACTCAAAGAGAGGTGGCTAACTAGGGGGCAATGATCATAATGGATATAAATATAGATAAGATGGTACTTTCCCTAGTGTATGGTATCTCAACGAAAATATAGCAGATGCATGGACCATCACAGAGTATGAGGCATGGTGGACACAACACAAGCCTATGAGACTGATAGGATCAAGACATAGGGTGGGATAACCACCCACAAGAAGAGATAACGACATGAGAGTGAGGAAACAATGAGATCCAATTGTAGGAAATGAGGTAGAATTGTAGGAGTCACCACACAATAGCCTCGGGATAGATATGATGGTCAAGGGGAGGGGGAGAAACCATTGGGAGGCCTAGGATCTCCATAGGTATAGGGAGAGGCACAAGCTCAAGGGGGAAGAGGATTCCCAAGTGTAGGTGGCCACTACACGATCAAAGAGATACAAGGCTCTGAGGTAGCTACGTAGAGAACATGAAGATAGGGATTAGGATAGGGTTGAGTGAGATAGCCTACAAACACAAACCATTTAGGTTATCTTAGAGAGAGACAAGTTATGGGCTCAACTAGCATAGGCATAAGGATAATTGGCTCAGGTCACAATAAAGAGGAACATTAAGAAAGTGAGGAGGTAGTAGGTGAAGTTCCAACTAGCTTAAGTGATGGTCAAGAGAGATTCTGAGAGATCACAATGGGTACTGGTCAAGGCTAGCACAAGGATATCAACCTAACAGGTGAATTTTGAGGTCAGATAGATTACCTGAGAGGCTACATGCTATAGGACTCTATATGAGAGAGAGGTTCCTAAGGAGAAATAGGCTCCACCCTACTCCTCATAGACACAAATTTAGAGCTAATTTGGGGTGGCCAAATTAGGAGGATCACACAACACAGGGAGCATGGGGTCTCCACTATCATGACCGCCACTAGGACCATGAGGGGTTGGGGGATCTCTAGCCCATTTAGGTAGGGGAAGTTCAAGATAGGGTATATCCCATATACATATGTATTATATGATGTATTATTTAATTCCATGTATACTATTTGATGTAGACACCATGCTTATGGGTCATTATATACTTGTATATTGATATGACTTGCATCCCATGTAGACATTTGTATTATATTATTGTATTTATATGATGATGATTATGATGATAACATTGATTATGGATATTGATGATACTTTATATGTGACACTATACATGACTATACTTTGATTTATGAGATTCTTATGATTCACGATGATGATGATTTACTTTATGTTATTATGATTACTTATATGTTATAATATAATGATGTCATTTATGATGACCATGCATATATGTATGATGAATGAAATGAAAATGTTATTATTTATTATGATTATGGATGATTATGCTCTTATATTATTTTGGTTATGATTATGATGCACATGTTATGATTTTGATATTTTTATAGTATGATACTATGATGCATATTGACACTTGTGAATGCAATTAAATCAATCTCCACCAAGGATAAAATATCAAAATGAAACCTATAAAGAGAAGATGCAAAAAAAAGATGATATGAAAAATACAAAGCAACAAGCAAAAAAACACTTTTTTACTTTGAAGAGGAACCTTAGCAAGTGGATATCACTTGTCATTTATCTAGGTTGCATACACACAACACACATACAAGCACAAAAAGAAAGAAACTCGTGTCTAAACACAAGATGCTCTGAGCACATTAAGGTATAATCCTTGATCGAGCAAATAGGAGACAAAGAAAGTTAAACATGCCAAAGAAGACACTCATGCCATGACCCAAGCTGCTTTAAGCATACAATTTCATCAAGAAAATGGGATAGAAAAGATAAACCCAAGAAATAAAAAGAAAAGCAACTAAGAAACAAAATCAATAGCTAACATATATCTTGCTATAAATGTAATCTCAAATTGATAGATAAGGTCCATTGTAGGAAGGATGCATCCATTACAACCTTATATTTTATTTTTATAATGCCCATCGTAGGAAATATAATTTTGTTAGGACATGAAAAGCTTTTGTTTGTGATACCAAAAGATAGGCAACAAGCTATGCAAGCCAAAGATTTAGCTCAATAGTTGACATTTATTTTGCTCATTATTTTCATTGAAGCTCAATGTTTTAAACTTTACATATGATCTCAAGATACAAGAATCCAACCCAAAATTAATGTCAAGGCACAAAGTGCTTCTATCTAGGCAAAGGAAAATTGGCATGGATGAAAGACATAAAAACAATAGATATGAACAACCAAGGCATGGAGGGAAAGGAAAAAGGACATGCAAATGACTAATGATAGGTGAATGATATGCAAATAGGAGATGAAATGGAATGTAAATGCAATAATTAGACTATTATGTACAAACTCCTAAGATACCCTAAGGGCCATGCATAAAACTTCTTAAGATGAATGCTATTAATAGGCTCTTCCAAAGATTCTCCTTCAAGTGTAATAATTTTATAAGTTGGACATAAACTTAATTTGCAATAATAATGAAGGGTCCTAACTAGTTAGATTCAAAATTTCCTTCATTGTCTCTATCTTGTTATTTCTTTTAATTCTATTTTAGGACCATGTCGCCAATCTCAAACTTTCAATTTTTGATCTTTTTATTATAGCTACAATGAATGCAATTTTAATAAGCTTGTAAGTGATTTAATGCATTAAAATGCCTTTCATCCAATAACTCAAGCTCATGTAATCTAGATACTCAATACTCTTCTTCGTCAAGGACATGCTTTACATACACCCTTAAGGAGGGGATCTCAACCTCAATATGCAAAATAAGTTTAGATCCAAAGACTAGGGAATACAGAGTGGCTCTTGTAGGTGTACAGATACTAGTATGGTAGGCCTATAAGAAGGGTTAAGTTAAAAATATTGATCGCAACTAGCTTCATTGATCGTTTTCTTAAGGATTTTCAATATAGTTTTGTTTGATGCCTCAACTTTATTGTTACCTTGTGGATAATAAGGAGTGGAAAAGAAATCTTGGATATGGAATTGATAACAAAGATCATGAACATCTTGATTTTTAAAAGCTTTTTTTTGTTTGTAATGATAGCATGAGGAATACCATAGCGGAAAATGATATAGTTTAGGATAAATTTAGCTATTTTCTTTCTAGTAATATTAGATAATGGAAAAAATTCAACCCACTTCATAAAATAGTCAATGGTTGTGATAATGAACTTATGGTGATTGGATGAGGGGGGATGGATTTTTGCTACAAGTTTAAGTCCCCATTGTGAAAAGGGCCAAGGAGTGGTTATCAATTGTAACACTTGGGCAGGTGCATGAATCAAGTCTCCATATTCTTGACATTGATGAAATTTCTTAGCAAATTGTTGTGCATCTTGTTCCATAGTTGGCCAATAAAATATAGTTCTTAACAACTTTTTGACAAGGGTAGGTCCACTAGAATGAGCCTCACAAATTCCTTCATGTTCCTTAAATAAGAAAATTTTAGCTTCTTCCAAGTTTAGGCACCTAAGAAGGACACCATCAAGATTCCTTTGATAAATGGCATCACCAACGATGACAAAACATGAATATTGACAACTGAATGTTTTCTTTTGAGCACTAGATAAGTTAGATGGAAGGTACTATCATAGAGAAAGGTGTAAATATCATGATACCAAGGAGAATTAGGATGAACAAGCTAACACACTAGTTCAGATTTAGGAACATGAAAAGATGAAATCAAAATTTGTTCTACAAGGAACTCACAATGATGAGTATTATGAGGAATATCTAAGAGAGATCTAATAGTAGCCATATAATATATAGATTTTTTAATTAACCTTGGGATTTGTTCAAAGACGATAATTAAAAAACATTGTTAAAAATTGTCTACCATCCTTTTGTAGGGGAGAATTTTTTCATCCTTTGTTTGATAATCATCATTTACTTTCCTTATAACCAATTGTGAATCTCCATAAACATGAAGTTCCTTTATTTTCCATTGAATTTTCATTCTAATACCAATAATTAAAGCTTCATATTTTGCAATGTTGTTTGTGCAAGGGAAGGAAAATCTATATGATTTTGGGATACAATCACCTCATGGAATGATAAAAAGAATTCAAGCCCCAAATCCATGTTGAGTGTGAGATCCATTGAAAATTATCTTCCACAAGCATGAAGAGCTAATGTTAAAAAATGTCTCATTTGGAAATTCTAAAATAAGGGGATGACCCACATCTAAAAGTGCATCTAGTAGTTGATCTGCAATGATTTTTCCTTTGATAGAATTACGATCCACATACTCAATGCCAAATTCACTTAGGATCATGACCCATTTTACTATACGACCACTTAGAGCAGCCTTAGACAAAATATACTTCAAAGAATCCACTTTAGAGATGAACTTTGTTTGATGATTAAGCATGTAGTGTCTCAAGTTTTGTGATACAAAAACAATATCTAAGCATTCCCTTTCTAACAAAGTGTAATTAAGATCATATCTAACCAATGTATGGATAATATAATATAAAACTCTATCGTTTCATGTATCATCATGTTGTGCAAGGAGAACACCTAATGCAACTTTAGAAGTTGATATGTATAATAACAAAGGTTTCCCTTAGATGGCATCAAAACTAGAGGTGAAGCCAAATAGTCCTTTAGTTGTTGAAAGGATTTTTGACACTTCTCATCCCACCTAAATGTGACATTTTATGCAACAGATGCATGAAAGGTTAACACTTATCTATTAGTTGAGCTATGAAATTCCTAATTCATTAAATTTTTCCTTGAAGGCTATGCAATTAATTTAGACTAGTTGGAGGATGCATATTAATCATAGCTTTAACTTTAGTGAGATCCACTTCAATGCCTCTACAAGAAACAATATATCCAATTAATTTCCTAGAAGTTACAACAAAGACACCATTTTTCAATTCAATCTCATTTTAGATTATTCTAAGTTGTCAAAGATTATTGTAAGGATAACTAAATGTGAATCTCTCGTGATAGATTTTGCTAATTAATCATCTACATAATCTTTCATCATATAGTGAAAAATGTCATGAAATATAGTTTTAATTGCTCTTTGATAGGTAGCCCCTGCATTCTTTTAACCAAAAGGAATATAATTCCAACAAAATGTTATCCAAGTGTAAGTGAAAGTTGTTTTATGTTGATCTTCAATGGCAATACAAATTTTAATTTAACCAAAACTCCATGCCTAGTTGTTAAATCCACGATTATGTCTATGTTGGATGGGAAAATCATCTTTAGGGCATGCCTTATTTATGTCTCTATTATATGTACATATGCAGATGCCCCCAATCGGTTTTTTAATTAGAATGAGATTGGAAACCCACTCAAGATAGTCAATTTTTCTAATTAATCCAACATCCAACAATTTTTGAAGCTCAACCTTGACCAATAAGGTTACTTAAGGATGAATCTTACAAAAAATTTGTTTTACCGATATTGCATTAGGAAAAACTATCAAATGATGACCTACCAACTCAGGGTCAAGGCTTTGCATGCTTGCATAAGACCACACAAAGTTAATAGTTCTATTTTTAAAGAATTCCATGAAGTTCTCATTCTATTTCAATGATAAAGATGCTACAAAATATGTGATCTTAGGATTTTTCAGTTGTACCCAAGTTTGCTTCTTGTGACTCTTCTATCAAGATGGAGGATTTTTCTTTATACTTAGTCATGATAGGAAGGTCAAGGTTCCCATTTTCTTCTTAAAATTATGATAGAGAATGCTTTCCCTTGGAGTTTTTCCTTATGATATTCAATTGTTTGTTGCAAGTGAGAGATTTTGAAGTTTCACCAAAATTTTCTTTCTCATCAAGCTCGATGACAAAACTAGCTTTTGATCTCCCAAATTTATAGTTTCTTTTAATCCCATAAATTTTGCAATAGCCTCATCATTTTGGAATGTATCTAGAACTTGTGGACCTTGTTGATTCCAATCTATAAGCTAAGGATAAATAAGTGAAAGCTCTTTAGATTGTGATGATGTGGAAGTAAATGATATGGATGATAAGGTACAAATGAAATGTCTTGGAATATATTTGTGATATGCATAGATTCTTGAAAGGTATCCTAATTAGGAGTTTCAACCATAAAAGAAGCCTTGGCCCCTCTAGTTAGATTTATTTTTAGCTTGAGACATACCTTATTAGGGAAGTTATATCCAAGTCCCTCATTATTCCTTCTTGTGATAGATATAGGCTCAATGATTCACTATTCTTGACAACCTAGGCCTTTACCTTGATATTCCATTCTCTTAATTATGTGAAGGCCTTTATAATAGATTTTCATAGGTAGAATAGGGACATGATCCTCTTTATCCTTATATAACCATGTTGATACATCATCCTCAATATTTTCTTTTCCCAATTCACCCCAACACAAGAATGTAGTAGATATATAATTGATGACCATAGTTGATATATTTTGCATAGGTTTAGGTCTACCATGTCTTAGGTGAAAGAGGAAGTTGTCCCACAAATAAATCTTGTTTCATGTTATATTCTCCTAACCAATTTTCATCAAATAGAACCTTGATGTTAGGAGAAGAGGTGTGTGGATAGTAAAAAGTGAGGATAATTTGGATGGATCTATGTAAGATGATGAGGATGGAGTTGCTTGATTGTTAGGAACTTGGGTGGGTTCACGATATTTTTCTTCCAACATTTTGTAATATTCAAAAGGGATAGGATCCCCAGGAATAGTGACTTCAAAACCCTCATAGGGAATTTTTAGGAATTGATGACATGCAGAGGGAACAAATTTCAAGGTATGTATCCATGGAAGACTAAGAGGATTGTTATATGGGATATCAAGGTCCAAGGATTGACAAATGGTATCCACTATAGTGGGGCCAACTTGAATAGGGAATTTAATCATTCCTTTAGATTCACATTCAACATCATTGGAAGATTTTTTATGGTGATTTTCTTTTGATAATTAATGACACCATCAGAGTATCCTAATTGATTTACTAATTAGAGGGTATAAATTTTTAGTCCTGCTCCACCATCAATCATGACTCTTTTGATTTTATAACAAAAAACGAAGACCTCAAGGTACACACCCTAATTGTGAGATGGATCATCGAGAAAAAAAGGTCTTTTTCTTTAAACACCAAATGATGAGGAGCTAAAATATGTCCAACCATGGCTTGAAATTGAGAAATATCTATGTCTTTGGGTACAAAAGACTCTTGAAGGGCCTTTTCTAGGATTTCCTTGTGTAGAGAATATTTTTAAAGCTCTAGAATGGATATTTGTGTTGGAGTTTTCTTTAGATAATCCAAGAGGTTATAATCGGATTTTGATGACATAGATTGATCCTCTTGAAGGGTTGGTTTACCCCTACATGTAGTTATTACACAATTGATATTTTTTATAAAGGGGTTAAGGTAGATATGTGAGGAAAGGACTCCATTAGATGATCTATAGTGTAATCATAAGGGATGATAACATAATTGGCCTCTTTTAGGATTACTATTATATTTTGAAGATTCACCTTTTTCATGATCAAGGATAGGATTCTTGAATATATTTTGATCATCATTAGTTGAATGTTTATTTTCTACACCAACATCACCTTGATCTATAATATCTTGGATAAGATTTTTCAATCTAAAGAAATCAAAATTTTTATGTCATTTGATCCTATGGAACTCACAATATTTGTTCTCTTTATACCATGGAGGCTTAATAGATGGCTCTTGATTTCTTACTTTTGGTAAGGTGTTAAGTTTGGATTGGATCATTTTTTAAATGTGGACTCAAGATATTCCCCTAAAGGAGTGTATTTTCTTTTAGGAACATTTTTTTTTCCTAGGTGATCTTCTACCACCTTGATTGTTACGAGAATTGTTTACTGCCAATTGTAGGGTAGGTTGAACAATTTTAGCCCTTTTGCATCTACCACACCATCATTGATAATTTTCTTATTTCTAGTCCAAATCCTTAGCTTTTCCTTAGATGTTGAAGGTTTATCCTTATGATATTTAATTTTTTTTGGAAGACCCAAGTAGCAATGAGAGATTTTTCAATGTTAATTCCCCTTTCAATGACTTCTACAAATGTATTATCACCTTGAATTTGAAGGTGAAAGACCAATTCATGGTTTAGGTTTTAAGTGAATATAGGAACAAGTTATTTTTCAGGTATAGGATGAGGAAGCTTACTTTCCAAATTTCTCTATCTTTGTAAAAAGGAAACAAAGGATTCTCCCTTGTGTCATTTTTCACTGTAAAGGTCACTCAAAGAAGTCTCTTGTTCTATGTTGTATGAAAAGTGCTCAATGAATTTATCTACCAATTCATGAAAAGTCTTGATCCCATGAGGTAAATGTGAAAACCATTCAATAGCTTGGCCTCCTAGGCTTCTAGGAAAGAGGCGCATGAGATATGTATCATTATAGGACACCTCAAGACAAGCTATGTAAAATTCTATTATGTGTTCTCTTGGATCACCTTTTCCTTTATATTTATCGAATCCAGACATTTCAAAATTTTGAGGTAAAGGTACCATGTTCAATGACTTGTCAAAAGGATAAGGGCGTGCTTCTTCCAATGTATAACCTTGTTAGTGCTAGTGTTTCCCATTTCCATGTTTGCTATATTTTTCTCTAGATTTTGAATTTTTGTTGTCAAATCATTTGGAGCTGTCAATGGTGGTGCACTTGTGGAAATGTATTATTGTTGATGTTGGTTTAAGGGAAGGTGATATTGTTGTTGATGTTGCATTTGACTTTGTGGAATAGGCTCATTTTGCATGTTTAGGATCAATTGGTATTATAATTTGATGTTAATTAATTGGTCTAAATTGTTTAATTTCCAAACAATTGACATCAAATTCAAATTGGTGTAAGAGATAGTGGACTTGTAAGAAGGGATTTTTTCTTTCTTAGAACTTTGGAGGCTTGTGGGTTGTAATGGATGTTCCATGTGTTAACATTATTTTGTAAATATATGAGATTGGAATCCATGGCATCTACCTCTTGGATGAACATTATCATTGGGATCTATGTTGGGCACTGGAAGCTCATGGTTGATCTTGTTTTTATGGAGGTGTTCATGTTCTTGTTTCTTTCATGGTGGTGACCTAGAGCTCCTATTTGGAAATACGTGACCATCTTCTTACATGGTAGTTATGTTATTTTTTCTCATGGTCATGTGCAATGAAAGGGTGCTCATGTTGGATGGGCTTATTTTCCCCTAGTCACATGGGAGAACAAATAATATTTGTACTAATATATGGGATGTTTATGTTGGTTTAATGTGTTTATCCCCTATTTATGTGAATGCACTATGTGACTAGCCATTGATTCCATGTGGGTTATAGAGTTGACCTTTTTGTGACCTAAACACTCTTGAACAACATGGTTCCTTCTTTTTCATAATTATATTATTTTGGATATGTAGGTTTTACAATTTTCCTATTTCAAAAGGCTATGGGTTTGTAGACATATGATATTACCACATTTCAAATGACATATTTAGTGTTCATAATTGTTAATGTCTAGATGTTTAATTGAATTTAGATTATTATCCATGGTTTTGTAAGTTTTACATGTGAACCAAAATTTATGGTTTTTAGATCTATGAAAAGACTATGTTTAGGGTATTTTGGATTGAACTAATTACAAATTTACATGGTTTCTTATGAAGGCTGCTAAAACTATGGTTACTCTGGTGTGTATTTATTTGGAAAATTGGATCTATCATTGATCTAGAGTGTTTGAGTCTTGTAAATCTACATGTTATCTCTAATTTCCTTCATCCTACATGATACTAATATGGTTTTGAATATGTTTATTTATCTATTTTGAGATTGAAGCACTGGTCATGTTTTTATCCTTTGAAATTTTATATGTGTGCAAATCTTGTGAATTATCTAATGTAGATTCTATTTGGTTGGCCTTTCTTGGTCACCTTGTTATATTAGTATATTTATTGTAGTGAGATAGAGAGATGGTTATTTTGACCACCTCCTATGGTGGGAATTGAAGCATTTAGATATGGTGCATGAGAGTCTCTATTCACCTTTAATTGAGCTTTGATAGTGATGTTGGTCAAAATTCCATACATAGCTCGATATCATTTTGAATGGAAGCTTTGTGTATTTATATGGTAAGTTCTATATTCTTATTTCAAGATCTTGGATCTTCTTTCAATTTTTTGGTGTTTCAATGTGTATTTTAACTATGTGAAAGCCATGGCCGATATTTAATTAGGATATTTCATCATGATGCGTATATATCTTCATATCACTTTTAGTGCGAGCTTTGGTAGTGATGTGGTTCTATCAGTTTAGATGGATGATATTTTGTAATGGTTGTTGGTGTCAAAAAGATCCCTTGTATTTTTCTTCTTGTTTATAATGAGGGTGCATTGATATTTTTGGTTCGATTGGCAGAGGATGTCTATCTCCATGTGTTTGGAGATGTTAACATCTTGGTTTCCACAAAGGACTCTTATAGTCTTTGGTTAAGGTAATTTTTATGGTCTTCCTTTGAGAGGATGTAGTTCTCTTTGGTTTTGGGTATTAATCATTTTCTTGAAGCTTCATAATTTTTTAGGTTACATTTGAACTTGACATAGATTAATAAATTTGATTCCCATGGATACAAGAGAGATGCAAGGAGGCTATATATCTCTTTTCCTAAGAGATGTGTGATTAATCATTATGATTTTTTGGTAAAAAAATCAAGAATCCTACACTTGGATATGGATGTGAGTCCATTATGGACCTAACAAGAAGGTTGTCCTTTATTATAATATTTTATTTCTTGGTGTGGTATGCATAGGCCAATCTTGTAGATCCAACTCTTGATATACTTGACAAGTAAATAATTTGAGAGGTGTTTCCCACCTAATTATTGTATGTATTTTTTATTTATATCTTGTCTTCTCATGTGCACTAGTCTTGAGATTTGTTATTTTTGAGGGCTTGTGAGAATTAGGTGTGTGTTTTTTTTATAGATTTTCATTGTTCTCCTTATAGTAATAGTTCTAAGGACTTGTTTGGAGAGGTACATGAAATATAATGTGATTTTGGGAATATTCCCTTTGTTGTGTGAATGATTGGTTTGTTTGATCTACCTTTGGTTTGAGAGGTTTACATCTATTTTTTCCATGCTTTCATTTTGAGTTGAATGGTTATATGTTGATATCCTTTTCATTTGGGAATGTTGGAGATCTTAATTTACGCAACATGGCACATGTTAGTGTTGGTATAGGTGTAAGGAAAACTAGATGCGGAAAAAAATTCTCCTAACATCAATACCTCAGGAAAGAGTGTAGAAGTACTTATAAATTTTCAATTACATTCAAGTTAAGATGCACTATGAGATAGATTATAGAAACAGAGTATTTAGACAAACACACATGAAACACCAGATATACGTGGGAAAACCCTTACGGGAGAAAAACCCATCACACCAAGAGAAATCACTTTGTATTACAGTAATCAAAATTACATACAATTCTAGACTTATCTTTATGGTGTCATTATACAACAGCATTCATCATGAACCTTCTTCGAACAGAGACATCCAAGTTACAACCTTTACAGATTTTAATTCCTTCACTGATACAATTTGAATTCTTCACACTTCACTGTTGATCGAACTACTATCCAACCCCCAAGCATCTACAACTTCCAACTATATTCATGGTGTTCCCTGACTGTTGAGATTTCCCATAGAACTGTCGCACTGAACCAACTGCTAATGGTTCACTTTTGGCTTCCTCTATTCATCCACGAGATTCGATGTATGATAGTCAGATGGTTAACAGAAATTGTAATGCTCTGGCATCTCGGTGAGACACTAACAGTGTCTCGCCGATGCCACAAATACTTTGTATCGATGTCGCCAAGAGTCATCATAGTCTCCAGGATGTTCTATTGAGCTCCATAAGTTACACTGAGCCACCAAGCAGTCACCCAAACTTACCGCTTTGGCCAAGAGATCATAGCGAGTCACCAAAGGTATACCACAGACTTAAGTCATATCAAGGTTCAAGAGACAGTCGGCAAGACTCACATCTATCGCCAAGAGTTCATACTAATCTCCATACATTTCACCGAAGTGTTCAACATAAAACAGTGTCAGCAAGACATGTAGCTCTCACTAAGACTTCTTATCAATCTCTATGAATTATCTCGAAAGCCTTTTGTCTGTCGCTAAGAGTTACACGGAAGTCATCACTTGAGTCTTTGTTGCTGAGACATATCCACATCAGTAGGACATCTTACTGATGACATTTCCTTCGGCCAAGTCTCCCCGATGAATACAAAACAAACACTATCGACATAACATTTGCTTTCGCGATGACTTCTTACCAAGTCAATATGGGTTACCCCAAGGACCTCAACGTAAACGCTATCGGCAAGAGACTAACACTTCGCTGAGACATCTTAGCAAAAACCTTTAGCTTCACCGAGGACCACAATCACCAAGAGTCTCACCGATATATGATTGAATGGACTTTCAGCCAGAGGTCTCCTGAGCACTATAAGGTCATACCGAATACATCATGCTATAGCGATAGACTCCACAGTGCAACCTTTCGGCAATACAATGACAGGGTCACAACGACCTATTCGGAAATGAATAAAGCAAACTGCTAGTCGGCCAGACATGGAACCTGTCACACCAACTTGGCACTCATGGAGGTTTCAGCCTGTAATGCTTGAGACACATATTTCCAACAATCTCCCACTTGACGAAGATCATACAGGTACCTCTAGAGCATAAATAATACTTACTGAAAATCATGGGCACTAAGGCCCATTGAACTGGCACACCACCTGAACTTGTCTGTGCTCACTGGCTTCGTCAATGCATCTATAACATTCTCCAGAGTATCAACTTTTTCCAAACTGACCTTTCCATCCTCAACCATATCTCGTACAAAGTGGTACTATACATCAATATGTTTCGTCCTGGCATGGAAAGTTGGATTCTTTGCCAGAAAAATGGCACTCTAACTGTCACATAAGATTGTTATTTACCTTGCATCAAAACCAATGTTAGAACACAAACGTTTCAACCATACAGCTTCTTTACAAGCATGGGTATCTGCCATGTATTCAGCTTCTGTAGTGGACAAAGAGATTATAGCCTGACGCTTGCTCATCCAACTCACTGCACCACCATTCAACATGAAAATGTATCCATTAGTGGATCTCCTGCTGTCAATGTCCCCTGCCCAATCAGAGTCTACATAACCATGAATGCTGAGAGTCCTCTGTGATTCAACCGAATTCCCATGGTAACACAAAGAAAAATCTGAAGTTCCCTTCAAATACCTAAACACCCTCTTCACAACATCCCAATGTATTCTTCCTGGATTAGCCATAAATTGACTAAGTACTCCCACTGCTTGGGCAATGTTTGGCCTTGTACAGACCATTGCATACATAAGACTGCCTACTGCACTAGCATAGGGTACACTGGTCATGTCCTCCATCTTAGTAGGAGATTTTGTACAATCCTCAACAGATAGCTTCATTCCCTGCATGACTGGAACAACTAACTGCTTGCAATCATTCATACAAAATCTCTCTAGAATAGTCTTTATATACTTACTCTGACTGAGCAAAAGCTTTCTATTCTTCCTGTCCCTAGTTATCTCCATCCCCAGAATATATCTTGCTGCACAAGATCCTTCATTTCAAACTTAGTAGACAACTGAGACTTAAGATCAGAAATCATTAGCTTGCTATTTCCAATGAACAACATATCAACATAAAGAGCAATAACAAGCACTTGATCACTTTCACTTTATAGTATACACAGTGATCAGATTTTTATCTCACAAAGCCTAAAGATAATACATGGGTATAAAATTTCTCGTACCACATTCTAGGTGACTGCTTTAACCCATATAGAGACTTCTTTAATTTGCATACCCGGTTTTTCTTTACCTTTCTCAACAAAGTGCTCAGGTTGGGACATATAGATTTCTTCTTCAAGATCACCATGAAGAAATGTTGTCTTCACATCCATCTGTCAACCTCTAAGTCATAAGCTCGCAAGTGACAATAGAAATCTAATGGATGTCAGCTTTGCTACAGGAGAAAATATTTCCCCATAGTCAATTCCCTCTACCTGGGAATAACCCTTTGCAACCAATCGTGCTTTGTATTTTTCTACATTGCCATCCAGACCAATATTTTTCTTAAATACCCATTTACAGCCCACAGGTTTTCTACCTTTAGGTAAGGGCACCAGACTCCAAGTTTCATTTTTATCTAATGACGCCATTTCTTCCTTCATGGCTTCCAACCAAGAATCTGAATCAGACATTTTAATTGCCTCCTTTACAGTCCTAGGCTCATCAGTGCTAGAAATCAAGGCATAGGCACAAGTAGAATCAATCAAAGAGAACCCATACCTATCTGGTTGTTTGCTTTCTCAGGTTGATCTCCTCACTGGCTGAGGCTGAGGTTCATCTTCTTCAGAGCTTTCAGAACTGCTTGAGCTCTTCTCGGTTTCAAGTACATTTTGAATCTTAAATTCCTCTTTCTTTGGTGTAGGAGGAATTGCTGCTACATCCTTACTATTTTTTGACTTTGTCTCTGACTGCAAATCCAAGGTGGAAGGTTTCAGCTCACGAAAGATTACACTTCTACTATATACAACCTTCTCTGTAACAAGATTCCAAAGCTTGTATCCTTTAATATTAGCACTATATAGCCAATAAAAATACACTTAACAACCTTGTTCTCCAACTTAGATCTTTTTACATCTGGCACATGTGCATATGCCTCACAGCCAAAGACTCTAATATGTCTAAGAGAGGGCTTCTTACCAGACCACGCTTCCAAAGGTGTCTTATCAACAAGAGCAAAGTTTGGAGACCGATTAACTAAGTAACATTCAGTAGCAGTAGCTTCAGCCCAGAACTTCTCCTCCAAACTGACACTACTAAGCATACTTCGTGCTCTCTCCATCACTGTCCTATTGAACCTTTCTACAACTCCATTCTACTGTGGAGTGTAAGGTGTAGTCTTGTGTCTTTTGATTCCATGGTCTTTACAGTATCTTTCAAATTCATCAGAACATAATTCACCACCATTATCAGTCCTTAAGCATTTTATTATTTTACCAGTCTGATTTTCAACAAGATTTTTAAACTCCTTAAATCGATTGAACACTTCTGATTTACTTTTCAAAAAATATATAAATGCTCTTCTTGAATAATCATCAATGAAGGACACATAGTATCTTGATTTAGACAAAGAAGGAACATCTACTGGACCAAACACATCTGAATGAATATAGTCTAACAAACCAGAAGATTTATGAGGACTGTCATAAAATGAAACACGATGTTGCTTTCCATATATACAGTGTTCATAGAATTCAAATTCTAGATTACAATCTTCAAGCCCCTCAACCAGGTTTTTGTTCTTCAAGGTTTTTAAACCTTTTTCTCCTATGTGGCCTAACCTATGATGCCAAAGCATAGTATTCTCTGTAGGAAGTTTTACTTTTGTAGAGTTTACATAATTAGGGATATTTCCCTCTTTACCTCCATGAGCAGCTTTCAGTGACTTCGAAGAGATACTATTACAATGAACAACTTGTGCATCCAGCTTGTACAGGGTACCAATTCGAGCACCTCTAGCTAGCACCATTGAACCTCTAGTCATCTTGCAACCACTTCCTGAGAACAAGACTTGTACTCCAATATCATTTAGCATACTTACAGATAATAGATTTTGAGCCAAACCTGGTATGTGCATAACATTATTGATCCCCTTTATTCTGCCATCATGGGATTGGATTCTGACTCTTCCACGACTAACAATTTCCAAGGTTGAATCACTCGCCAAGTACACCTTTCCACCATCGTAATCTTCATACTTTGTAAACCATTCTCTGTGAGATGTCATGTGGAATGATGCTCCAGAATCGATCAACCAGACATCATCTGATGCCTGAGTAGCCAAGGCTACAATGAAGGTGCCACCATCACTGTGAGAAGGACCATTATCGAAAGATCATTTCTTCTTCTTTTTCTCCCCTTTACAATCCTTTCGGACATGACCAGGTTGCCCACAGTTCCAACACTTCACCTTGGACTTCTTGCTAGGAGACTTTGATCTCCCCTTTGATTTTGATTTGGACTTCTTGTCCTTCTTCTTTCCTTTCTCCTTTGACCTTCCTCTGACAGCAAGAGCCTCCTTCGCCATCTCAGAAGATTTTCTTCTCATTTCTTCTGACAACAAAGAACCAACAATATCTTCCATTTTGAAACTAGATGTTGTACTCCCAATAGCCATCACTAGATGATCCCACGAGTCTAGCAAAGAACATAATAGAAGCATACAATGATCTTCTTCTTCAATCTTTACACCAATAGATGTTAATTGTGCGAGCAGCATGTTGAATGCATTCAAATGATCAGCTATAGACCCTCCTTCTTGCATTCTCAAAGAGTAAAGCTTCTTTCTCAGAAATAGCTTATTCACCAAAGATTTCCCCTGATAAATAGATGCCAATCTCTTCCACAAGAGAGAAGCAGACTTCTCTTCATGCACATTAAGAAGAACTGAGTCTTCCAAACAAAGCCTTATCAACCCCTTCACTTTCCTATCTGCAAGGCTCCATTCTTCTTGCTTCATGCCTATAGGTTTAGTTCCAGACACAGCAAGCCAAAGGTCTCGATCTACTAAGAGATCCTCCATCTTGAGTTTCCACAATTCAAAGTTACTGCCATTGAATTTCTCTATTTCAATCTTCCCAGATGAACTAGACATCTTAATCTGTAAATAGAAATAACAATCTCTACAAAACTCCCACTGAAATAGTATTGACACAAAAAACCCAATGTACCCCCAAGGATAACACAACTGGCCAGGCTCTGATACCACTTGTAAGGAAAACTAGATGCGGAAAACAATTCTCCTAACATCAATACCTCAGGAAAGAGTGCAAAAGTACTTTTAAATTTTCAATTACAGTCAAGTTAAGATGCACTATGAGACAGATTACAGAAACAGAGTATTTAGACAAACACACATGAAACACCAGATATACATGGGAAAACCCTTACGGGAGAAAAACCCATCACACTAAGAGAAATCACTTTGTATTACAGTAATCATAATTACATACAATTCCAGACTTATCTTCCTGGTGTCATTATACAACAACATTCATCATGAACCTTCTTTGAATAGAGACATCCAAGTTACAGCCTTTACAGATTTTAATTCCTTCACTGATACAGTTTGAATTCTTCACACTTCACTATTGATCGAACTACTATCCAACCCCCAAGCATCTACAATTTCCAACTAGATTCATGGTGTTCCCTGAATGTTGAGATTTCCCATAGAACTGTCGCACCGAACCAACTGCTAACGGTTCACTTTTGGCTTCCTCTATTCGTCCACGAGATTCCACATATGACAGTCAGATGGTCAATAGAAATCAAAATGCTCTGGCATCTTGGTGAGACACTAACAGTGTCTCGCTGATGCCACAAATACTTCGTACCAATGTCGCCTTGAGAGTCATCGTAGTCTCCAGGATGTTCTATCGAGCTCCATAAGTTACACTGAGCCACCAAGCAATCGCCCAGACTTACCACTTTTTCCAAGAGATCATAGCAAGTCACCAAAGGTATATCGTAGACTTAAGTCATATCAAGCTTCAAGAGACAGTCGACAAGACTCACATCTATTGCCGAGAGTTCATACCAATCTCTATATGTTTCACCGAAGTGTTCAACATAAAACAATGTCGGCAAGACATGTAGCTCTCGCTAAGACTTCTTATCGATCTCTATGACTTATCCTGAAAGCCTTTTGTCTATCGCTAAGAGTTACACCAAAGTCATCACTTGAGTCTTTGTTGCTAAGACATATCCACATCGGTAGGACATCTTACCGATGACATTTCCTTCGGCCAAGTCTCCCCGATGAATACAAAACAAACACTGTCGGTATAACATTTGCTTTCACGGTGACTTCTTATCGAGTCAATATGGGTTACCTCGAGGACCTCAACGTAAACGTTGTCGGCAAGAGACTAACACTTCGCTGAGACATCTTAGCGAAAACCTTTAGCTTCACCAAGGACCATAGTCACCAAGAGTCTCGCCGATATACGATTGAATGGCCTTTCGGCTAGAGGTCTCCCGAGCGCTATAAGGTCATACCGAATACATCATGCTACAGCGATAGACTCCATAGTGCAACCTTTCAGCAAGACAATGACAGGGTCACATCGACCTGTTCAGAAATGAATAAAGCAAACTGCTAGTCGGCCAGACATGGAACCTGTCACACCGACTTTGCACTCATGGAGGTTTCAGCCTGTAATGCTTGAGACACATATTTCCAACAATATGGACATGGTTTAATTTGTGGGTTCTCTCCTCCCTAGTGCATGGTCTTCTTCCTAAAGGTCATTATGTTTATGGAGATGAGGTTTGTATAAATCAAGTGTTATTTTTGTACTTCATGATTTTGTGGCAAAAATTTGGTAGCTCCTTGATCTCTTTCTTCATTGGTGTGGAGGACTTGGGATATTTGGTAAGGAGAGATGTTTTATAGTGATTTATTTTTCATATCATTGTATGTTTCCTTGATACTATGTTATAGAGGAGTTAGACACATCCTCTATGTGAGTGTTATGGGTGGAATTGTTAAGTCCTTGATCTATATGAGGGGGGAACTTCTCTTGGACTATTTACACTTTGCTACAACATAAGATTATTTATAGATTTTTATTGCATGTCTGTGTATTTAAACCTTGGAGTTTTCTTTTTACACGATGGTGGATATGCAAGGACTTTATTGCAACTTTTGGGTTGAAATTTTCATGGCATAAAGTTCTACCTATGCGAGTTTTCATACCCTAGTTTGAGGTATGGATAGATTGGAGAAGTTAGCAATTTTCTACGATTGCTACTCTAGTTGGTATGAGTATGACAACCACTCAAAGTTATTTGTTACCATCTGAATTTGATGCTCGTGTTCATATATAAATTAGTTCAAATATTTTATAAAAATTGGTATGTTTCACCTTGGCATTGTCATTTCCCATCATGGTTTTGCATGATGGAGGATGAGAGGAGTTCTTTCCTGAGATGGTGGTTACCTTGGTTGTTATTGTAGCTATCTACTTGAGGCACAAGAGCATGTTGAAGAATCAAGCTATACATGGTTGGATAATGAATATTTTCCCCTTGTTAGTTATTCCTATGGGTGTATTTACATGTATTATTTCAAGTGGGAGAATGTTAGGATTTAGGTGCCATCTACCTTGTAAATCCCATGTCATTTTACATATTTTCAACATTCTTGGAAAGTGTCTCTAGGCACTTAAGGTGTTATTGAAAATTAATTTATATATTTAATTCCACCTATTGTTTGTAATATATTCATAAGGAAACATAGATCCATTGACAATGGTAAATGTGACCCCTAAAGAAAAAACTTAATTAATTAAAGTTCCATCTCCAAGTGGAGTACTTAGAAAAGAGTGGAGGCTGACTCTTGAGTTCCACACATACGTCTTTTGGTATTCCCCAAGTTAGGAACCTAGGAGAGTGAAGGAAAAGACTTTTTAGAAAATCTAAGTATTCTAAAGGCTTTCCATGAGGCTTGGGTGATTGGAAGGGAAGAGTGTGACTCTTGAGTTTCCTTGGGCATGGGAATTCATAAAGATTAGTTTTTGGATGCATTTTTCCATCTATTGATCTTCTTCTTGTTTTGTAAATCACTAGTGGGTTCTCATTTCATGAAAGTCTATAAATTAGAGCCCTAGCATGGTGTAAAGTACTATAACAAGTTGGAATGGGAAGAAATATTTACAAGGATTGGATAGATGGTTGAATGTATTGAGATTGTTCACAAGTACAAAGGTGTTTCCAAATTGGTGGCAAAGAGGAGTGAACTTATGATTGTCTTGTAATCTTGATTTCAAATTTAATACATGTTTGACCTCTATTCTTTGTGAAGTTTTTTATAAGGGTTTCTCCACATAAATATTGTGTTATGTGTTGGAATAATAGTGTTTTTGAATTTTACTATTTTTTGATTTAAATCCATTAACTATCTTCATGTTAATCCAAGATTATGAAAAATAATTTTATATTTGTATATAATTTTGAAATTTCTATACTATAGTATTTTAAACCTTGTATCTAACCAAATTGGTATCATAATTTGATGTTAAACAATGGGTTTAAAGATTGTAATTTCCCAACAAGTGATCGAGTTGTGAAAGTAAGACCACCTTCACAAAACCCCAATTAGAAAAGTCTTCACAACATCCAACCATTCAACTAAAGGAAGATAAACTCAAAATATCCATTTACAAAACCAAGGAAATAAACCTAAAACCATCCTCTACACTCCTCAAGTAATTCCTCAAGAACTAGAATCCATAGCTCAATAATCATTCCCATGAGAAGACAAAGGAAAAACAACCCATGCCAAGAAATCCTCAAATAAGCCCTCCAAAACTTGTTGAAAATGGAGGTAATTATGTAGCTTTAAATTTTGTAAAATTATTATACTCTAGATCTAAATAAGTGTTCTTTGATACAATTTATTTGTGGATGATTACCTGTTTAATTCATTTTACCATTTGTAGAAGTAGAAAAAAGATCGTAGAAGAATAAGACCAGGATGATTACCTGTTTAATTCATTTTACCATTTGTAGAAGTAGAAAAAAGATTGTAGAAGAATAAGACCAGAAGAAAGAAGTTATACAACATATACCATGGAGAAATCCTTTCGGGAAAAAAAATCCACCAAGAATCAATGTATTATTTAATCTCAAATTAAGATTACAATACTTCCAATCCTTGCTTGAGATGATTCTTTTTCCTTCAACAATTCTTCTTCACAACCTACAATAAAATCTAATAAACGTTCTTCAATTTGCTGCAATAAATAAACAATAATGAGCCTTGTAAACTCCAAAGATTTTACAATTACAAAGCACAATGGTTATCTCACAAAATCCATGCCTATCCTTTGCAAGTAGAGTTCTACCATGAAGAACAATGTCAAAACAAGTCCATCCATTTGGGCATCCCAAACTGAAGTCATAACTCAACGTTGATTCTAAAGATATCTTCTAAGCTTATCCTCAAATTTGGCGCCCAAGAATGGGCCCACTTAACTCAACCTTATAGAATATCTTATCATGCAAAAGTGTCAAATCCAAGATGCCAACTTGGGTGCCCAAGGTGGGTCCAAGTCAATCTGTGTTAACTAAAACATATCTCTCCACCATTCATGCAAATACCATGCATGATTGATCATCCCCACTTAATTGAATGTGTCACCTATTATCTGTCATGAAACTCAAGTCATTAGTCATGCATTCCAAGTCAACTAAAGTCAACTAGAATTCAACTGAAACTAACTACATGCAATTGAAGATAACTGAACCATAACTGAACTGAATTGAATTGAATTGATCTTAATTGAACTAAACTAAACTTCATGCATGTAAACATCAATCCCTAACTTCTAGGATCTTTACATGCACTACAAAAGTGTTATCTTTTTCTCCAAACAGTTAAATCAACTCAAGGTGAGTTCCACCTTCCATGTGGGTACCCCATGTGCTCCTATTTTGTAGGAGCTCTTCATGGGCATCCCCACATGTTCCTATCATTTAGAATTAATTACAAATGTCAATTAACATGTTTATTTCATTCAAATTTAGTATCTTTCTGATCCTAGTGTTGGGGAACATTTTCCAAGGACTTAGGAGATAAATTAAATAATGTTTAGGATTGTAATTAAATGGCATCCTATTCCCAACAAAACTAACGTTCATAGCTCAAGATTCATTCCCATGAGAAAATAATGCACCAAACAAAACATAATTAAAAGTAAGGTGGGTTATACATATCAAATAATTCACCACCAAGAGGGCCAAGAGTGGGGAATGAGATTGCTCCTCTAGGACACACCAAGTCATAATAACTCTCTCCAAGAATAATCTCCTCAATATGTTCATGTTGAACTCACATCCAACCTAGGTGTAGGCTCCTTGGTCTAATTGTTGAAACCTCATCAAAGAGTAGCCATCTTAACATACAATCTCAAAGAAATAAGAGATCTCTTGCCTCACTCAAATATAAAATAGGTGATGCAAGAGCATCCGAGTGCATGGGTAATCCTACACACCAAAAAATTGTGTGTTGTATTTAATTTCTCATTTTTGGTTTTGTTTGATTTTTGATCTTTTGGGCATGATTTCATAGCACTTTTCACACATTTCCAACATGTTTATATTAGATACAGTAGAATTATCAGGATTAGTGAGACTATTTACATATAGATCATTGTCTCGGCTTGAGACAGGCTAGCACCCCCCATTACATAACATCAACTATTAATAGTCCCTTTTACATCATCTACATTTACTCGGGAAAACCATATACAATAGAGTATCCCATGTAAAAAAGAGATTCCCGGCCAAATACAAGAACAAAGCACAAAATTTTACAAAAGATATTCCCATACACTCGAGCAACCCATATACAATAGAGTATCCCATGTACAAAAGAGATTCCTAGCCAAACGCATGAATAGAGCACAAAATTTTACCCCTTTCTTGCATACAATATCTGGGGTTACCCTTGAACTGTGTCTTAAAAATTGCATTAATAAACATTTCTTGCCTGAACAAAAAATCTGTATAGTTGCATAAACTAGTTGGCTATACAAAACATGACCTTGAAGGTATTCTTGAGTCACCACTCGCTGGTAGCTCCCTTTGGTGTAGTAGCTTTTATGGTAAAAAGGGCAAGTGTCGCCTCATGTTCTTCTACATTTAACTCCTCTTTGTTTGTATCCTTTTTCTTGAATTCATTCTGGATTGCTTCAAGCGCCTTTAGGAGGATCTCCATGGTAGGATGACCTTCTTCCCACATGTGATCGTACCTAGAATCCATGATGTCAATGTCTACTTTCTTGCTTTCTAGATAATTCCAGAACATCTCCTTAGACAAAGCAACTATGATGTAGACTTGCATAACAATGTTGTGAAGTGTGAGTCTTCTAAAAGACTCAATAAGAACTCTCCTTTCCCCCTCAATTTTTTCATTATTTTGAGCCTTCCAGATAGACCATAAAATTTCAGTGATACACACATCCAAAGAAGAAGACATTCCTTGTTCATTTTATTTCCAACATTCAACAAAAATTTTGTGGGGCAAAGTTTATTATTATCAGTCCAAATAATTATTTTTTTGCAAAAAAGTCTCCACAGTTCTTTAGCAAAAATATAGTTGAAAAAAATATGTTTCAAAGTCTTGGGGACCCTACAAAGACTACACAGATCAATGCCATTGTGAGCAATTTTATAAGGGAGTTTCTGTAGCAACAACAACCATTTGAAGTTTGCATTTTTTGGTTCCAACTTCTTTTTCCAATTGATTTCAAGGTCTTTTGCCATTGTTCCTTGTTTAGATTAAGGTTCCATATCTTATTAACATGTTTTGTTAGATCAATATGTTCAGTTTGTTGCAAGTATGAAGAAGTTGTTGTAAGGTGTTGTCATTGATGTCAACTAGTCAATTGGTTATCAACTAGTTGTTGTTGTCATTAGTTTCATGGATGTAGGTTATTGGTTGTATATGTCGAGGATATTGAGAAAATTGTATTGAAGGAAGATTGCAGGTGTTCAATGGTTTCTTCGGGTTTTGGTCCAGATTTTGCTTCTATGTGTGTGCAGTTCAAATATGTTGATCATGGTTGTTGGAACCTGCTATATCCAAATTTTTGGTCTTTGATTCATTGTATAGTGCAAGTTGTGTTCACCAGTTGTGAACTGTGGTTCTGTGTGTTATTGGCTAAGGTCCGGGAGAAATGTTGTTGGTCCAGATTTCTCTTTGGTTAAGTCTTATGGCTTGCAGTTCTAGAGTTAAGTTTTTATGATCATGTTGAAGATAATTTTGGCATCTGGAAGGATCGTGCTTAATTGTTCTATGTTTTTTACGCTGGTTTTACTGACCTTGTGTTAAACACTGCCTTCAGAATTGATGAAGTGTGTTGGGACCTATTTGGATCCTCATCAAGTGCGTGTTTGGGTCACCCTCATTCTAATTCCACCCTAAGATGTTTTGGCACTAACCTAATTTGAATTTAATGTTGGATGGATGACTTTGGATATGTTTCAAAGTTGAAGATGGTATAAATACAGGATGAGTTAGTGGTGAAAGTAGAACAAAGAGATAAGTATAAAGAAATAGAGCAGATAGATGTGAAGTAGGTGCAAATCAAGTGGATGAATGTAATGAGAGAGTGGCAGATCAATGCAAAAGTCTAAATGCCAAGTTTTCAGATGCAGTGAGTTGAAGGTGGACTCTATCATTCATGCATTTCTACAAGTGGTTGAGAAAATTGTGGTGGATTTCTCTATTGCATTGAGATTGTCTTCTCTATGTAACATATCTCTTCTATCTTCTTTGTATCTCTATGGCAATGAGCACTCTGGGTGGTTAGGCCTATTGGAAACCGAATCCTGATCCAGACAGTGAGCCTATTTCTTAGGCAGTGAGCCTTTTGGAATATGTTTTGATATTCTCTATAGTATGAGTTAATCCTCACAGTGGTTTTTCCCTCATTGGGTTTTCCACATAAATATGGTGTTACTGTGTTTGTGTGATGGTTTTTAGTTTCTACACTTACATTTAAAGTTTAATCATTTTAGCAGAGTTAAGAATTGTGATTGATCTAAGTTATGGTGAATATTATAAAAGAGAAATTTGTGACAACTGATTCACCCCCCCTCTTAGTTGTCTTGTTCAACACAGTTAGAGTGGAATAGACTATTTTGAAATTAATGCTCTGTAAAGTTTTATCATTCTTCCATTTGTAATCAAGATATTCCTAGCTATTAGGAGAGTCTTCTACTAGGAGTTGAATCTCTCTACATGCCTCTCTAATCATTGTATATGTTCTCCAATTTCTTGGAGGGAGGTTATATTTCATTTTTAACTCATCCCAATCTTTAAGATATCTAACTCTGAGAATATCATTGAGGTATTTGATCCCCTTTTGTTCCCAAGCCTTTGTAGAATAGCCTTGTAGTAAGGCTAGGGGTTTATTTTATGCTTCAAATTCCACCAAATGGATCTATGCCCCATTATGGTTTTATTCCCATCTTTGATGAACTGGAAATTAGTAATATTTCCTTTGACTAATACTCATGCTCTCCAAATGGTCTTGAACACCATGGATCCTACAGGTGAGATAAGATGATCACAAGTAAGGATATCACACATAGGGTCGAGCTTCCATGCCTTGCCTTTTTTTGGAGTTGAATTCATTATATTTTGTCTAATGAGAACCTTCCAAGGTTCACCTCCTTTTAGAGCCCTTAAGATCCACTTAGAGGCCAAAAAAAAGCCTTGCAATCTCAGATCCTTGAGGCCTAATCCACCTCTTTCTTTTGTGATGCAACACCACTCCCATCCGACAAAATGCTTTTTCCTTTTCCCCTTCCCATCTGACCACAAAATATTCCTTATCTTTTTCGGAACTTCATTAGTTTGATAATAGTTGAAAAAATAGACTGAAGCAAAGTAGATAGTGTAAGAAGAGAGAATTTTCTAACAGATTTGTGCTCTTCCAGACAAAGACAAGAATGTCCATTCCATTTATCTATTTTCTTATCAATCTTTTCTTTAATCCAATTCCACATCTCTTTTAGATTGGGCTCTATGGAAAAAGGTATTCCAAGGTACCTTACCAATTTATTGGCCCTGCCATTGCAAGTTGTATTTCCTTACCCAATTTGGTGGGGCCTCCGACCAGCTTGGCATGCGAGATTTAGCAAGTGAAAAATTTTCCCCAAAGGCCTGACAAAAGGTGTTCAGTTTATCCATAACGTTGATCATGTTCCCTTCCTCAAGCTGAATAAGAAGGGACGCTTCATCAACAAACTAAGTGTTGATAAGCTCATTATTGTCTTGTAGGGTTATACCCTTCACCCTAGAGTTTCCCAGTCATTTCTTAGTAAATAGTGCAGGGCATCAAATGCTATCACAAAGAGTGTTGGGGCCAGAGGACACCCCTATCTTATTGACCTCTCGAGGGTGATCTCTTATGTGAGGATACCATTCACATCAATCTGTGCTATTGCATCCTTGAACAAGGTTTTTGCCATGTCACAAAATGATCTAGGGAATCCAAATGCTTCCATGACCATAAAGACAAAGGACCATTCCATTCTATCATATACAGGTCTTCTCAAAGTCCAACAGGAGCATTGCTGCCCCTTGCCCACTCTGCCTAGCCCATTCCATGGCTTCCCAACTAGAAATAAGGTTTTTCGGGCTATATCTACCCTTTATAAAGCTAGTTTGGGATGTGTTTATAAATGATAGCAGGATGTTTGACAGCCTATTAGCCAAAATTTTGGCTAGTATTTTATAGGAGACATTGAGCAGTGTGATTGGTCTCCAAGTTTTAACTAGTGACTGATCATCTTCCATTGGAATAAATTTGATGATTCCCTTGTTTATTTATTTTCCCAAGGACCCTCTTTCTAGAGCTTCACTATAAACTAAATGTAGGTCCTCACATAACCATTCACTGAAGGTTTTATAGAATTCAATAGGAAGTCCATCTGTTCTCAGGGTCTAATCTTTCTTCAAGGAGATGATGGCTTGCTTGATCTCATCTTTTGAGAGATCTCTTCCTAGTTTCCTAGCATTTGAAGCACTGATATTTTTGGGAATGATAAGTTTTACATGCTCCCTAGTTTTATAACAATCCCCATTATCCCCCTCAAAGGAGAATAGCCCCTTGTAGAAGTTGTAAAATTTCAGCCTTAAGTCCTCTTGATTAGACAAGTTGATACCATCAACGTTGATTTGTTCTATTTTCCCTCTTGCCTACCTTTCCTTGGTGTACACGAAGAAATTTTTTGATCCCTTATCACCATTCTCAAGCTAATTAATCTTGGATCTCACCTTTAATCCCCTCACTTTCACTGTCTGCAGTCTTCTCAGATCATTTTTCATCATGTTTAGCTTGCCAAGCAAGCAATCATCCTTAGGGTTTACTTGTAGATTGGTTTCTATCTCAAGAAGCTTCTCTTGTAATATATTCTCTTCCCTTCTTCTATCCAAAGCCTTTTTCTTTCCTATTGTTTGAAACATCTGTCTCCACCCTTTCACATTTAATTCCCATCTTTCAATGTCACACAAATCTTTGTGCATCCATTTATTGATAGCTCTTAGGGATTCAATAGCTTTCTTGCAGTCTCCATCCATAAGAAGGCTAGTATTAAGCAAGAAACTTTCACTTGTTCCTTTAACTCTTGGTTGGCCATCTTTGAGCTTAACCTTCATTCTGATGGGGTGATGGTTAGAGAGGGTATAAGGGATAACCTCCACTTTATATCCTTCTTTCATAGGCTGAATTGCAAAGAAATCCTTATTCAAATAAAATTTGTCCAACTTTATATATATTCTTCTCCCTTCCTTTTGAGCATTACACCATGTGAACCATATGCTCGAGCAATCTTTCTTTTGTCCACCAATTGGTTCTTCAACATTCAGTTTACCTTTCATTCTTTTCCAAAGAAACTTCTCATTTCCTTTCCAATCCACACTCATTCCTCTCCATTTGTCCTCACTCCTTTCTACAAGGTTAAAGTCTCCCCCTAGAATCCAAGGGATATCATGTAAGCTACATAACCAATTCCACAAGGTACTTCTCTCTCTGTACTCATTAGGAGCATAGATAGAGAAACCACCAAATCTGGATTCATCCTTCTTAATGGTGATCCAAATTTCCCTATTGTAGGGGGAAACTCTTGACCCCACCATATATTGAGCCCAATCCTTGTTTAGTAGGATGACTACCCCCCCTTTCCTTTTTCATGTTTGGTGGAAAATTGTGAGGCCTTCCTCCAAATGCAATTGAGAGTTGTTTCCAAGGAAAAGCCAACAACTTTCACTTCTTGGAGGAGGAAAATTTCTTTTTCTTTCCTCTAGTTTAAGAATCTTCTTACTATATATTTTCTATTTGGGGATTCCAGACCTCTAACATTCCAAGAGATGCAGTTGAGTTCCATTTTAAGGATTGATTGGGGGTTCCTTTCCAAGCTTGAAATTATCAAAACATTTGGGGAGCTTTTTTTTCTGGCTCAACCCTTTTGGCAATGGGAGGTATAATAACCCCATTGTATTTCTTCCTTTTCTCTTTAGTCAATAGGGGGGTCTCCTTGACTAATGAGCCATTGCATCTCAACCCTTTCTTTTTTTTGGAGTTAAATTTCCATGGAGCATCCTCCCCCTCTGCGATATCCTTAGTCGAGAATCCTCCCATGTCATTTGTAGAGTCCATTCCATAGTGAGATGTCCATCCATCTAAAGTTGCCAGTTCCTCAAAGATAAAAAGTATTTCCATTTCCTTCTTCTAAACCAGAGTAAGCAACTATTTCCTATTCAAGAAGGTCCTTTTGAATCTTAATTTAATCAACTCTTTCATTGTCCCTTCTAGATAAATAGTAGGAAGGGGATCAATCACTGCTTGATAGGTACCACCTGTATTAGGGTGGTTTGTTTCACAGATAGGTGGTTCATCATGCAAGGCATTTTCTTGTGAAGGGGGGGTGGTATTCTCAAGATTAGGATGCGAGAATAATTTTCCTGGGGCGGGCCTCAACATCAATAATGTTTTTGTTCTTGATGTTAGTAATTCTATCAGTTACCAACTCTTTGGTATCTCCTTCATTAGGGTGGTTATTTTTGGAATTATTTTCCAATTGTATATTTAATTTGATTTTATCCATTGCAAGTTGTTGGGAATTTTTATTTTTAAGTTCTTGGTGTACAACCAAGTTAATCCTTTCTCCTTTGTTATTCTTTGAACCCAATCCCTCAATTGTTGACAAGGGTTCTTTCAGTTCTTCCATCGAATTTTCTAGATTTGGTGAATTCATTACAGAGTCCAAACTAGAATTTGTTATTAGGTTTGGATCCATCCAGTCTTCTTTTAGTGTCTCTTTATTGGCCGAGTGATTTTCTAATTCACTTTCCATATTTATCTTTTTTGAGTTATCTTCACCGCCCATTTTTGGGGGGGAGTTATTGATTTTTCTATTTGAGATCTTATCTTTATTTTTCTTTCTAACTAGAGGGAAATTCACCCTTATATGGACTTCCTTTTGGAAATGATTGGGGGATGTCAACTGTCTTGGAGACAACCAAATGTCCTCGCATTCCCAGGATGTTAGGGCCAAAAAAAATTGATCAGGGACAACAGGGGATGTTTGCAAGGCATCCCTGCATCTCTAGTATGGGGATGTGCCAAAAAATGTTGGGGACATAGCAAAATTATGAACCTAGTAATGATTTTACGTTGGGCATTTACAGTTGCATTTTCTGCATCTTAAAGTTCTTTAATGGCTTCCTCTTGTGCCTGCACAATTATGAAGTTCATCTACCTCATTAACAAGCTAGTCAACATTAAACTCATAATCCTGATTCTTCTTACTACTTAAATGACAAGTATTTTTCTTGGATTTGAGTCTTTTGAATTTTTTTCACATTGAACATCCATTCCTTCTTCCCACCCTTATGGAATATTTGGATAGTATTCTTACCACTTTTATCAATCAAGGTCACAACCCTTCCTATTTCAGAGTCCTTGTCAATATTAGTGCCAATATTTTCCTGTATTGAGTCATATGTTGTAGAAGGATCTATTGGTTATGTAGGGACCTTTGGGTTTGCGTTTTCATTCCTTGGATCTATGACAACTAAAGATAATCAATAGGCTGATCTTGCTTACAAGGGGTTCAAGTTCTAGTTTTATGGTTTCTAAGTTTAAGACATTCTCTCAATTTCCTTTAGAGCCATATCCCAAAGTTAACTATAGAGAACAAAATATTTGGACACATGGGTATTCCAAAGGAGAAAGGCAATTAGGCTTAGCTTGCTTTTCCAGTCACATAGTAACACTCGCATTGCCTCTTTAAAGGATAATTCATATTTCTTCCTAGTCGAATTGGTTGCTCATTTATCTAGTTAAGAGGAGATAGAAGAAAAATAAATGTTGCCTTGTAGTCCTAAAAGAAAGTTGGTCCAATCATAGAACAACACTATAATGTCCTCAATCAGCCAACCCTAGGAAACAAACAATCTTTTTGTATTTTTCGAATGTTTACAAATTGAAGTAATATGAAATGTGTTAATTTTTAGATCAGAAATGTAAGCAAGCAGAAAACACAACTCAAAGACAATGAACACAATATTTTACCCTGGGAAAACCCTCCTACTCGAGGGAGAAAAACCTGGAGCAAAAATGATCTCTTATATAACAAATGAATAAGTGCAGAAACTGCATACAGAATCAAGCCTTAGACAAGGCTGAGTCTAATACCTTAAGTGTTGTAGAAGATATCACTTACAACAAATCTGAACTGCTGCTAGAAGGAAAACTGTTGGTTGAAGATGTGAATTGAATGAATGAATTGATGCTCAAATGAGGAGATACCTTCTCCTATATATACAAGCTAGGCAACCCTTCATCGAGAGTCGACCTTGAACAATATAAATATTATTTGTAGAACAAAGGCCGACCTGCCTCCCTTTGAGATAATTTTATTTTAAGGGAAAATATCTCCCGAAGCTATACACAACACTAACACTGCCTCTTAGCTAGGGAGGTATATTCAAATATCCTCATCATGGAGTCTCTCAACATGATGCCCACAATGGCTACACCCATTTGTGGAAAACCACATCTTAGTACAAGAATTCATCATGGAGTCTCTCAACATGATGTCCACAATGGCTACACCCATTTGTGGAAAACACATCTTAGTCTTAGAGATGTACAAGGGTTCATCATGGAGTCTCTCAACATGACATCCACAATGGCTGCTCCCATGTGTGGAAAGAAACACATCTCAGTCACAGAGATGTTCAAGGGTTCATCACAGAGTCTCTCAACATGACATCTCATCTTAGTCTTAGAGATGAACAAGGGCTTGCACCTCATATTTATTTGTCTTAGAGAAATATAGACTACAAAGGTTTTCACCTCATATTTCTCTGTATCAGAGAAATATACACTACAAGGGCTTTCACCTCATATTTCTTTGTCTCAGAGAAATATACATTACAACAAATCTTCATGATGATGTGACTCCCTTTGAAGCTCCAAGTACTTGCATCAACCTCCTGACCTTCTCGACCAGGATTGCCTGCAATGCTTGCCTTAGAGGAATAGTTTCCAATGAACACCTCCAACACTACTGACTTGCGAGAGTTCAGGACTGTCCTTCTCAACCTCATCTTAGATCACCCTATTCTGAATAGGTTTGTGGAGCTACCAATGTCAAATTCAAATTGACTGTCTTGTGCAATTCTATTTTCTACAACAAAAGAGGACTTCCAAGGACTTTAGCATCTAGCCTTACAACACTGCAACCCACTTAGCTAACACCTTCACTTCTTTAGTGTGTCACAAAACTCCCTCTTGATCCCTGCCTCAACACAGAAAATACAAAAATTCTCTGGAAGTGAACTCCCCTCCATTGACTGATCTCAGAACCTTAATCCTTTTCCCAGACATGCTCTCAATTCGTGCCTTGAATTCTTGGTATTTAACTCCCTCTGAATGTCATTTCCTCTTCTTCAAAGTAGCTGATCGCAATGACAATTTGTTTAGGTTCTCCATTGTTTAGTATCTTCATCTTTCTCAATCTTCTTTGCTGGTGCAAATTCTCCATCCAAGGCTGACCCAACCTTGTGCCCTCAAGAGATGTCTCCAGTGAAGAATCATGAGATTTATGCGCCACCAACTCAGTCCTAAGGCTGCAAGCTGTCTCCATGTTTGTTCATTTCTCCAACCGGCATGACTTCCTCACAGGATGCCTCAAGCTGATCCTCCCTTATGCAATCTCAGATAATTAATCCATCATCCTTTTGCTCCTCAATCCATCCTGCATTTTAGGGAGATTAATAATAGTTCATAGAATCAAACTACCCTGAATCCTTTTCCCAATACCAGAAGTATACATGATTCACTATTCCCAATGTTATTGCATGAATTATTATTGACTACATGATTATTTAAATTCATGATCATTATTCAAAGGTACAAACATAAAATACTTATCTCTTTATTGTTGATCAATTCAGTGATGCCTTTTCAGGTTTCAATCTCCATATCTTTCCTTGCTATCAACACCACGGTCTCTTTCACCATATCGACTACCATTATAACAATCCCCTCCAAGACAATCTCCACGACCCATACCGGCATGCAAGGATAGCGTGAAGAAAAACAGAAAAGTTGGGAGTTGGACGCTATGTGTTGGTTGGTGATCATTGAACATGCATCACAACCTTACTGCCAACACCCAAGCCACCATCACCCAGGCAACTTGAAGCCAAACCAACAATACCACCCAACTCACCACCATTGATGTTGTGTTAACCAAAGTGCTACCTTTGTTCAACTTCTTTAAAAGACTGAACAAGCTTCAGTTCTCCGCCTGTATTTTTATACCGCTTCTTCCCTTGATTGAAAGGCAGTAAAAGTACTTTGGAAATATCAACAGACTTAATCATTTTTTGCTTTGACCTGTCTGATTCAAGCAACTCCTTTATTCGTAAGCATTAACATTGTTGTCTCTTGTAGGTAGTGTGAATCCCTTCAAAATATCCTTAAGGCTTTCCTTGACCAGCTCCCACACCACGTCACCTCTTCAACTGGCTTGGGCATGAGTGGCGTAGTATCTTTAAAGGATGTCACCGTCCTAACTTCTCATATTCCTTGACAACAAAGTTACTCACGTTTTCCAATAAATAGCACTTTGGGGAGAAAGATTAAAAATAGTTAACTAACTCCAAAATGCAATCTACAACTTGGATCTAATAGATTAAGCTCAATACTGATAGAAGCAAAAATTAAAATGCAGATCAAAGAGAGGTAAGATGATGTGTACCAATCACCAAAAGTGCTTTGCTCAAGCTGACCTAAGACTCATTTTCCTAGGGGCGAATGGGTCTTGAGTTAGGGTTCGTTTGCAACTTTTGGGAGCCTCTACTACATATCTGAATCTCTCAATTTACCTAGGTTTCAAGTTCGGAGAGCCGAAAATAAATTTTTTAATTGAGTTCCCATGAAATAACTTTTATGAAAACCTTTGCAACTTTTCCAACTTCTCCAAATTTTCTCTTCAAGAGATCTTCAAGATTTCTTCCACCTAAATCTACAAACACAAATCAAGAAGGAAAAATGTTTTGTTTTTGGTGAATGGGGGTTTGCCTTGGTCAAACCCCGTTTTGGTAATTAAACCTTGAAATTAAATAAAATAGCATGAAAGGAATGGTGAATGACCAACTCTATGTCACAATTCACCAAACCCTTGAATGAACCTTGGAATGTAGATCTGCAACTTGCATGAAATGACTTCAATGGATGTGGATCTTGATCTTGAAACTTGATTTGAAACAATGCCTTGAATGCTTGAATGGATCATGAAACCTACATCATCATGTTAGCTCCAATAACAGGCATGATGTAAGAAGACTTTGATGTGACAATTGGATCTTGATTGCTGCAATAATCCTTCACTAAATTTTCTCTTGAATGCCTTGAATTTCTCTAATAATGCTCTTGATCTCATGAAAATATTCTAGAATGCTTAGATGAAACTTAGTGAAATGACCTTATATTTATAGGTATGTAACATTAATTTCCTAGAATTCAAATAACACAAGCCGACATGTGAATATAGATTTGAATATGTTAAAATACTGCTAAAAACATAATTTAAATTTAGGTCCTCGGTCTAAGTGAGGACCCATTCGCCCAATGGTATGGGCAAATGGGTCCTAGGTCACTCACCTAGGACACACATTGCTCAATGAGGAGTGTTATGTTTACACATTAATGAATGCCAGGTTTCCTCTCCAGAAAATACATTTAATTAGGCTTGAATTTGAATTAAAAGAGCCAATTAAAGCAAATTAAGCTCAATTAATTAAAAGAGCCCTAGATAAGTGTGAAAGTGTAAAGGGTACACTTTACAACACTAAAATAAGGCGCAATTAAGTCAATTTTAATTAATAGGGCCTTAAACTTAATGTGAATATGTTAAATACATATTACAACACTAAATTAAGACATAATTAAGTATTTTAATATTAGTTCCAAATTAGGTGTGAAAATGTAAAGGGATACATTTTTCTACACTAGAGCAATGTAGTCTGAGTGTACTAGTTGTGTACATTCTAAAGGAGTGATTTGTTGCAAAGGAATTTGTTGGTTTCCAGGATGTTCTTGGATCATGTTCAGGTGAAGCTTGTTGTCCACAAGTTTCAGATTGTTCAAAGGAAGCATGTAATTCAAAATTTAATGTGTTTGCACAGGAAACGATCGACCTGGTGTTTACACTACATTCGAAGATGTTCAAGTATTAATGGATGTGTAGCATGGTGTATGAAAGCTATTTTGGATCCCAATTAAGTTTTTTTCTGGTCCACTTTCGTTCCTATCCACCACGAGAATGTTTAGTGCGGACCTAATTTGAAATTGCAAAGTGTGAAGCATGTATAGCTGACCTTGGAGAATGTTTTGAAGGTTGAGGACAATATAAGTATGAGTTGAGATGTTGAAGGTTGACAAGAATGAAAGGATAGAGGTGTGTGATGTAAGCGATGTGAATTGTTGAAGGGTAAAGTGCTAGTTTGAGCATAGCAGTGTGAAATTCAAAGTGTTGGACTTCTGAATATAGTGAGCTGAAGGTGTCCACAATCATTCAAACAAGATTGCAAAGGTGTTGGAGCTATTGTGGTGGATTCTCTGTTGCATTGAGAAGTTGTTCTCTGTGTTTCATTTCTCTTCTATCTTCTTTTCTTTTTGTGGTAGTGAGCCCTGGCTATGAGCCTTTGTGGACAATGTGTCCTATTTTAGTAGTGAGCCTTTGTACCATTTTTGCAATTACTTATATTGTGAGCTAATCCTCCCCGTGGTTTTTCCCTCGTTGGGTTTTCCACGTAAATCTGGTGTTCTCTTGTGTATAGTGTTGGTTGTTTCAGTTTTTGTTATTTGTTTTTCATGTTTAAATATTATAACAAATTAAGGGTTTGATGAATGCATGTGGATTTGATTATTGTTGAGAGTTTTGATGTTTTAATTGGATACAACTAATTCACCCCCCCTCTCAGTTGTTTTGATCATTAAACATTTAGATCATATTTTCTATACACCTCACACATATATTGAAGGAATAATTTTTACAATCTTAGGTTATTTTCATTATATATGTTTATTATAGTTAACTAGGTACATTCAAGAGCTAAGAATGAAAGATGTCCATAATATAAATAAAAAATAAAAAACCCTGAAATAACAAGACTTCCACACAAGGATTACCTTAGAGAAACCATTTAATGGGTGAAAATTTTAGCATGAGTTGTTTTTCTCCATGTTCCAAGAGGTGTTTTGAATTTCTCTAGGGCATATTTAGAATTCTAGAGTAACAAAACCACATCTCTTAACACCTACATCTTTCTAATTTAAGTTTTCCAAATCACTTGGAGGTGTGCAACTTGTTTCAAAATCTCCCTAAGATGTCCCATATCATTCTTGACATCTTCCTAACTTTCTTATAATCCCTCACATGCTCCATAATACCTTTGCATTTACAAAAATAAAATTCCCAATACAATTAAAGTTCTCCTTGGCTAAATAAAACCACTTTGATTGTTAGTCCAACTTCAATTTATTTTTAAAAAATCAACTATTAAATAACAATAAAATCCTAAATTTATTTTCATATTTTTTAATGAATAGTGTTTATATTATCATTTTATAAAATAATGTTACACATATTCTTTTAAAAAATGTGGGTAGAGATAGTCATACCTTGTAAGTCCAAACATGACTACAACCTAGAACAAAAAACAATAATACAATTACAATAAGCCACTAGGTGGTGAGAGCAAGAGCAAAGGGAGGAGGTGGTGGGGTTTCAATCATCTAATTTACCCCATGCATTGAAGCGGAGTTTCAAGTGATGGAAGGGTCCAACCATCATTACCATCTTTATCATAATCATCTAGTTTATCTTCAATAGCAACTCAAATAGGAGAAATGCCGAGAGCTAGTTGAGGGAACTTGTTAGACTTTGGCTCCCACCACCAAAAGCTAGGGAAGAAGCAAAATGATGGCTAGTGGGCTGCAACCATTCTCTTGAGCACAAACTTGTCTCACAAGAGGTGGAGTGGTCTGAGAATGAGCATCCTAGTTGCCACAAGTAGATTGACTATGCCTCCAATGATGCCCACAAGATGAAGACCGACTTCTATTAGAAATGATAATCAGAAAAATCCTTACAACAATACTAAAGATGTTACCTCAATAATCTAACAACACCTAAAAGTGAATAACTTTAAATACATCTTTATTAACTTACATATGAATTTACACTAGCACTTGCACCTAAAGGAGGTTCAAGGATTATGCAGATATAAGATATATGCATGTTAATATGTTAGAGAGTACGTGTTTGTGCATGGGTGAGTATGGATGCCATATGCTGCAAATTCTAGTTGTATGTGCTTGGATTATACAGTTAATAACAATGCTAAATAATGGAATGAAATGAGCTTAGAAAAATCTAGATTGTTTCCTTAAAGAAATTAAGTATTATCTGATTTTGAAATATTTCCATACAGATTTAAAACATAAAGCAATGCAAATGAAAAAAGAGTTGCCATCAAATTGACAAAAAGCATTGCAAATGGAAATAGAAGATTCCGATCTAGTTAGAAAATCAATATTTGTCTAGCTTTGATGTGATAAGTGAGATTTTGGAGGCTTCACAAGATATTTTGGAGGCTTTTACCATTAAATGGTAGCTGATTTACCAGTAAATGACAACTAAAACTTGTTTTCCAATGACTCAACAGTGGTTTGTAGGTGTAGACTTGTTTCAGACTCAAATCTCACTCTATATATAACCTAAGACTCTATAATGATGTGGCCTTCGAATCTTCTCCTGAAAAAGACTTGAGCCGCCCAAAACGAGGTTCGAATCCACAACTTCTCGCCTAGAGTAAAATAAAGAATAAAGAAAATGCCATTTAACATTTCTCCTTTGATATTTGGGTAATTTGCTATTGGAATTATCGTGATTCTAGAAAGACAGAACGATTCCATCGTTCCAGACAACTAACAACATCCAACCTCTCAGCCTTGAAAAGGCAACGCACCTTAAAATAACCCCGCTCGCTTTGTTCAGGGAAATATGCCAAGCATGCATTGGCCCATTCATCCCTTTCATTGTTCTATCATTACCTTTTCCCTGTCAATTAGCATTTGACATTATATACAGATTCATAAATTCAGAATTTTTTTTTAATAAAACGAACCTGAAAAGTTATGTATAAATGACGAATCTTGATTCCTATTAACACGAAGGAGCCTTTCAGTTGCAGGAAAATAGAGATTTTGCAACAAAGAGATGGATGCCTCCTGGTGGGTTGTTCTATGCTTTGTGGGTGTCATATTGGCGGCTATATTTCTGAATATCGTGGAAAAAATATGGCGGATGCCTCTTCGCACACAGAAGTTCCTTCTAAGTCAAGGCATCGACGGGCCGCCATACAAGCTGTTATATGGAAGCAGCAAAGAATTACTCCAACTTAAGAAGCAAGCCAAATCGATTTCCTCGGAGATCACGCCCCACGATTTTATACATCGAGTTTTTCCACATATTGATGTTTGGGCGAAACAATATGGTGCAGATTCCTGCAACGGCTTCTTAAGTTTTTTGTTTTTTTTCGTTTTTGTTTTCTTTTTTCCAATATTGGTGAAGAGCTAACCTAATTATGCGTACTTTGAGTAATTAAATCTTGTTCCCTGGTGTGATTAGGCAGGATATTTGTGTATTGGTTTGGCACCACTAAAATGTTGGAAAAATGGGGAAATGCAATCGCTGACGGTGTGAAAGAAATTGAGGTCTCAGAAGAATTTCGATGCCTTACTTCAGATGTGATAGCCCGGACAGCTTTTGGGTCTAGTTTTGAGGAAGGAAAACATATATTTCACATGCTAACTGAATTGGCCGTTCTCGCTGGTAAAAGTTTTGTGAAAATATACTTTCCAGGCTCCAGGTAGTATAGTACCTCCTTTCTTGTTATACAGAGCACCTTTTTATAAACTGTAAAGAAAACATTATTGGGTATTTGGGTGTATGAATAATTGATCTTTCTATAATTAGGATATTTTATCGTCTATTATAATTAGGGGTATTTTTATCAAGCATCGTTCAGGTGGACATTGAGTTAACATTTTTACATTTTAGATGTAGAATATTTTTCTTATTTTTTGTTTTTAATTTTTGGAAGGTTTCTGCCCACTCCAAGCAATTTAAGGTCTTGGAAGTTAGATGCGAAGATTCAAAAATAATTGAGAGAGATGATCTTTAATCGCAAAAAGAATGTTGAGATGAGGAAATATGATAGCTATGGCAATGATCTTTTGGGCCTAATGATGGATGCTTATAAGAACGAATTCAAGGACAAAAAGAATTTTCTAAGCTTATCTCTTACACGCATGGTTGATGAGTGCAAGACTTTCTTTACTGCAGGGAGTGAGACTACTACCGCTTTACTTACATGGACACTCATTATATTAGGAATGCACACAGACTGGCAAGAGCAAGCAAGGGAGGAAGTGCTTCAGATCTTAAACAAAGAAAATCCAAAATTTGATGCCCTTTCTCGCCTAAAACTAGTAAGTTTTTTCATTTTGCTTTTTTTTTAGTGGAGTAAGTTGGGATTATAACAATTATATATCTTTGTGAAAGAGTATAAACCATGAAATGTTTTTTGTTGTTTGTTAGGTGAACATGATTTTGTATGAGGTGTTAAGGCTTTATACCCCACCAACATCTTTAATAAGAAAGGCTTGCAAAAAGATGCAACTAGGAAATTTGATTGTCCCAGAAGGCATAGAACTTGAGCTATCGACAATTATGATGCACCATGATATAGAGTTGTGGGGGAAAGATGTCAAGGAGTTCAATCCCCTAAGGTTTAGTGAAGGGATTTCAAAGGCTTCTACCCATCCCAACACATTCACAAGTTTTGGGTTTGGTCCTAGAATTTGTATAGGCCAAAATTTTGCATTGATTGAAGCCAAGGTGATACTCATAATGATCTTGTAGCGTTTCTCTTTCTCTATCTCACCTACCTACATCCATGCCCCTGAAGTGATCTTCACTCTTCAACCGCTACATGGAGCTCAAATCATGTTTCAAGAGTTGCAAAATTAAGGCTTCTTTCCATTCTGATTTAATCTGCATATATGATTAAATAACATTATGCACAAGCATTTTAACTAAATTTATATTGGGTCTATAACAAGTGCATTTTTAAATAAAATTATATCAAGATACATATAGTTTGATAAGTTTTGGTAGGTAAATTGGTATTTATCAAATTTTAATAGTTTTGGGAAAAACTCTTTTAAAATGTAAGGTTATCTATATTGAAAACTTAACCTTTTTTATAAAGCATATTATTTTTTATATTTTGTTGAATTCATTGTGTACATAGTTTTTTTAATATATAAAATAAAATATTAAAAAATGTCAGGAGTGAGAGAATGTGAATTAAATTGAATCGACTACAAAAATTAATTTAATTTGACATAAGAAATACAAATATTTTTAACAATGACAATCTACCTCCTAGTATCAATGACAATCTAGCAACTTAAAAGATTTTAGAAGAAAATATTTAAAAAATAAAAAGCCATATGAAACACAAGAAAGATGTTGAGAATTTTTTTATTTAAAGCACAAGTTTTGATTTGAATTTGTTGTTTATTCTCCAAAAGATCATTTTTTCCTTTTCTTTGAAATATCTTCAAAATTGGATATAAATTCCAAGGTTTCACAATATATAGACAAAATAATATTTCACCTTCCTCTCAATGACCATTCACCTTCTTGTTTGGGAATTTTTTAAATGTTTAAAAGAATTAATAAAACTTTTCCACAAGGGACATAGTTTTAGACTCGTCAAAATATAATATTACAAGTTTTATGAAAAGAAAAATTATAATACAATATTACACTAAGGTAAAATTTTGGCGTTCCTTTAGATGTCATGTGCAAAATTTTAAGGGATCATTCATCTTCTCCAACATGATTTTTTGTACTTTAGTACTACAAATCCATTGTTGATATTGTTTGAATTTATTAATTGATTATTTAATGACACTTTGATTCAAATCATTTGAGGATACGAAGTGCACACCATGAGATATGTTAACATTCAACACTTTGGAGGGTACCTTGAAACATTTGATCAATTTCTTTGCAAAATCCTAATACAATATTTTCATCTTCATGACCTTGTCAATTGATGCAACATCAAGCCGCAATGGATCTTCTTTTATTACCTTTTCTAATTGGTATTTCAAGATACTTACATAATTTATGGAACCTTGATCATCATAGAAATCATATCATATTTTCTTAATAAATTCTTGAATGACATTCAAGGTATCATGAGTCAAGCCATTAACTTTTTTGAGATATCCTTTCTCTCCTTTCTAATCTTTATTCTCAATTTGACAACCTCGTCTTATTCAATATATAATATGGGACATAACCCATTAAAAATTATTTGAGCTATGAGGATATCAAAATAAATACTTTTGTAATCTCTTCATTCTACAATAGATTATATTACAATAATTATAGTTTAGGAAATTTCTCCTCTATATCTACTAAAGAATCTAAATCTTCATGGTTTTTATAATATAAAATAAGTATGTTATAAAGAGCTATAATATTAATGAAAGTAAGTTTTCTCCATGATTTAGATATCTTTCTAATGACACTAATTTCACTAGAAAGTGTCATTTATTTATTTGTAATACTGACAGATGGAGGCACTATCATTGATGAGGAATATTGGATGAGAATAACCAAATACTACACATAGGGCATGACCTATTCTATTTTACATTTTATTTTTTCCTTAGTCTCATTATCCTTTCCCAATCTTTGGATTATCAAGGCCATGAGAGATTTCATGTTCTATTTTCACCTTCCCTTGTTTGTTTTTGAAGTGTCACTTAAAAAACTTGGTTGTCATAAGTTTTCATTTGTCATTCTTTTTTATCACATGGGAGTGACATTTTAGGGAAAGTGTCTTTGAGTGTTAGTAGTGATAGATAATTATTAGGGAAAGTGTCTTTGTTGGTAGTTGTTGTCATTCATGTCAACATTGATTGTTGGTTGACTTTGATGTCAACTCTTATTGAAGATTATTTGGTGGTTATTGTTATTGATAAGTTTGTTTGGTCAACACTAATTTTTTGTTGTCTTTGCTATCAACACTAGAGGAGATAATTGCAACATTGGTTGTCATTGTTGACAACATTCAGCTAGTGCTATCATTGATATATACATGAAGAGTTGTTGAAGTTCATGGGTGGATGTCATGTGCTATCTAAGAAGAGTTGCTGAAATTCATGGTTGGATGTCATACCCCTATCTAAGAAGAGTTGTTGAAGTTTATGATTGGATGTCATTGTACATTATTGTTGTTAGTAGAGTTGATGTTATAATGATTTATTAAGATGAGAATTAGAAGCATGATTGATAGTGGAGAGATGTTGTTGTAGGTCTACAATATGTCTTGTGCTCTCTCCTGTTGTTCTTGATAAAGCATGTGTTGCTAAAAGGAGTTCTAGTCTCCACAAGTTGATTGAATGTTTTTGGTTCAGGAAGTTTTCTTGAAGTTTGTTTAGAAGAATGATTTGCATTCCTCTATTGTTGAAGATTTGGTCTTGCGGTTTGGGATTCAATGTTAGTGCTTTGTGGACATTGCACTCTTAATTTTTAGGTCACCTATGTTACAGAAGAAAATTTTAAAAATTGTAGAAGGTTTACAGTGTTGTTGGTTGTCTGAATTGGTCTGAGAAATACTCTGCATTTCTCCAAATTGATGTCTTTTCTCCTATGGCTTGGTGAATGTGATCTCAATGTTTGTGTAGTGTATGAGTTCCAATTTAATTTGTTTAACTAGTTTGCAAGTTGCACAAATGTTACATCATCTAGTTATGTATTCTATGCTTCTTGAATGAAGTATTATTTACTTGTTTGATCTGAGATGGTTGTTGATGGTATGATAGTATGAAATAAGTGTATAGAAGTATTTTTGTATGTTCAGAGAACATCCCCATGTGATCTACACATTTCTAATTGGTTGCCTTGGTGTTACATTATTTCTAGAGTTGGCTTTCTAGATCATTTGTGGATATTTGGATGACAAGGCTTGTACCTTTACTTGCGTCGTGTGCTTGGGGGTCTTCCTCGGTAATGGAAGATGTGTTATGATAGATTTGGGTCTTGACCTATCCTATTTGGGAGCACATTAAATTAAATCAATTGGAAATATGCTTTTGAGCTGATTGGTTATGTGCTTCATGTTTCATCCACACGTTTCCTTGATGCCGACTTAGGTTGATGTGAACCAACATGCAAACTATTTTGGATCACTTTGGAAGAAGTGCTAAGATTTTTTTGGTCCTCTCTATCTTTTGGATAGGACCACATTATGTTTTTGTGGCCGGCTAATTGAATTCATTGTTTATCTTCTTCCTTGCTGACCTAATTAAAGCTTTGAAGTGTTGTGGTGGATATAAATGAAAGATAATTTTAGATGCAACAAGATGGAGAAGTGTGTGTGTGTGTGAATTGTATTGAATATCCAGCAGAGATAGTGCTAGAGTGTGTGAACAAAAATATCATTTGTGCTTTAATGCCTTAGTCAATAGTGCGAATTGTTGAAAAATATTGTAATCTCTTATAAAAGAATGTATCCTGCTTTGAGATAGCAAATCTCATCGGGTCCTTTATATCTTGCTCTTGAAGTTCTACTGGCTTCAGTTCTGCAAGTCCTTTTGTATATTGCTCTAAGGAAGTGAGCCTTATATGATCAATTAACTCTCACCGTGGTTTTCCCTCATTGGTTTTTCCACGTAAATCTTGTGCTCTTCTGTGCATGTGTGTTCTTGGCTTCATATTTCTTTGTTGTTGATCTGGTTAGAAGTAGAATTGTTATATCTTTTACTGCTTAAGGATTGTTGAAATAGGTAAATATTCAAACTACTATATCCTTCTCTATTGTTGTTGTGTTTAAGGGTTTTAATCTGATAAAGAAGGTTGTATTGTGCTCAAAGCTTTAAGTTTCAGGAGGGATTAAGTTTTTGTTAAGACTGATTCACCCCCCCTCTCAATCTCCAAAAGTGTTCAATAGTCTCAACCTTGACTCTAATGTTTTAGAATTGATACAAATTATAATTTTGAGGCTATAAAATAAAATAAAAAACTCAAATTATAGGATATATAAGATTTTTATCCAAAAAAATATACTAGATTGTTTGAAATTGGCTCCTTGATGCTAAGTATGTAGATATTTTTGAAATCCATAATTTAAAAAATATGGGCCCAAATAACCTCTCAAATCAAAAGTTGGGCCTCCCACATTGGAAATGTAAGAACCTCTATATGACACATAAAAGAGTTGTAAGACAAATATACACTTGTTGACCAATTTATGATGCATCTTATGATGTGTCCTAAGACATATATTGAATGAAGATAATTGATCCAAAATGGAGCATCTAAATTGGTGAGAGGATAATGATGAACATATTGTAGGTGGAAGGATGTGCTATGCTAACTTGTGGACTCATTTTGGTATTTGGGTGTTGATTTTCTAAATAGGGATTTGTGCACCACATTTTGGTTGGTTTTAGCTTGTGATTTCCTAATCACCATTTGATGGTTTCACTTATTATGTCTCCTATTTCTTGGGTGTTTGACATGGAGGTTTTGATAGTGATTTTTTAGGTATATTATGTTGCCAAAATTACTCAAGATCTCTAGGTTTTAATACTCTTGTAAAGACTTCGACATTGCAAGTGTATTGTAAATTTTGATTACTGAATAATACATTGAGTTTCTTTGAATAGTGGAGTTTTTTTCTTGAAAGGGTTTTCCCTACATAAGTCATTGTGTTATCATTAATACTTTTATGTTTATTTTATTGTAACTATTGTGAGAAGAAAAAATAATTAAATCAAATGACATAAAATGAATAAAATAAATAATTTAAATACAAACAAAAAGAACTCGATTACCTTGATTTCTCCTTCACCTCTGATTAAGTGATGAGAGAAAATACACCCAAGAAACATCTGTGAACTCAAAAAAAAAAAATATTACTCCAATGTATGTATGTGGTTGCTCTCAAATTTAGTAGCATAACATTAGCATTCTTTAGACTATAAAATTAATAGCATAAGTTTTCATGAAGGATTAAGTATTCAAATGATGAATTTATAATTTTTTGGAAAAAAAAGGAATGATGGATCATATTGGATCTTGGATTGATAGTTAACTCCATTGATTATGAATGAGATAAGTATAGGTGGTAATCATGAAAATATTGAGAATTATTTTAATTTTTAATTAATGATTATTAGCCATCTAAATAGATGAGTGAGGTAGAAGAAGTTAACTAATTGTGTAGACACTAAAATAATTATTCCATTAATCATCATTACATAATTAATTATCCATTAATTATTACACCATTTATCATTGATTATTCAAATAAATTATCTCATTATTAATTATCATCATTGTCCCTTATTATCATTTAATTAAATAATTATTTATTATCTAATTAATATAAGCTAATTATCATTGTTCATGGTATAATCTAATGGTTAATCATGGCATTATTGTTGTATCCACCAATGTTCAAACCTTTGCATGGCTATTGTGATCACAAGTATTGTGCCCTCGATGATTTGGTGTGCTCACACGTTTGACCCTTCACGTTGAAGTTGTTGGTATTCAAGCCCATGTCTTCATGCTCCAAACCCTCATTGGGCCAATGTGCTCATGGGTTTATGCCCCTATTGGGCTATTGTGCTCATCTATACTATAAAAATTGTTTTATTACAACAAGAAGAGTTGAGAGAGAGAAAAAGAATATTGTAATTTGTTTTAAGCAATTATGTTGTTATTGCAATTGTTATAAAAAAAAATATAAAAAATAAAAAGCAAAAACAAATCAAAAAATTTAAAAATCAGTCATTCATATATACTAACATTCAATACTCAACGTATTCAAGACTCCTGACATCCCGCCTCTTCACGCTCAAGAATCTAAATTTTCATCCTGAAGTTATTTGAAAAACCCTAATCCCCATATTGGCCTCTGAAAGTCGTTTCATTCCCAGCGTAGCGTTCCTGGTCAATCTAGATTTGGTAACCCAGGGAGTGCTCCTTATTCTTCTGCTAGATTTAGTGATGATGTTTTTTCCTGAAGCTAGAGGAATTACCATTCTTCTCGTTCTAATGTTTCTAGGGAAAATGTTGGGGATAGGGAAAAATCTCGACCCAGAAATAACCATTGACATAAATCAAAAGCGTCAGAGGGTGCCTCTTCTCGGTCCGGGTCTCGCAATGTTAACAAGAACCCTGGTCGTCGCTCCTCTTCTGACCCCTCGCCGGGCTCTTGGCTATCGGGTTCCTTGTTTCAAGCTAAGGAGAAATTGGCGTTGAACGTCGAGTCTCTGCCACAAAAGGATTTACGCTGGAAGCCAATCCCATCTATTGTTCTCAGCCTGGAGAATCATGTCGCGGATACAGAGCTGAACGGTATTTATGTTCAGATCTGGGGCGAGGACTTGGAAATTTCAAAAATCTAGTCCTGGGTTAAAGAAAACTGGTATGATTCTTTCGACCTTGTTGTTATTTCGAGCTCCATTTTCTTCGTTCTTTTTAAGAACCCTACCATTAAAAAGAGGGTTTTTAGAAAAGACCCATTCTGGTGTGGAAATACCTTTTTTGGGGTTATGGAATGGAAACCCAATTTATCTTTGGACTGTATTAAGCTTCCCTGTTGATCGGCTTGTGTAACCATTCCTCATATCCCGGTTGAATACCTAGATTCGCTTCTGGTTAAAAAAATAACCTTCCATTTTTGGATTTTCTTGAAAAGCGATTTTGAAATGGTAAAGGGTTCTCCTACTCTAAGATTCTGGGCTTTGGTCACCAGTTTTAGCTCTGTTCCTAGCTCTGTTAAGCTGCTAGCTTGCAAAGGTGAATGGCGCCAACCAATAATCTTGGATACCTCCTCGTGCCCAGAAGCTAACATTCTGGTTGACTATGAGCTTTTTTCGTGGGCTGACTCGGTGGTCTTTCATTCCTTCTCAAGGGCTTGAGGCTATTTGTTCAATTAATAATAGTGGCTCTAACCACTCCCCTTCTCTTGGGGAACGAGCAGGCTCCAAGGGTCCAGAGGGCCCTTCTTCGACTTCTTTTGGGAAGATTCCTCCTTCACACTCTCGCTTGGATTCTGGTCCATCTAACACCATTTCCCACTTTGAGAATTTATGCTAAATGGTTCTTTGGAAGATGAAAAGCTTTTGAATATTGTAAGTGAGGTCCTTCAAAAAGTGGGCGAAGATATTATAGAGGAAATTACCGATGAGATCCTTGATTAGGAGGACCCCGCGAAGATTGATCTCCCCATCTCTCAATTTGACTCAAAAGAAAAAACTTCTGAACACACTCCCACCTTGATCTGTGACAATATTGCCCCTCCTTCCATGGATAACGTTTTATCTCTGCCTATTTCTCAAACTGATGCTGAATTTAAAGGTTTGGTCTCTCCTAAAAAATGTAGACGAAAACCTAATAGTGAGAAGACCAAACTGGAAATAGCTGCTAGCATCCAAACAACACTTGAAAAGAATCTTAGATCTGCATCCAAAAAACTCCAAGGATTGGAGGACTCTAGTATTCCTCTTCAAAATTTGTAGGCTAATTCGGTTGTCGAGGACATCACCTCAGAAAAGAAGCCAAAGAAGAGGAGAGACGATATCTCTCCTTGAGCAAAATAAGGCTTTTATCTTGGAATGTTAGGGGATTAAACACCCCTAACAAATGACACTTGATCAACTGTTAAATTCTAAGCACATCTTCTGATATTGTTCTTCTCCAAGAGTCCAAATTATCTGCTCATTTAGCTATTAATGTCTTTAAGTCTTGGATAAACTGGGACCTATTCGTGTTCCCAACTCAAAGAGCCTCTAGGGGACTAATAATTCTATGGAACAAAGGTTTTGCAAAAGTTGAGATCCTGGAATCCAAAGAGAATTGGATCAAAGCATCTGTTAGATGCCTCAGATCAAACAATTTATTTTATCTCTTCAATGTGTATGGGCCTTGCTCCACAAATGGCAAGAAGCAACTTTGGCTCCAACTTTCAACTGCTTTAACCACTATAAAGAAAGAGCTCTTCATTTTTGCAGGGGATTTTAATGCTATATGTAACCCCTCTAAAAAATTAAGTGACATTATTCCTCCTAAAAAAGTAATGGAAGATTTTAACAACTTTATTCTCATTAATAGACTTTATGACTGCTCCTCAAAAAATGGAAATTTTACTTGGATCAATAAACGCAAATATTTTTCTTAGATTGTGGAAAGGTTGGATTGTTTTTTGTTATCTGAAAATTGGTTAAACACACCTTGGGATTTCTCTTATTGGATCCACACACTTGGTGGATCTGATCATTTTCCTATCTCCTCATCCATTTTTTATGAGAAGTCGATATTGAAAGGATACTTCAAATTCGAAGTGATGTGGTTCAGAGATATAAATTTTATCCCATTCCTAAAATCACGAAGGGCTTATAGTCCTTTCTTTGAAGGTTCGAGGATGTTCCAACCCTACAAAAAAATGAAATATGTTAAAGAAAAAATTAAGGATTGGAATGTTTTTGATATTAGGGATAAAACAGATTTTGAAGGGATCCGCAACCCTTTACAACCAAAAAAGCCAGACTGCCAAAAAGGACAGCCTACAGCCACAAAAAAGTCAGCTCCCAAGCCAAGAACATTATGTTTTACATTTTGACTTACTCTTGTGGGAACGAAGCGTCATTTCAAGAGAAGACTCAGATGCTTTTGATTTTTTACTCGTAACTGTAATCCAACCTTCTTCCACTTGTGCTGCCTTAGCTTGCCAAGCCAACACATCACTATCTTGGGTTTGTTTGTTTGTAGCCCTGGGGGAAACAACATTGTTCATATGTGCAGGTAGGGTCTTATCCGAAGAGCTGCCCGAAACAGGAATCGAAGCCCCTCCACTAGAGAAGGCAAGAGGAGACCCAGACCTAACTTGAGAGGAAGAAGCGGCAACCGCCTCTGAGAAACTCTTTTTTTGATCAAATTTCTTCTCAACTGTATAATGATGTTGAGAAGCACCATTCCACCAGTTTGCCTTTTTTATTTTTTTCTCAAATCCGCAATGGGCAGCAACATGTCCTGTTTTAAAGCATCTTCTACAACGAAAAGGTAATCTCTCATAATCCAGAGATTGAACCCAAATCCCCTTGGAGGACTCAAAGGGAACAACATTAAGGATTGGAATGTTAATCACTTCAACCTTATCTTTTTTGAAAAGATAAGGGTGGAACAAGAACTTTTTGAGATCTATGAAATAGTAATCAAGGTAGGTATGGATCCTACTTTGTTTGCTAAGGAGAAGAAGCTTAAAGCTAAATTGGATGAAATTCACGCAAGGGGAATTTTATTGGAAGCAAAAATCAAGAGAATTGTGGTTAACGGAGGGAGACAAAAACTCAAAGATTTTCCATGCTTTGGCCAAAATTAGAAGGCAATCAAAGAGGATTGTCTCTCTACAATCATCTACCGGGGCTTCTCTAGAATCAAAAAAAGAAATTGGTGAGGAAGCCATTCGATTTTATTAAAACCTTCTTGCTCCAAGAAAACAATCTCAACCTTTAATGGACAATGTAATTATTAATAACATTCCCATGTTGATTAATGAAGAACATAACAAATTTTTGATGTCAGAATTCACAATGGAAGAAGTTAAAAATATTGTCTTTTCTTTGGTTGTAGAAAAGGCTCCAAGCTTAGATGGTTTAACAACCCTATTCTTTCAAAAATGTTGGGACTTTGTTGGCAAAGACATAGTACTTTCCTTGGAAGAATATAGAAGGAATAGAAACGTCATAAGAGAAATCAATAATACTATGTTGGCTCTTATTCCTAAAAATTATGACCCTTTGTCTTTTAAAGATTTTTGTCCTATTGTGTTGTGCAATTTTGTTTACAAAATCTTCACTAAGGAAATTGCTACAAGGTTAGCTAAACTACTTCCCCTTATCATCTCTGATGAACAAGGTGGGTTTGTACCTAGTAAGGACACCCCTGAAGGAGCTATCTTGGCTCATGAGGTTCTCCACTCAATCATAGGTGATAACTCCTTGGCTGTTGTCTTAAAATTAGACATAGAAAAAGCTTATGATAGGGTTGATTGGTCCTTTCTAATTGTAGTTTGTAAAAAAATTAATTTTTCCATTAGTTGGTGTAAATGGATTTTTTCTTGCATCTCAGGAGCTAACTTCTCAATTCTAATAAATGGCTCTCTTGTTGATCTCTCTTCTTCTACTCAATAGGTTAGACAAGGAGACCCCCTCTCCCCTTCTCTCTTTATTCTTATGGCAGAGGGTTTAAGTAGATCTATTATTGCTTCGTGTTCTTGTAGATTGTGGAAAGGTATATCATTAAGGTAGTTCCCTACACCTATTTCTCATTCGATTTTTGCAGATGACACACTCTTATTTGGCCAAGCTAGTATGGATGAAGCAAAAGAGATAAAATAGGTGTTATTGGATTATTGTAACTTCTCAGGCTAGTCGTTTAATAAGGAAAAATCTAAAATATTTTTTTTTATCAATGTTGATCCAATGATTAAAACCTAGCTATTAAAATTTTGAGGCTTCCAAAGTGATTCCCTCCCTTGTAAGTACTTGGGTATTTCTTTCTTTTCGAGGAAGGAAAAACATGATTTCTGGGACAAACTGATTTCTTTTGTCTCTAACAGAATCCTCCTGTGGAGATCAAAATGGCTTTCTCTTGCAGGTAAATTGGTGATGCTCAAAGTTGTACTTCATTCTCTTCCAATCTATCTAATGTTTGTGATAAAACTACCAAAGGGTAAGGGCTTGGCCTTACAAAAGGTTTTCAAAGATTTTTTGTGGGTGGAAAATGTCTCCCAAAAGAAAAAGCTCCCTTTGGTAGCATGGGATTCAATATGCAAATCCAAAATGGATGGTGGGGTTGGAATGAGGGATATCTTCTTACAAATCAAAGCCTTTGGTGCTAAGCTAACCTAGAAAATTTATCCCAATCCAGACACTGAATGGTGTCAAATCATGAGACATAAGTATCTAGACAGAGAGAATTTTTACACAAATAAATTCTCCTCCTGGCTCAAAAACTTGGAATTTTGTCTTCTCTTGTAGATTTGTCCTCCTCCCTCACCTTTCCTAGTTGATCAATAATGGGGAAAAAGCCTTGTTTTGGGAAGATGCTTGGAATGGCTTTAAATCGCTCAGACTTCTTGGTTCATGGGGACAAGTGGAAACATATCTCAAGAACCTCGGGGGAAATAAGGTAAAGGATTATTTTGTTCTTGCCCCAGAGGATCCCCTTCGCAAAGCAAAATGGAAAGACTTCTCCTTCCTTCCCGCTCCTCATTTAAAGGACTCTCAATTGTGAGCTTCAAATGTGCTAGATTTTTCTATCAGACTGTCAGGATGAAATCATTTGGACTAAGGCCAAATCTAGTATGTATAGTGTGAAGGATGGATACAGGTCTTTAACCTCCTCTTCACGTTCTACATCTTGGTCAATTAGTCTTTGTTGGGTCCCTGATGTCCTCCCTAAAGCAGGGGCTTTTGCTTGGATTGCTTTAAAAGACAAGATTTTATCTAGGATGTGTTTGGACAGATTAGGAATAACCCCTTTTTTCACATGTGTTTGTGTGGGGTATGTGCAGGATCATGATATGCCAAAAAGGGGCAATATAATGGGTATTTGTAGGGTATGTGGTTGATGATTTTTTTTTTACCCAAAATTAATGAAACAAAAAGGGTTTTTAAAGGAGATTCTCAGCTTTCCACCAATATAAATTATGTTTTACTTTGAATTTAATAAATAATTATTATTCATTTTCTATTTGAATTATGACTAAAGTCCTGATTGACAGGCTGATTGAAAAACATCTACAACTTTCAAAAGGTATCACATTTTTTGAATCTGAAACATGCATCACATTCTATGTTTCGTATACTATAGAATTAAAAATAAATAAATTGAATTTCATGAAGTTTTGACTAAGTTAAGATGCTTAGACGTACGATTTTTTATATTTTTTAAAAATTGTAATAGAAAAATCATAATTAATTATTTATTTGGAAAAAAATTACAGAAAAATATGCATCACATCGGGACATGAGTCCTCTACTTATATTTAAAATCTTATAAAAAAATATTATCATTTTATTGTGGTTAGGGTGGTCAGACAGACACCTATTTCTTATTTTTTCTCTGAAATTTAAGTACTACTGCATTGAAATTTCAAATTTTCACCAAATAGATTTTGTTTTATAAAAAATAAACCTAGTAGTTTAGAAACTACATTCAATTTGCTACAAATTCTATTCTTACATATTTTTGAAATAATATAGATAACTTATTCAAATTTTTAGGTCAAGTTGTCTAACTCTGATTTTTTTGAATTTTTCGCCACTTAAGGGCCTATTTTTTCCATGATGATTCTGCACATACTCTGTGGGAAGACATATGAATCAACTAACCACCTCCTCATTGGTTGTGAATTTTCTTATCAATGTTGGACTTGGTTAATGTCGAAGCTTAGCTGGGCATCCCCTCTTCAAAACTCAATTCTTAAGCATTTCTTGAGCTGGCCTTTGTTACACCCAAACTACTAATTCTCCTGCATTTTGGAAATTTACCCCTCCATTTTCATTTGGAACATTTGGTTGGAGAGAAATAATTGTATCTTCAGGAAATACTCTTCTAATATTAAGCAATTCATACAAAAAATCAAGCTCTTGACATATCAAAAGTTACAACTTCAAGCCTTTATAGAAGGGAATGCTCTAAAAATCTATTCTCTTTATAGGACTCCTTCATTCTTAAAAATTGGAAAAGCTCATAAATCTCCCCAAACCAGGGACTGTGCAATTTGGAGCTCCTATAGTGAATAAAAAGTTGATAAAATGGTCTCCCCTCCCTTGGGGTTCATCAAAATGAACTTTGATGGAGCCTCTAGGGGTAACCTTGGAAAATTGGGGTTGTTATTGTTCTAAAAGATTGGATGAGTTCTTGCATTGGAGTTGTTTGTGCTCATCTTGAAGATGGAACTAATAACATAGTTGAATTTAATGCCCTCAAATTAGGCTTGGAGTTAGCCTCAAAATTATTCATTCCCCACATACTTATTGAAGGTGACTCTATGGTTGTTATTTCGGCTATCTCGAATCATAATTCAAATGCATGGCATTTGAACTACATTTTGAAGCACATTCTAGACTTACTAAAAAAAATTGCCTCCTTCCATTTCAAATATTATTATCGAGAAGCGAACTCACTGTCTGACTGGCTAGCAAATAGAGCAATTGATGAGTATATTGTTTACAAGAAATTCTCAAATCAAGATTGCAAAAATTTTCTTTTATAATTGTCTTTTCCCCCATATATTATGTAACGCCTTGCCAAGGAACCCCAGAGGATCTAACCAAATTGAATGAGCTAAAAGATAACTTTTTTTTTAAAAGAAAACTAAAGCATTATTCCAGCTAGCTAACTTAGTAAATCCAAAAGCACATGTGGAAACAATAAAGCTAAGTTAAGCTCTGGGGCTTCTTAATGTTGTTACTTAACAACTTCTAAACATAAAGAAAATCTCCATCTCATTTAAATTCATTCATAGCAACAACATTAAAGAAGAAACTAACATAAGCTAAAGATACATTCCAGTTTATTATGCTGAACTGAACAACTAATTAGATTCATTTACTCTAAAAGACTAGGTTCATGTAATGCCCTCTCAAAAATTTCATAAAACATTCAACCAAAACAATTAAAGTTAAGAAGCAACTAAGAGAGATAAGTTAATGGGAGATATACTATTTATTTCTTTACTATTGCCTTGTTTATTGAATTCAAATGTTGAAGCCAAATTCACAATATTAGAACCAAAGATTGAAAACTTCAAGTTAAATATTTTCATATTTCAAACTTTTAAGGAAAGTGATTTAAAGAAATTATAAAGTTAAATACAAATCATATTTACGAATGGGTATACATTAGATTAAGAATGAAATTCAACGAAAATATTGATAAAAAAACTCGCTTATACCTCCAATTGATAAATCAATTAAAATACCTAGGTGTTACACAACTCAAGGTATCTTCCACAATTGTTACCTTGTGCTTGGTTAAACTGTAGTAATCTTCTTCCACAATAACGAGAGAGTGATATGAAAGAAATCCAATATTGTAGTAACCCTTATCAATCTTGATTTAGAGGTCACTCAATAATAACATTAATATTTTAAACTTACCATCTCATTTCAAATAAAACATACCTTCTAATCATAATACGACAAAATCTAAATGAAATTCAATTCATCAATTTAGAATAGTTAAGTACTTGATTTATATATTTGAAATTTAAATTAACTAAAAGATCTTTTATTATCACCAAGAACCATGTAATTACCAATTATATTAACAAATCCATCCTACTTATAATATGATGATCTAAGTGAATATGATGATCTAAGTGACAGTATCTTGATGTCATTGACAAAAATAATAACCGAGATCATATAATCCACAATATATTTGTAGTAGACATAAGGATGATAATCAACTCCAAAGAGAAATAATGTTAAATGTTCGAACAACAACTTAAAATAAACCACAAGTGTATTAGTTTGTGTACAATTACAATTCAAAATTAGTAATTTAAGAAATACATTTTGTCTTTTTTTACCAATTAGCAAAAGAATCTTTACCTTCCTATAAACTCCTGATATTATCATTATTATTATAATACAATAAAGTATCTAAACCCTAATAGAACAAGGTTAAGTAGAAAAGAATCAACCTTACAAGGATTTCCTTAATGATATGGAAATAAATGATAATGTTTTATAATCTTGACGATACTTACCAAGCAAATGGAAACTTTTATTGTGTAAGCAATGAAATTTATGTTTATATTTGTAAATGATAATTTAGTGGCAAGATTTACTAGAGGAGTTAAAGGGAAAGGGAACAATTGTAGCAAACTATAAAAAACATGCATGTAACAAGAAATCAATACTCAACGCATGATTATAAAATTTGCATACCACAACTAAAACGAAACATAATATATAAATTATAGTAGTACATTAATGATACACTACACAAAAAAGGAAATGCCAATTAGAAAGGATAGACATAAAGAACCGAATGATAGCTATGGCACATATCTTTTGAGTTTGATGATGAATGCCTGTAAGGATGAAGTGAAGGGCAAAAGCAATTTTGTGAGCTTATATCTTCAGCACATGGTTGATGAGTGGAAGACTTTCTTTACTGCAGGGAGTGAGACTACTGCCACTTTGCTTACATGGACACTCATTCTATTAGGAATGCACATGGACTGGCAAGAGCAAGCAACGGAGGAAGTGCTTCATATCTTTAAAAGAGAAACTCCAAATGTTGATTCCCTGCCTCGCCTCAAACTAGTAACAATTTTTTGTTTTGTGTTGTTTTTTTTATGTTCTAATGGTAATTTGCTACTTTCATTCCACATTTTTTGCGAAAGAGTATAAACCATGAAATGGTTTCTAATGTTCTCAAGTGAACATGATTTTATATGAGGTGTTGAGACTATATCCTCCAGTAGTAGCTTTGTCAAGAAAGACTTGCAAAAGGATGCAACTAGGGAACTTAAGTGTTCCAGCTGGTGTGGAGCTTGTGCTACCCACGATTACAGTGAACCATGATGAAGAGTTGTGGGGGAAAGATACCAAGGAGTTCAATCCCTAGAGGTTCAATCAAAGGATTTCTAAGGCGTCTACACATCCTGCCGCAGTTACAACTTTTGGGGTTGGACCCAGAACTTGTATAGGCCAAAATTTTGCTCTTATTGAAGCCAAGGTGATGCTCACAATGATATTGTAACAGTTCTCTTTCTCTGTTTCGCCTGCCTACATCCATGCCCCTGCATTGATTTTCACTGTTCTCCCCCTATATGGAGCTCAAATCATTTTTCAACAGCTTCCAAATTAGAGCTTCTTTTAACTTTCATTACATCCATAGGTGTTTTTGATAAGATAAGCAACATTTATAGGGTGTTGTACCCTTTACACAAAAAGCCTAAAGGGCCAAAAAAGAAGCTAGTTCAACCCAGAAATGAACTAGGAAAGAGGACAAACCTCATAGAAACAGTTGACAGATAGCTATCAAAACAAAGACAAGGACTAGACAACCCTAGAATCTGAGGGGATTAATCTAACTCCCTTAACCCTAGGTTGCGAAGATGTGACAGATCAAGGGAGTCCCTTTTTCTTTCTCAACACAATAGAACAGGAAGACTCAGAATCCAAGTCCATCGATTGAGGTGAGAGAGGCAGATCAACTGAAGCCACCAAGGGCAAAGAGCCACCACACTACGGGGGAGACGACATCAACGTAGGGGAGGAAATAGGATCACAAGAAGGACTATTAGAGGCAAGCAACGAAGTTTAGACAGGCTCAGTCAAAACAGTGTTAGCAAATCGAGCCAGTAGAGGCTCAGACAATACAGCGTCAACAGATCAAGCCAGCAGAGGCTCCACGGGAAGGTTAGCTGGGAGAGGAGCTGACTAAGGTTCTAGAGAAGAAGCAATATGGTTGACCTCCGCAGAAGGAGGAGAACCCACAGTGAGGTGATCCAAGAGAGCATCCTTCCACCAAGTAGCAACACCTTTGTGGTAGGCTTGTGGGCAACTAGAGGCCAAATGACCCACAGAGAAGCATCTCCTACACCGAAAAGGGAGAACCTCATAGTCCAAGAGCTACTTCCAAGGTCTGTCCTCCACTAATAAGACCACATCACCATGGAGAGGTTTGGAGATGTCCAAATCAACTAATAAGCGAGCTACCGTAGTATGCCCCATATCCAGAGTCATAGAGTCCACCATCAAAAAGTGACCAATGGTGTTGCCAATAGCCTCATAACATGAATCCTCCCAGAATTGTAGAGGGAGATTTGGTAGTCAGACCCAAACTGGTCTGGTATTCAAAACCTTCATAAGGGGATTGAAAGAATGAGACCAAGGCCTGATGGACAGTGAATGAATACCCCACATCCACCCCCTGTCCAGCACACGGTCATGCTTCGCAGAGGAGGAAAATGTTGCTAAAAAGAAACCCCTAGCGCTGGGATAGAGCTCAATCTCACCAGAGACCAATGACATCCTGGAGGCGGTTACCCAGACATGGAGATCGGGAAGGGAGGGCCACAAGCCATTAAACCTACAAACCATGCCCTGCTTCGAGTAGAAATCCTCATTGTTAGTAACCTCAGGTCCACATACCACAACAGGGGAATCACGATCACAAGGTAGAGGCTGGACACGAGACTGAGAAGGAGGTCGTGTACCTGCCTTAGCATCCTCAGAGAAGGAATTCACCCTGCCCGCAGAAGGAAAGCCCCCAGTAAGAGGGACATCCATCCATGCAGCAACACCAGGAACAAAGCCCATAATAGCTTTCTGAGCATCAGAGCCCCCGCTAGAGACAGTCGAAACGACCCCAAAGCCAACAGGAGGATCAGTAGCAACAAGGGAAATAGGTGGCACCACATAATCCGCACCCAGCCCAGGTAACAAATCATTGACATAGACACTCGTTTCCCTAAGAGAAGTCAAGTCAGCCCCAACCACCAAAGGAGAAAGGCCCTCACAATCCACCTGGCCGACCCCAGTAATAGTCGCGCCTAATCCCAAAGCATTGACACCAAAAGTAGAATGTAGGAGGACAGAGCGACCCACATCAGGCGACGAAGATGCAAAACCAGGCTCAGGGTCGTTAGCAAAAAATGTCCCTAGGGCATCGCCGACAGCTCTCCTGCTCACAAGCATTTTGAAAAAGTTGTTAAATACATTATCTACGGGTCATTTTAACTTTCCTTGTGGTCTATAAGTGGATTTTTTTTTAAGTAAAATTCCAAAGAAATGTATATCTTGAGAAGACATAATATATGGCATAGCACAAAACCATTTCATTTGGGTAGAATCCCTATTCTTTTAGGGGTTGAAGTTTTCATCATGATCATAAAGAAATACACCAGAAAATTTACAAATAATTTCTTCTCTAAAGTAGAAAGACTAGCATACATATATTAATTAATAATATATATAAAAAATGCCGGGAGTTATCATTATCGAGGCACCTATTCACTTGAGAAAAAATGCTTACATCTTCATTAACATTAATTTCAAAAGTAATATATATGATTTCATTATAGTTTCTATCATTGTTTATTTCAATTCCCATATATAAGGGTACACATTCAAATTTATTGGATTTCGGGCAAACTTAGACTTTAATATTTTGATTAATAATATTTTTGTAAGTATTTGATTTTAGATTTTATAAAGACTAACTTAAAATCATACCAACTTGTATATAACAAAACATAACATCAACAACAACCATTTCCATTTAATTAGAACTCAAATAATTTTAATTTGTTTAAAGCAATAGTTTTATTTAGTTAAACATTTATGCACTGCTAATAACTTTTCAAAAATATTAAAAAAATAGTGGAACAATCTGACAACTCACATATTATTATCAATTCATAAATTTTCATCAATCATCAGATTTAGTATTAAAAACAACAAAGAACAATATAATGGCAAAAATCGCATCAACTAACTTAGATATATCCACTGAGTTTATTTGAAATGTTTGAATACATTGTTAACAAGATATACATTCAAGCATTTGAATGTCATGAAACCTAGAGCTTTGCAATTGAATCTAATAAAGCTTTGCTCTCAGATGAATAATCAAACTTTTTTGTTTTTATGACAATGCATTTAATCCTCTGTTCATCATTATAAGTCTCTCTTTTCACTTGAAGTTTAAATATGTATCTGTTGAAAATGACCTTTTGTATAATGTGTCCAAACTTAACATCATCTTGTTCTTCATGCTTCAAAATGTTCAATTCTTTTGCTGTAACACCCATAATCTCTTATGCCGCTTCTTCAAAAGCAATAATCCAAGTGAAAGCAGTATGGTCTTGCACTTTGCATTGAAGTATATATTTATAATCACATTTAGGGAAAGTTTTATCACATCTTCCACAATACCACTCACCATTTCCATTAGTGTTTACCTTTTTTTTTGCAGTGCCTACCTCCAATTTTCAAGGGGAAAGTTGTATAACAAAAATTGTCTACCTTTATGAAAGATAAGGTAGCTTTTATCACTATCCAATAAGGTTTATTAGAGTTACCAAGTTTCTGATCCTCTATTTGTGTGATACTTTTTAACATTTTATCTTCTATTACAGATGAGATTTCCTTTGTAATAGAATGAGAATGGAGATTCTTCCCTTCTATATCAAACCAAAATCTCAGTCGTTGTGACTCTGGAAGATCTGGATTTATAAGGAGTTGGGTTGTAGTAATTGTTCCCACAGATTTTTCACCAAAATCACTAATTCTTCCAACCTTTATAGCAAGAATGGGGAAAGTTCCTAAATTGCACATTTCTTGGAGTTGTTGACCTTCCTTATTGTAGAAACCACCCCACATTGTTAATTCCACCATACAACCTAACATGTCTTTCAGTTGAAGGATTCTTTTTGAGTTTGTGTGGCATTCTTTCTAAATATTGTGTTTGGTGTGTCAACTGAAAAAACAACACCAATGATATCAACCATATAATTTTTTTTCATGTTCTCAATTTCATTTATCGGTGTAAAATGGAATTGTTGTTTTGGTATAAAGCTATCCTCCTCTAAACACAACTCAACTATCGAATTAGTTTCTAATAAGATTTCCCATTCATTCTTTAATTGGTTAAAATTCTTTTGTGCAGGTTTGAGTCTCCCTTTTGAGATGATAAACACTTTTCCAATTTCTATGCGATCATAAAACTTTTCTGCAACTGCATTAAAACATGTTACTCTTATTTCACCACCATCTGAATCAACCAAGTCAAAAGTAAACACTTTTCCATCTCCTTTTGCATTGTTAAAATGACGAAGTTGACCCTTTCTAGTGACTCTTGCCTTTATTGACCATCTATTCTAGTACGGATTCAGTGCTGCAATAGGAATGGTTCTTGTAGGAGGTTCATTTTTTCCAGCAATTGGGTGATTATATGGATTGTTGGTAGGATTCATGCCTGCATCATCATCATATAAGAAAAATAGTATTCAATAGAATTTGAACATGGCAAAAAAAATGGAAGAGTAAATGGAAACATTTATAATTTGTTGAATTTTTAATATAGTAGAAGAATTGAATGTAGCATAAAACTAAATATCATACACATATATTACATTTTGGAATTTGACACTCATGGAATCAAAATTGAAGAACATATGCATGTTACATCAAGTATCTTCTAAAACTTTCAATATGTTTTCTTCAGCCTTTCTCTTGGCAAGTTGTCTACCATTTTTCATTTTTTCATAACAGTCATATGTGAACGGTGGCATAATTCTTAAGCCTTCTATGCATTTTACACGGGATATAGCTACAAATGTCAATCTTGTTCTTTCTCTTGGTCCTATATCAATAGTAGCTTTTGATAGAGTCAAACCCTATGATTTGTGAATTGTCAATGCCCAAGCCAATCTTAACAGAATTTGGATTGTCCTGCCCCTCTGTATTGATGTAATTGGAATTGTATTTGGGTTATGATCATCAAATGGTATTCTTGAATAGCTATCAAATGCAACCATTACATATGTTGGTGGTTCTGGTGGACTGGTTCTAGGTTTGTATACAATGTTTCATATATATCCTAAAGCTCCATTGACAAGACCTGCTTGTATCAATAGATTTGAGGTTAACATAACCCTGTCATCTTTACATATCAATAATTCTAGATCTAGCTCATCATTTGAGCATTCTTCTACTGTATTACTACTTCCTGATTTTGTTGCAACACTACGTGCAACAGGATGCTTCAATGAGTATAGCATTTTCTTGTTATGGTTATTAACATTTTCATTTGTGGAGAATAAATGAACACCACTGTCAAACTCCTGATTGCTTGTTGCATCTAATGTAATAGTGGTTCTTGTCATAAGCAATTTCCAATCATCGATTGTAGGGTTTGCATCTCTCAAATTTGTCAAAAGTTGACGAAATCTTTGTTGGTGGATGTTTTGTCCATCTTGTCTGAATATTTTATCCAGAGTAACCACAGTTTTGAATTCTTCCCATAGCAACTTAGCTCGTGTGTTGCTGTCATATGTGGTCTATCATTAACAGGAGGTAACTGACCCAAATCTCCAACAAAAATGATAGATATGCCTAATAGAAAATTGATAACAATTATTGTGAATACTATAGAACTTTATAGTTATACAATTGTCATTTACATGATTTTTTTGTATCCATATAAAATAATTAATTTGGTTAATCAAATAGATATCTACCTCCAAAGTTATGATTTGCATTTTGTGGGAATGCTTGTCAGAGCCGAGAATCAATGTTTTCTAGCAAGTTTTGACCAATGAAGCTCATTTCATCAATTAGAATGTACTTGATGTTTGTTATTTCTTCTTGAAAACTTGTGAGCCTCGCTCCTTCCAATTGAGCAAAATCTCTTGATTGGGATTCAGAGTTTTGAATGAACTATGGATGCTCTTATGTTGAATGTTGCAACTCCAGTTGGTGCAGTAATAGAAGAGGAGAAGGACCAGGATATGTTGCATTTTTAAGAGCTTGACTAATAGCACCAATTAGATATGACTTTCATGTCCCTGTTGTTCCTTGAATTATCATCAACAAGGGTGATGCATTTTGATTATTATGGTAGTGTGTCATGATTATGTTGAGTGCCTTTTTTGTTTGTCACTGAGGGTTGTGTAGTTCATAGGTTGTGGTATTTCGTCATGTATGAGACATCCATGTTCTCTCATGCTACTGATGAAGTTCATTCTTGATTCGTATACATTTCACCATGATATTCATTACACCAATCTGCTTGTCTATCAAAATCTCTCCTTCCCAACATATCTATTTCAAAAACTTGTATATTTTGACCATGATGTAGTCTAGATAGTATTTCCCATTCATGCTCAGTAGTATTTCTTTGAAGAGTTTCATTGTCTTCAATTTCAACATCACTGATGTTTTCATCATGTTCTTCAATTGCTATTTGTTCCACGTGCCAAGGGTTATAATGGAATGACTCCCAGTTTTGTCTTATTGAATCATCATCATGACCAATATCTCTATCCACATCATGAAAAGGTTTGTACAACAATAATTCTGAATAACAAAAATCAATCCATTTATCTGACTCACGTGGAGGAATGGATAAAAACTTAGGACATACTCTAACAATAGCTGCTTTTTGTCTTGGCTCCCATTTGTTATCTCTCCTTCTTTTAGGATTATATATCCATGATCTGGCTGCATCAATTAGTGTAACACCTTCCATAGACAAAGGCCTTATTTTATATCCTTGGATGAAAGATGTTGTTTGTTCTTCATTTTTTCTTCATCATTTACACTTACGGGTTTGAAACACCTCACATGACACATTTAGATTGATAAACCTCCTACTACTCTCTACCAATGGAAGTTCAAGTAGCATGTGGCACGTCTCTTGAGCTCCAATGTCTCTTTCTATGACAGTCTCAGTCAAAAGTCTTCTATATGCTTTTGTAGCCAAATCATCTGGATTTTCCATGTTTGCAAGTCGCATTAACATCTGTTGGTATGTTTCTGAACTTTTTTCTGCTTTTGCTGCATACTTTGCAATATATTTGATTACAACATGTTTGGAAAGAACAGGTTGCCAATCTATATTTGCTCTCCACAATTGCAATATGTAACGATTGTGTGAGTTTACTCTGTCATCATTCCTCACTGGCTCAAAAAAAAATTCACCTGTTTCTATGTCTTCATATAATTTGGATCCCTCCAAATTTAATGGCCAAGGAGCATTATACCTATTATGAATATGAATAAGTAATGTATTTTTATAGTTTAGAATCATATTACATTTATTTGAATATAAATATTTTAACTTATGAAAATTGTTACCTACAAACCATTGTTCCTCCTTTTTTTCGTAGGCATGCACCCTCCCTACAGACCGTGTGTCTCTCTACAAAATTTAGTAGCTCTTCATAGTCATGATCAACATTGATCTCTGCAAGTTGTCTTGTATTTTTTAGACATGGATGTTGAGGAAAATTTTGGAATGCCTACAATTGGATAGACAATAAATTGATTAGTTATGTGATAAACTACAAATTGTTTACGACATATATGATATGTGTATGTTTTACTATTTTGAACATGCCTGGATGTTTTGTTGATGTGGATCTTGTCTAGGATTCCATGCTTGAACAATAGAATGGAAATATCTTTCTGCACTTTTTCGTTGCTCTTGATTTGACCAATCCAAGTTGTCCATATTTGGTGCTTTGTGTATCCAAATGAATCCATGCACATGTGGTGAGCCCCTATGTTGCCACTCATATCTAGACCAAAAATCTTGAATTTTCATTCCTTTTTCTAGTATTTTTGTTTTGAACATGGAATGTCTTAAATGCATGTACTGTGTGACTATATGAGGATAGTCAATAACATTTTTTTTCGCCATATTTGAGCCTCTCATGGAGTAGTTGGCGATGTTCCTGGCATTAGTGGATGCAAATCGAGCCAATACAGATTTGTTGCACTCAAAGTGAAGAATATTGTAGGAGAGCCTATTTGATGAAGCATGTCAATCAATTTTGCATGACATTGTGTCCAGTATGACCGTGTACCCCTGAATGTTGTTCCAAATCTCATTAACCTATTAGCTAGATGGGATTGTAGCATGTTTTCCATATGCTGACGCAACTTGTTGATGGTGATTGGTATGTCTTGAAAGCTTCTTTTGGAAAATACTGCTGAAGAATGTTGTGCATGGTGTCTCATTATCATGTTCATCATAAAATATCAAAATCTTGGATGTCGACCAAAATGATGGTCCCTATAACACAATAAATGCTTAACAAATTCATGCAGATGCACTCTCCTCATTCGTGGTTCTAACCAATCACATTTTCCATCAGGGAACAATGTTGGGAATGCCATATCAAGTAATCCTGGAGTGACATATTCATTGATAGGAGATGAACCAATTCCTGGCCAATCAATCAATGTTGTTGAATTTGCATCAGGGTTATTAACCCGCGTCTGAATCAATTCCATTTCTCTTTGAGCATTAGGTGGCATAGAAGCCATTGATGTAGTGTGCTCAATTATATTTCCTTTCTCCATCTCCATGATTGGACCCACAAATACAATTTCATTTGAATCAGAATCAAATTCCATATGCATTGTTTGTAATTTGTTGAATATATTTTCATCAGAATTTCCTAGGAGATCATTCAGAGCATTTTCATTGATTTTAACATATAAATAAACTTGTCATGGTCTACTTTCTATTTTAATTCCCTATACATACGATCCCTATTGAATGTGAAGTTATAATTTGTGCCACGTTGATCCCTTCTTTGAACAATGATGATTGACAACTCTCTTATTGAATGTGGCAAAACATTTGAAACATATTCCACATTTTGTGGAAAACTTATTGTGCCCTCTATATTTATATTGACCACCCACTGCATGGGTAACTTGTAATATTGGGCTAACACATGCAATCAACGTTTCTTCTACTTGAGTCAATTTTGCAAGCTCTTCTAGTTGTGGCCCATGATCCATATTATTTAAAGCTGAAAATCTATTATTCCCTCTCTCTTGATGACATCTGTTACAAACAAAACCTTCAGAGGTGTGAAATACTTTCATTCCTAGGTAGCATTCTTGACAGATATAACACATGTCTGGTGTTCTAAAGTTATCTAATTGATGTCAAAATTGTATTTGATTTTTTTTGAAATTATCGTGAAGCATTCCATTTGGGTTTTGTATGTTTCCTCGTACACCTACATTTATCTCATCTTATACTGTTACTTCTACCCTTCGTCTAGCATATCTTTCTCTTTCAACTTCATTGTGTCTTTTTCTCTGGTCTTCCCTTTCAACATCTATCATTTGTTCATGTCGTTGTCTTCTATATTCTCTTTGATATTTCCTTCTTTGCTCCTCTGATTCAAAATTCAATCTCGGTTGCACCATATCTAGAAAATAATTGAAGTTGAATTTGTAAAATTGATTTTTTTCAATGGTAAATCTACTTTTCTTTTAAATGAATTTCATTTAATTTCAAAGACTATTGCAATAGAAAGGTTTTAAATAGAATAGAAATTTACACGACTATCACATAAGGAGTACAGTTGAAGTATAATTAGTCGAATAAATTTCAAGTTATCAAACTAATGAAATTCTATCCCTTTTTTTATCTAAACATTATAAATTAACTAATTAAATTCAAGTTATGAAATTAATTCAAGTAAATGATTTCTATATTATTCCCTGAAAAAAAAAAACATAAAAATTCATGACAAAGAAGAAAAATTAAACCTTTATTCTGTTTTGTATATTGGTCTTGAAAAAACACACTCATTATTGTTATCTTTTGGCTATTTATATATCAATTATGCTGACATATGGCTTCTAGTGTTGTCATTGATGGAAACCTAAGTCATTATTCTGGTTCGCACATCAGAATTTGTTCCTACCGACAAGTAGAGTGAAGAACATAGTTTTACCGGATGTAAGAATGAAGAACAAGGTATTTGGTTAGTATGTTGATCCGTATGCTTCACCGGATTATCATTTTAGGTTGTAGATCTCGGGGAAGGTTGTTGAGAATCTATTTTATCTTATTGTTAAGTTTTGTGCTGTCGCATTAATCAGTGATGAGTTAGGAGATCCGACAGGATGATTTTTCTATTTATTTGCTCATGGTGGCCGACTTGGTGAATGTAGCATGTCACAGATGTATAAGGAGTAATTGTTTAATTGTTTCTTGTGTTGGATATTTTTTTTTGGGTCCCAGCATAACATTAGCCAACTTTGATGGGTGTGCATTAAATATAATTTGTGATTTGAACCAACCGTTGGAGAATATTTCATGTTTTGCTGAAGAGGACTTGAAGCAATTGAAATCCTTGATAGCAGATATATATGTGAGTTTGGGTAATTCATTTTGATGTGTGAATAAGTGTGAGTGGGTGTGAAGAGCAGAGCAGATGTGTGTGCGAATATCAGAAAATCAGTTGAGTGAAGTTTTCTTGTGCAGAAGAGGATTTTTGTGAAGTGAATTAAGGCAGAGCAGAGTGAAGTGCAAAATTAGTTAGAAGGTCCAACACCTGATCTATGAGCTTCACCAGAACTGATACGAGGAATTTGCAGATGCTACTTTCTCAGTTCAACCTTTTGTTGTAATCCAAACATTTAGTAAGATAGTGAGCCTTCCTTATTTTGAGTAGTGAGCTCTAGGCAGTGTGCTTGAATTCATGTGCATTCCCTTTTTCTTCATACTTTTAACAGAGTATAAATTGTGGATTAATCTCCACTGTGGTTTTTCCCCTAATAGGGTTTCCATGTAAAAATCTTGGTGTCATGATGTTTTGATTGTTTCCTTCATGTGCTTGCATCTTTACTTTTGTTGAAATATTGTAAATGGATTAAGATCTGAAATGAAATTTAAATATTGTTGAACACCGATTCACCCCCCCTCTCAGTGTTCCTTGAGTCCAACAATTGGTATTATAGCAGGTTCCTCTGAGCAAGTTTTACAACTTGAGGTGGATCTTGGAATGCAATGGACTTTGGTAGTCTTCAACAACTTTTTTTGGCACTTGATGATCTTGACCAATCTAAAGCAGAAGTCATGGAGTTAAAATGAAATCTTGAGGATGCTAAAAAATTCATTCAATCATTGAAGGATAAAATCAATGAGTCAAGAGAAAAGAGGAAGGAGCTATGTGATCAGCTAAAGCAGAAAGAAAATAAAAGCCTGGAAGATGTTCACCTGAATTAGACCTTAAAAGAAATAACTGAAGAATGTGAAAAGTTTGCTAGAGACAATGCTACTTTAAAGCTTGAGATGGAATCTATGGTAATGAGGAAAACTAAGGAGATTGAAGAAAGAAAGAAGAATGAGGAGAATCTAGTCCAGTCCTTAAAAGAAAGATCTGAAGAATGCAACAAAGTTAATAATAGATTCATTCAGCTAGAGATTGAACTGCAACAATCCAAAAATAATGAACAAGAGCTTGAAAGATAGATAGTTATTCTCAGAGATGAACTCACTACTGCAAATGAATACAAGGAGAAGTTTAAGATCACTTATGCTAAGCTTGATGAGTTGACTAAAGGACAACATGATGCAAATGACAAGCGAGGTCTTGGATATGAGAAGGGAGAAAGCTCCAAATTTGAACATAAGGATTCTAAACAAAGAAATTAGATGAAAAAAGGAAGAAAGTATCCAGTAAGACAACCCAATGCTCAAAAGTTTAATGGTCACTGCTTTGCTTGTAATAAATTCAGTCATATGGCTTCTCAGTGTAGAAGTAAAATATATTCAAGCAATCCATCATTTCCTTGTCAGTGTTTCAGTTGCAACAAGTTTGATCATAAGTCAATTGAATGCAGAAGTATGTCTGTCAGTGTAAGGAATGCCAAATGCTACACCTATGGAAGATTTGGGCATATTGCTAATAAATGCAGATCAAGAGGAAATCAATAGAAGAAATCATGTGTGTCACAATTGCAACAGATTTGGTCATATTGCAAGATTCTGTAGGAACAAAAACATGGATAGAAGAGGTCTGGTATACAAAGGCAAAATTTCACAGACAGATGATAAAGAAAAAGGGAAAATTCCTATGGAAGAGATAAGAGATCAGATGAAGAAAACATGGGTAAGGAAGAGTGAATCTAATGAAGGAAATAAGCCCACATCGGAAGCAGGTTCTAGTAATTCCTCTAGAAATTGATCTCAAGCCATTGGCCTAGGGGGAGTTTTTCAAGAAAATCCTTTGTCCCCCTGTTAGTAGCTGGCACCAGAATGCAGGAAGTTGTTAGTAGTTGTGCCAAATAGTTTACAAATTGTATCGGTGGTCATTTATGCAAAAATTTGTGAAGTAGGTCTACAGATGAATTTTTATTTTTGTTGTTTGAGAAAGCAAATTATCCAGAACACCTAGGGAAAAACTTTTAATGCATGAACCCTCATTTGTCACCGTGCATTGAAGAAAAAAAAAAGGAGAGCCTCTGCAACAGAATTTTGAAGGAGTAAAGACATTTCGGCGATGAATTCATCAGGTATTTCAGTTGCTTGGAAAATTCTCACTAAATTTGGTGTTCTGTAGAAAACTTGTTTTGTACGGAAGGAAAAATGAAGCAAATAAAAGGAATAGTGAATTTAGATGAATACAACAGTGAAAAGATTAGGGATGTGAAATTTTTTTTTCCGACTGATGAATTGAAATGGGTTGAAGGTGTAAAACACAAAAGTTTGGACATTTGGAGTCAATTTCCATACTTTGATAACGCGGAAGTCGTTAGGTTTATCTTGAACAAATTGAATGATGACATTCTAACTCTGGATAAACCCTATCACATTTTGAAAGAAGTAATCAAGAATTTAATTGGTTTATGCAATGATGGGGATATTCCAAAAAATAAGTCGATTTGGAACAAGGAGCTCGAAACCCTAATCGGAGTAATAAGAGATCAAAGGGCTCTGATAATTTCAATGATCAAGGATCCGATAACAAGGTACATTACACATGGAATTTCATACAATTTTTTTTTTCAAAAACAGGGAAGGTGCAACCTTAGCAGGCGTAGTTTATATATCTCATAAAAAGGATAATGGAGGATCATGATTTTGATCTGTGTGGATTGCTAAAAGATCAATTGATGGAAAATGTGCAACTAACAAAGGAGGAAGATTGCCCCTTCATGTTTGGTACCTTGGTCATATGTCTTGTGATGTATTTTCAGAGTTGCTTGCCGCATATCGATAATGTTGTATGGAAAGAAAATGAACCGGTTTGTAAAAAAAAATTGAACACTAATACTTTGGTAAATTGTGAGAAAGAGTATGCAAATTTCTTTAAAGAATTGCTAGGGAAGTTTGGAGAAATTAGCATTTCTATTCCAGTAAGAGCACTTGAAGTTGGATCTTCTTCTAGTGAGATGGAGAGGAAGAAGAAAATAGCACAAGAGATTGTTGGTTACACTCCTCTGGCACACAAAACTCCAAAAATTGAAGGAAAAGGTAAAGATCTAGTGATTGTGGACATACCAAATGAAGAATCTGATGAGTACACTCCAAGAGAAGAACCAAAATCAGTTGAACCAGATGTAGTTATGACAGAAGGAAGTGAAGAAGAAGGTGTTTTATCCAAAGCAAAGATACTGCAACTTGTTCAGGAGAAAGATGAGATGCAAAAAATTGCAGACATATGGTCTGAGAGACCCTCTTATGAGCAGGACCTGATCGAAAACACATTGAGTACCTATTTTGTGCACAATAACATTGGTTTGGAGAGTTTGCAGAATGTGTTTCTTGAAGAGATGATTGAGTGCATTAAGGATGCCATAGTCTCTAAGTCTCAGGACAGGAAGGAGGGAGAAATAATTCTACATCTGAAGGAGCAGTTCAAGCTATCTCTCACCAAACTAAAAATGAAAATGAATGTGTTGAGGCAATGCATAAATACAACCAATAACATCTACAATTATTGTCTTCATTGGCCTCATGCAGTTGGGAAATACAAAGATAAGCTAGAGCAGATTGAATCTGAGCTGAACAAAATTGGTCAGGATTATAACATGTTTGAGGGTCAGGATGGCGCAGTCAAGAAAAGGATTCAAGTGTTGCAGTCTGAGCATACAAAAGTTCTGTTCACCAAAAACAACTTTGTGGATTCCTTTTGGAAAGTGAAGGATTTAACTGAAAGCAGATTGGAGCAGTTGATTGAGGTTTTAAGGAAAGGAGATAAATTAGAAGAGGCAATCACAATTTGGTGCAGGGGCACCTACAACCATGGTGCAAAATTCACCTTGGTAGCAGACCGTCCTGAGGGACTTTAGGCAAGTCTTGGAGTTTTAGGTGCTTTATCTTAGTAAGTTTTTAAAATAAGGTCTAAGTAGACCACTCTTTTATGTATTTAAGGATTTTGGGAGTTTGGTGGTCAAATGTGCAAACATGCACTCAACCTTCAATATTGTCAACTTTTCCATGAAGGAAAATTATTCAAATTGTAAATGGGAGTGTAAGAAAAGAGTTTAGAAGTTATATCAGGGATAAAATAAAGGTGTTTAAGTGGTCTTAGGTGTCTTGAACAACAAAATTGCATAATGATGCTTATTTAGCAAACAATTGTCAATGTTAGCACTTTTAAGTCAAATGAAGGTTTTGGTGGTTAAAGGGTGGTTATAGGCATTGGGGGAAGGTTGTCCTAATTTGAAAATATATAAAGGCCGTTGGAAGGAATGAGGATCTGTTGATGGTTCGGTGGTGGTGAACATTCTTTCAATAAAGCAACATTTCTTTGTTTACTCATTGATTTTCTTCATTTATCTCTAAGTTTCTGTGTTTTCCCTGCACTGTACAGGCCGTACATATAAAATAATTCCCTAAATTCTTTTGACTTCTATAGGGAATGGAAACAACATACTTTTGAATCTTTTCTGAAGTCTTTTCAACAAATTTGGAGAGTGTTTTGTTTATTTTTTGTAGTCTGCCTGTGTAAGGCAGTGAGGGCACCATTTGAGGTTCTAATATGTCTTAAGCCATTCCCACTTACTGTCTCATCCTGTTACTCAATGGGAAGGCATGAAATTAGGTTAGAATATGTTTCTTTGTATTCTAGAGTGGAAATAAGGTGAGTTGTAGGATGTGGAGTGTCACCATAGGGTACAATGATGTATTTTTCATGCAAGGATTGGTGGGACAGTGATGAGTTTTAATGAATTGTTGATGGTATTGTCTAAGAAATAGTATGAAATGTTTGTGCAGACCCTAATAAAGTAGTTTGATGTCTTGGTTGGGCTTGGAAAGCCTTGGAAGGGTGAAATACTGAAAACCCTAGGTATTTGTGAGTAAGTTGAGGGTTTTGGATAACGATGGCTTAGAGGGTGTGAAATTGTCAAAGACTTGTGGATTTGGGTGTTTTGAGGCACATTTAAGGATCTTCCAAGAGATTGAGTGGTTAGCATAAGTTTAAAGGGTACTTTGTTTGTAAAACAAGGCTAATTCTTGTAGCCTTTTTGCAGGGCAGTTTGATGTTTCTCTATAATGTTGCAAAGAAACCTTGTGTGATTGGTTTGGGAATTGTATTGGGGTCTGAAAGGATGCTTAAATAATTTTGAGTAGGTCTTTTGGTGGCCTTCTCTAAAAATAAGCCTATTTGTTGAGATTTGGAGTCTATAACCTTGTTGGTGTTAGTTGATTCAATGTGGATAATTGTGATTTCAAGGGTTGATGTCTTATTGAGGTCTAATAAGTTTTGGCCTAATTGAGAGTTCTCCACCTTGGCTCTGCATCACAATTCTGGAATCCCTCATCCAGATTATCAACCAGACATTAGAGAACAACAACATGATCATAATCATTGGGATTGCAGTGGAAGCTTGGAGGATATTTCTTTCAGAAATGAAAGATAAGTACAAGATAATTTTCTATCTCGAGTAGCAGTTGTACTTCTTCAAGTTTTGATCAAATTTTTGAAAGGGAGAGAGTGTACTGAAAAATATTCTTGTCATTGATGTAAAAGGGGGAGAGAGAGCTGTGTTTTGAAAATTTGAACTTTGGCAGCATAATCATATTGGTTCTGACACTTAGTCATTTTTCACTAAGTGTTGTCATCAATTCCAAAGGGGGAGATTGTTGGCATATGGCTTCTAGTGTTTTCATTGATGGCAACCTAAGTCATTATTCTGGTCTGCACATCAGAATTTGTTCCTACCGGCAGGCAGACTGAAGAACAGAGTTTTACTGGATGTAAGAATGAAGAACAAGGTATCCATTTAGTATGTCGATTTGTATGCTTCACCAGATTATCATTTTAGGTTGTCGATCTCGGGGAAGGTTGTTGAGCATCTATTTTATCTTATTGTTAAGTTTTGTGTTGTCGCATTAATCGATGTATGAGTTAGGAGATCTGACGGGATGATTTTTTTGTTTATTTGCTCATGGTGGCTGACTTGGCGAATGTAGCATGTCGCGGATGTATAAGGAGTAATTGTTTAATTGTTTCTTGTGTTGGATATTTTGTTTTGGGTCCCAACATAACATTATCTAACTTTGATGGGTGTGCATTAAATATAATTTGTGATTTGAGCCAACCGTTGGAGAATATTTCATGTTTTGTTGAAGCCGACTTGAAGCGATTGAAATCCTTGATAGTGGATATATATGCGAGTTCAGGTAATTCATTTTGATGTGTGAATAAGTGTGAGTGGGTGTGAAGATCAGAGTAGATGTGTGTGCGAATATCAAAAAATCAGTTGAGCGAAGTTTGCTTGTGCAAAAGTGGATTTTTGTGAAGTGAATTAAGATAGAGTAGAGCGAAGTGCAGATTCTGTTATTAGAAAGTCCAAAATCTGATCTATGAGCTTCACCGGAACTGATACGAGGCATTTGTAGATGCTACTTTCTCAGTTCAACCTTTTGTTGTAATCCAAACATTTTGTAAGGCAATGAGCCTTCCTTATTTTGAGTAGTGAGCTCTAGGCAGTGTGCCTGAATGCATGTGCATTCCCTTTTTCTTCATACTTTTAACATAGTATAAATTGTGGATTAATCTCCACAGTGGTTTTTCCCCTAACAGGGTTTCCACGTAAAAATATTTGTGTCATGGTGTTTTGATTGTTTCCTTCATGTGCTTGCATCTTTACTTCTATTGAAATGTTGTAAATGGATTAAGATCTAAAATGAAATTTAAATATTGTTGAACACTGATTCACCCCCCCTCTCAGTGTTCCTTGAGTCCAAAAAAGTAGGCCATGTACATCCAAAATATATGAACAGTCTTTTCCAAAAGTAGACATTAAAGTCTATATGAAAATACTATTTGTAAGACTAAGTCAATCATGGTTGCCACCTACATACAACACGTATGAATTTTTTTTTTACAAAATAGATATGAAAGTCAACATCAAAATTTTGTTCATAAGAGTGAACCAACCATGGAAAAACCCTCTATATGGTTCATATTTGTCTACCCTAATTATCATATAAGTACAAAATAAATTCTTCAATAGTGTTTTTTGCAGCTCTTAGTTCCTCGTATTGTTCGTCATAATAAAGTTCTCTTAAAAAACCAGAGAATCCTGCAATTTTCTTACATGTTGTATGTAATTTGAAAACAATTTCTTCCATGTCATTAATCTCTTGTCGTTCTACTGCACGTGGAAGTAGTGTAGCATCATGGAGTTCTCTAATGATTTGTTTTGAATGGGCTTCAATTGATGAGTACAACTTGTTAATTGGAGTTGGCACATGTGTGTCTGAATTCATTAACTCCTTAGGGGCTTCTAGCTATTAGAATGATGGTTAGCTGGAAGCAGATTCATTTTGGGTAGCCATTATCTAAACAATAAATCAAACTCATAAATTAGTAACAGGTTATAAAGATATGTATGATTCTAGTTGTAGAAATTTTTGTATGATTTTCAATTGAATTTTCAAAGCTAACAAGACTACACGGAGAAGTGTAAGCAATTTCATGGTCTCAAATTTCTTTTAATGTAGGAGGTTGGTGAGTTGTAGTGTTTCTCCAGTTGTTGCACTTTGATTTAGTTTGTTTATGTTCGGTTGACAATAGTTTTAGTTGTGTTTGATACTATGTTGCTTTATTTCAGTTATGGCATCGATACTATGCTAGTTTAATATTGTGTTCATGATACACTTGATACATTGTTGATCATTTGATTTTGTTGTGTGGTGACATTATGATACACATTATGTGTGTTATGGTTATATGATGTTGTTTATGATATAGTATTGTATGTTGGTCTTGGTGAAGGAGACAGTGTAGCATTACTCACTTGTGAGCACTCTGCTACACTATGACTCTCTTTAATGGTGTTCTTGTTGGTTTATGCAGTTACAGGTACTGGGCATCGACTCCACCTACTTTGTCAAGTTTGAGCATGCCATGACCCAATGGAAACATGTTGTTTTGAAGATAGTGTAAGGTTCTTCTTTAGCCATCGTTTCTTCATTGAACGAGTATTCGTTTGTCACCCATCATTGTCATTTTGTCATTTGGTTCCATCATGTCATTCTTGTTTTCGTCATGAATGGAAGTTGATTGATTAATTAGTTGAATGGTTATTTATAAGTTATTTGAATTAATTGTTGTTATCAAAATGTTAAATTAAAATATTGATGTGTAGATAATTTAATAATTGAATTGTATTGTTGTTGTGAAAGGTTTGATTAATTTAATTAATCAAACAAGATATATTTATTTAAAAGTGATTGTTAATTTTGCATAATAGATATTTATTTATTTATTGTGCAAGTTTAAAATGTTTGAAAAAATAGATATTTTAAAAGGGGTTATTTTCAATAGTTGTAAAAAAAACTAAAACTGTTTGGTTAATTTGTTACTTTATGTGTTGTTCTCTGGGTTCCCTGGCAGGGCCTTACAGATTAGTATTAGAGCACAAGGTTCTAACACTTGGTACTTTGGATATTTGTGAGCCCATTAGCTTGTCCTAAATGATAGAATCTGTAGTTATGTTTTCCTATTGTCTTTTGTGTCTTGTAGCTGAGACTTCTCCTTGATTTGTGTAGGACCATGCCTAGACATCAAGGTAGGGGTCGTGGTCGAGGCTGACGTGGTGGTTGAATGGCTAACCATTAGGACACTCCCTCTCAGAGTCCTCATGAGAGTGATCATGCATAACAACAGGGTCCTCAATTGGATCAGGTGAGTAGGGAACATAATCTGATACAACCAGAGATAGAGGGAGCACAATTGCATCCCTTACTAGAAGAGGTTCTTGCTCGACTTGGTCCTAGAGAGGAGGTTGAATAGGAAGTGGCTAGAGAATGAGACAAATCACCTAGGAGAATTGTAGATACTATGGAACATGATGCCATTGTTGTTGGGCATATGAGAGACTTGTTGAGGGCACACCCTCCCACATTCGACGGTACTGGTGGTGGTTTGGAGGTGGAAACTTGGCTGATAGACTTGGAATGATGTTTTGCTATGCATCCTTATGGTAGAAACACTAGAGCTAGATGCACCATTATGCATCTTAGAGGCTTCACCTCTACATGGTGGCGATTGGAGGAGTAGAAGCTTCATCTAGAGATTAGTTCAATTTCATGGGACATGTTTTTGGAGAGATTTAGAGCATTGTAGACAGTGACGTGTAGATGAGTTCCATGATCTGCGTTAGATGGCCATGACAGTTGAGCAGTTTGAGCGTAGGTTCTATGAGCTCAAACAATATGCCAGGATTGTAGATGATAAGCCTATGTTGGTACAACACTTCATCAGGGGTTTAGACGCCTGTATCAGTGGAGGGGTTCAAGTCTTCGAGCTGAAGACTATGGAAGTAGCCGTGGAAAAAGCACGTATTGTGGAGGAGAATATGACTATGGCTTTGGGTGGTCATACATGTGTTTAGATAGGTAGTGCACATTAAGTAGGTTTTGGTCCGCGAGGTGGTCAAACTCAAACAGGGGGTTCCTCTCAAAACCAACAGGCACCTGCTAAGGGTGGACAACAACAACAACGTTACCCACTGAAGAATAAGAATTCTCAAGCTCAAAAAGGTAACAGTTCTTAGTCTACAATTAGTGGAGGTAGTTTTCCACGGTTTAGTGCACCTCCAAGTGATAGAGTATTTAGTAGGGGTATAGAATGTTTCGCTTGTGGTCAGTAGGGTCACATTGCTCGACAGTGTCCTCAAAAGAGAACTTTTGGATTCAATCAGGGATCAGCGGCTTCAGACTGATAGTAGGTAATGCTGATAGAGGACATACATCGTTCTTTGAAAACCATGCACATCTTACAATGCTAGGAATTGACCCTCAAGGGTGGATACATTGATCAGGTGAGGGTCTAGTGGGATCCTAGTGACGAGGCATCAACTATTTGGGAAGATGTGACACACATGAGAGAGTTTTATCCATATCTGTTTGTAAGCTTCTAGGAGTAAGCCTTATCCTAAGGGGGGAGGATTTAGTGTCCCTCCAGTTGTTGCACTTTGATTCAGTTTGTTTCTGTTCAGTTGATAGTAGTTTTAGTTGTGTTTGATACTATGTTACTTTTATTTCAATTATGGCATCGATCCTATGCTAGTTTAATATTGTGTTGATGATACACTTGATACATTGTTGATCATTTGATTTTGTTGTGTGGCGACATTATGATAAACATTATGTGTGTTATGGTTATATGATTTTGTTTATGATATAGTATTGTATGTTGGTCTTGGTGAAGGAGACAGTGTAACATTACTCACTTGTGAGTACCCTACTACGTTGTGACTCTTTTGCGGTGTATTTGTCGGTTTATGTAGATATGTTTAACAACATTGTTTTATGCAATTGTAGGTACTGGGCATCAACTCCACCTACTTTGTCAAGTTTGAGCATGCCATGACCCAATGGAAACATGTTGTTTCATAGATAGTGTTAGGTCCGTCTTTAGCCATCATTTCTTCATTGAACGAGTATCCATTTGTCACCCATTGTTGTCATTTGGTTTTGTCATGTTCTTATTTTCTTCATGAATGGAAATTGATTGATTAATTAGTTAAATGGTTATTTATAACTTATTTGAATTAATTGATGTTATCGAAATGTTAAATTAAAATATTGATGTGTAGATAATTTAATAATTGAATTGTATTGTTGTTGTGAAAGGTTTGATTAATTTAATTAATCAAACAAGATATATTTATTTAAAAGTGACTGTTAATTTTGCATAATAGATATTTATTTATTTATTTATTGTGCAAGTTTAAAATGTTTGAAAAAGTAGATATTTTAAAAGGGCTTGTTTTAAACAGTTGTAAAAAAATAAAATAAAATAAAAATAAAAATTGTTCAGTTAATTTGTTACTTTATGTGTTGTTCTCTGGGTTCCCTGGCAGGGCGTTACAGGAGTTATAGATAGAGATGATAGTAGTGGTACTAATGTTCACAAAGATTCATAAGATAAATAATAATTATAGAAATTTTTGAACAAAATTACAATTTCAAAAAAATTTCTAGCAATATTTAACAGATAGTCAACTTTAGTGTCACGAGAGTACATGTAGTGTAATTGCATACCTGGAACCAAAGGTTCACCAACCTCATGTATTCTACTTGGAGTTACAGTTACACATAGGTACTTTATTTATCAACAAAATTTGCATAAATATTTTATTTATTGGCAACATTTGAATAAGGGTTTTATTTATGGGCAACATTTGCATACATATATAAGATTCCACTTGATTTAGGGTGTTATAGGTGTATAATCCTCAGATTCGTCAAAACTTATTACAATTATTTTAGGAGGAGATCACACACATAGGTTAATGATTCTCGCTCCTTCTTACACTATAAATAGCAGGCATTCCCTACTATCGACTTAAGAGCAGTTTGTTTAGTTCATACCATGTCTGGCACAAAAGGTTTCACATTAGTATTACAAGTGTCAAAAATCCTCTGCAATTCAATGCATGTAGACAATTAACATGATCATTTGGTCTTAACAATGATGAAAGAAATTAACATGATCAAGATATTTGTCTTTGTCAAGTCACTACAACAAATCCCTGTGATTTGTTCCATTTTTTGCTTCCACCCACTGTTTTAATGTATTTTTTGCCAATTTTATGAAAACGTCGGCACTATTTATCAGGATGGCACTATTTTTGGTGTTTATTTGCGCTAATCAGGACAAGTCGACGCTACTTTCGATGCTATTTTTTGCTGAAATTAGCACCGCTTTGAGCACCAATATTAGCTTCGAGTGTGGCACCGCCATTGGCTTCGATTTTAGCACCACTTTTAGTTCTGACTTTAGCTTCAAGTTTAGCTTCGGGTTTAGCGTCGTTTTAGACACCCCTATGTCAAAGAGACTTATTTATATGTCTCATCGATGATGTAAAATAGTGAAATGTCAACAATATGGGTATATCGAGGAGATAATCACTTACGTCACATCGACAAGGTATATCTACAAGTGCTCGGTGAAACACAACTCTTGGATATAATGAAGTAATGTCGACGAGACATTGAGATATTAGTAATACAAATAATATTATCTCATCGACACTCTTCAAGTAATGATCAAAAGCATACACTGCTAGACCGCTAGGAAGGTGAGCAACATATAAGGTAGAGCGGTATACACTGCAACCCCGCAGCAAGAAGCCTTGAACAAGGTGGTAGTGCGGTAAACAATAGAAGGGAAGGGAAAAACACCGCCATACCACAACGGGTATAATAAGAGATGACAGTAGTATGGTAATCGTGGCATCATTACAATTTACAAAACTAAATGCAGCAAATCACATCAGTCACAATCCATTTGAATAAATCATTTAAGGAATCAAGAATATAGCCTGCCAAAATACTCTAAAACTCTAATAAACATACTCTAAAAATTTCATCGAAATCTTATTTTTAGGCATAGCCCGCCATAATGGAGTTTTCATTCTAATAAACTTACAATAAAATCTTTGTTGAAACCTTATTTTCAGGCGTAGCCTGCCAAAATGGAGAAGTGTTTTAGTAAAGAATGACAGAGAATGGTAAGGAGATGTGCATGATAGGAGGCATAGGATTCATTGTTGTTTATCTCATTCCTGCTATGATCAACAAGGGTTACAATGTTCGCACTACTGTTTGTAATCCAAGTATTTAATTGACATATGTTTACATAATCTCAAATTCCTTCAGATGTTTTTGAAGTATCAATGTATCCTATATATGGTTTAGAATGACTTCTTTTAATTTTAAAAAATAAATCAGATGCTTTTGAAGTATCAATGTGTCCTATATAGGGTTTAGAATAATTTCTTTTAATTTTAAAAATAAATAAATGATGTATTTTCTTGTGATTAGATAATGTGGAGATCTCCTAAATCTACCCTAGCACACTGTCCTCTTTCACACTATGTTCATTACTTCAGCTGCTAGGGTTTTGCATTTGACATCTTTAATATCTTCATGATAGTGGCTTTTAAATAGATCTCAGTCTTTGCTTTAATCTTTATCATGGTAACCCTTGAGTTCCATAATCCACCTTCAATCTCTTCTAAGAATGTTGTCTTAAGCTAGAATGCATAGTATGCATATAAAGCAAGTCCTTCATACCTGCCATTATTCTAAACTGCCACTCACCTCACTTAAAATGTTTCCTCCATAAGAACAATAACATGTTTTAAAATCATGGTTGCTAGTGATTGACCATTAAGGTCACTACTTTCATCAAGATACAATGATATTTTTGTCTTCAAACTTAAGGCATTATGCAAAATAACATTGTGAATTGTTTGTTGTGTACAATTTTATTTTCTTGCACATTTACTGCTTTGCTAACTACCTTTAAGATTGAATATTGCACCATCAACTGCAATCTCAAACAACTCACTCAATGTCACTTGAAGATTCCTTTCATGAGCATCCTTGTATAAAATGAAACTATGCCATATAGACTGCCTACTTACTTACTAATATAGGGGACTCATTGTTTCATGGTATTTTGAGTTTTATTTAGAAGGGGTTAATATGTGACATTTTTATGTGCAAGAAGAATAGATTGTGATGCAACGTTCGGGTATGGATGGTTCAGGAAAAATTGGATTGCTAATATCGGTGTCATAACCAGGTTGGATTGTACCTTGAGCCGGTGTGAAACACTTCCGGGTGTTTTCACTTTGAAGAAAAAATTGTGTGTAGGAATTTACAAATATTCGACAGAGGAAGTTCCTACATTCTAAAGATAAAATCATAAATCTGCTTATCCAGTTTATGATCCAACCTAAGATCTTTAATATCCGATAGAGAAAGTTTTTCTACATTCTAAAGATAAAATCACAAATCTTCTTATCCAACTTCTGATCTAGTTTGAGGTTGTGAATATCGAACAGAGAAAGTTCCTATATTCTAAAGATCAAATCATAAATTTTATCGATCCAATTTCAAGTTGTGAAGCTCCGACAGAGAAAGTTCCTACATTCTAAAGATAAAATCATAAATCTGTTTGGTCCAATTGTAAGGATTTGTCTTTTTAATTATACTTTCTAACATTTGTCTTGATACAAATTGTTAGTTTAGAATTATGGTATTTCTTTTCTTCTAATGTTTTCAACCTTCATTTTAGGGAAGAGCTCCGAAGATGGTTCCTTTAGATGGAGACTACACTTTTCTGCTATAGGTTCCATCTAGAAACACCAGAAGCTCAAGTACTATCATACTCATGTACAAAAAATTTTTAGGTTATCTTGTTCTCCTTGATAAAAAATGTTGTCCTTCAATCCCTCTTAAGCAACATTCACTATTATGGACTTCATCATTGTACCTTGCATGCATTTGATTTAATTTGTTGTGGAAACATGCTATCTCTGTCTTTGCAAGTGATGACTATTGTGTAAGATTTTAATCTACATGACTACCCCTCATGTTCAATTCTTGTGACTGTTATGATGCTTGGGGTTGCTTACTTTTAACAAGATTGTTAATGAAAACTATCTTGGAATCCTTGATGATTAGTTTGGTGGAATGTTCTTACTAATAAGGATAAATCTTTATCATTAAGGACATTACCCCTTACCAACATACTCCACTATCCTTGCAAAGATTGATCTTTAATGCTTCATCGATAGTTTACTTGTTATTATCCTTCTCAAATGAAATAATAGGGCAGCAGGTTGGGCTCAGCCCTTGTGGGAGCCAAATTTCACCCCACATGTTGTAACCAGATAAACAAAACAACCTAATTTTATCTATATTTGCACAATGAGAAAACATGTTAGATAAAACTAAGCATATGATAGATATGTTTGATAACTTTCTTGTTTTCTTGGACATCTATGGTATGCAATTTATTTGAATGCACATGATGATCAAATTATATGTTTATAGATGTATGCACATATTTTGACTGGTGATCATTCATTGCTCTAACAACACTCTCCTCACTCAAATGCAGGGAACCTAGGAGCAGCAAGGAAGACATCAACTTGGAGACTTAGACAAGTGGGAAGACTGAAGATGATGCAGAACAAAGCAACCGAGATTCGTCATTGAGGCAATGACGGGTCCCCTTTCTCTTTATGTGCATTTTTCTCTTTTGTATCTATAAATGTGAAGTTTTTCGATTATATGCATTCAAATAGTCAGTTCCACAACTTGTGTGGAATGACATACATTTACATTATCAATAAAGATTACATTTTTGAAAGGATTGTGCAATCTTTCCAATATTATATGCATCTACATAAGTGCAATCTAGTAATGTAATCTTCTAATTTTGTTTATGCACATGAATGTAATGTAGCAGAAATAAAAATGTACCTTACTCTTCATTTGAAAGTCACAAAAGCTCTACTTGATTGAGCTATTAACTTTTGTGTCTTCACGAACATATATTGATACAAAATGAATGGAAAAAACATCCAAGTAATCCTAAATTTTTCTGCCAACAAATATTCATACCAAAGATTAAACAATTTAAGGATATTGCAATAGGTAATTTATATCGACACAAATAATATTATTGAAGCATTTCAAAGTTTAGGCCATAAGAGTCATCCTTTTTTAAACATGGATTGTGTTGTAGCCAAAATTCCATCCTAATTATTTTTACATACTTCCATTTTCACTCATCTCTTACATCCACCATATGCATAGAATTCCTATCATAATAAATTTAATTTAATAAAATCCCTCACATGAGCTTCCAAATAAAACCCTTGATCACAACATCAAAGTGTATTCCTCCTTTGAAATACTCTTATGATTTCTCATAGCATATCACCAAGATAACACCATGTCGATGAGAGTCCCTCCAAAGTCTCCCCGACATTAGCACAAAGCACATATCAGAAATGTTGATGAGACACCCATATGTTGAAGAGACTTATTTATATGTCTCATCGACAATGTAAAACAGTGAAATGTCAACAAGCTACAAGAATATCAAGGAGAGAATCACTTATGTCACATCGAAAAGGTATATCTACAAGTGCTCAGCGAAACACAACTCTTGGATATAACGAAGTAATTATCGATGAGACAGTGGAATATCAGAAAGAGACATTAACTTGTATCATCGACACCGACAAACCAGCATCAGAGGAACATAAGATCTAATGTTGATGAGACATTGAGATATCGGTAAGAAAAATAAAATTGTCTCATCGACACTCTTCAAGTAATGATCAAAAGTATACACCGCTATATCAATGGGAAGGTGAGCAACATATGCGATAGAGTAGTATACACTGCAACCCCGCAACAAGAAGCCTTGAGCAAGGTGGTAGTGTGGTAAACAGCTGAAGGTAAGGGAAAAACACCGCCATACCGACATATTGAAGAAACAACAGGCATTTTAATTAAAAGTCTCTTTGACAGTTATGAAATGATGATTAGTCTGATTGATGTGGCTAACAAAAATATTGATGAGACTACCGCTATTAATGAAGAACTTGATCATTAAGGTGGTGCTAGTGCCATTTATGAACTAGGGCTGGATGAAGTGTCCTGAAATTTGATAAATACGACCTCAAAGAAGTTGAAATCACTGTGAATTGTAATTGAAGAATTTGGAGAACCAAGTTGGACAACGGTAGGTAGTTGGAAATTTGTAGCATGTATCCAAATGGTCTAGACTTAGCTCAAAGTATTTTCTTAGTAAGTAGATGAAAGCATTGCATGAGTAGGGTTGAGATGGAAAAAACCCCAAGCAAAAAGAAAGGACAAAGATGGAAAACTAAAGCTAGGCAATTGAATCAAGACTTAATCGATCAGTGTCCTAGGTCTAGGCCAAAATCCAGAAGAATAGCATAGCTTAACCCATCGTGTGTGACATTACAACATAAACAGAAAAATCTGGGAGATGTATGGACTTTGTGTAGGGGTTACGACCTCTTTATTTATCATTATAGGAAGAAATTCTGGCATAGCCTAGTCTCAAACTCGTGGAATTTGAATTTGGGTAAAATTATAGTACCCAATGTCTTTGTGAACATAGAGTCAATCAAGGTGTTGGAAAATAATTACAATCCGAAGACGAGAGCAATTCATTTTCCTGATGGGTCACAGTTCATGGTCATAAAGCCAAATTATATTTCCATGATTTTTCAGCTAGACACTTCCCTGAAAACAAAATTACGAATCAAAGACTTATTGGAGGAATACTGCACCATAGAAACAAGTTACAAGAGGTGGAAATTTCCTCTACATAGGGTTAAAGGTGCGGGTAACCAAACTATGAGGTTCTCTAGTGAAGATAGGCCCCCATTCTTTGTGGCTTTGTTTGAAGAATACTTTCAATACACTTATTACTCAGTTGGTCAAGTACTGGGGATTGATGTTCCTAAGAACATGGCAATTGCTCCCATGGTTTTAGCCACAGCTATCCAAAGCCATAATGCCCAACCCTATGATTATGCAGAGTATTTATCGGAGGCCATCAATAATGCCCTCAATATCATCAAGAATAATAGTGAAGCCATTAATTTCAAGCACTATTCTCTTTTCATGCACATGATATTATACGAAGGGCAGGTGATGGGGATATGGGGTGAGAAATTAAGAATAAAAGAATTAGCTAATGATGTAAATTCAATGCCTATACAAATGTGGACATCTATGTGGGACAACAGGTGTGGGAGGTCCCACTACCTATATTTTGAGGAATATTTTGTCAAATCACTATACAAGATGCTAGGCCACAAATGTGACTACAACCTCTCCCCAGAGATCTTAAGATTTCTCCGACCAAAAGATATGGGTCATGAAGCAAGGATAAATCACAATTGGTGGGACTAGTACAGGTTTGGGGATTGTACTATTATTAGGGTTTATGGATTTGAAGCTGCACCTTATTTGTTGCCTAAGATTGTGCCAAACAGAGTTGCTTATTTAGAGATCATAAGACAATTGTCATTTTCATCTTTCATGCATTTAAAGAGTTATGGGAGGTAGACTTTCATGCCTTCCACTTTATGCTTTGGCGATTTCACTATTATCTCTGATTCAGACTATGACTTGGTTAGTGGTAAACTGGATTATTATGTCTTGCCGGTTGTAAACAAAAGGGAAAAGTTTGATCCTAAACACTTCATTTGTGATGCCAATTTTTTTCAAAAATTGCAAAGGGTTGAGCATAGTTTCCTTTTAGAAGATGTCATTAGAAATTGTGAAGAAAAACAAAACATGATGAGAATGAATGCCTACAGTAGGGTTATGATGGCTGAGGCTTGGAAGGTGAATAATAACCCAAGCTATGTAGGGGATTTCCCTGAGGTACATGATCCCATAGAAAGAATTGAACAGTTAATCCTCCATGAAGAAGAATTGATAAGAGATGTGCCACTTGTGGCATTTGAAAGAGGAAGGGGCATCGGTCTTAGGAGGAAAGTAGAAAATATCACACCACTAGATCACTTATCACCTCAGCCTACTCCTCAAGTGAGCTTTTCAGTTGGTTCCCCATCCATGGAAGAAGATAACACTGAGGAAGAATAAGTCTCACAGTTTAATGCTCTTATTATACCCCAATATGAGATGCCATTGGAAAGAAGTTTGATCACCTTTGAAGCCTCTGATGAGCTATCAAATGATGTGAGGCATCATGCAAGTCAATAATTTGTTGCAGATGATACTTTTGTGTAGACCCTTGAATTTAAGCTCTTTATATATGAGTATAAAGGAAGACTAATAAGAGAAAGGTTAAAGGAAATTGACCTTGAGAAAGAGGCTTATGCCTTGAAAGAGTTGCAACATGAAATTAATAGAGAAATGAGAAACATGACTACTGAGAGAGGAAGAGCATTATTGCAAGAAGCTAGAGTTATGCTGCTTCCTGGGTGGGATATTAGTTCAACCATTGTGTTTGAAAACTTTTTGAAGAGAAAGAATAAAACTTTGCAAATAACAAATGAAGCAGGTGACAAGGTCTATACAGGGTCAGGGTACAATCCTGATAATACCACTTTGCAAATTTGGGCTCTTTACCCCCAGGAAAGAAGCCTTCTCTCATTGACCATGATCATATTTTTGGACATCTCCTGGTGCAAAGAGTAGGGGAGACAAATCCCTTGGAGATTTCTGACTTGAATGTGAATGTAGCCAAATTCTTCAAAGCCCAGATCCAAAAGCTAGTAAGAGATAACCAGTGGCTGATAGAGGAAAATGACAGGTTGTAACAAGAATTAACCAACTACAAAGATAGGGTGTCTGATTCTCCAAAGCTTTACTCTCCTTTAATTGAACATGAAAGAAAAGTGTTAGAGGCCATGTTTGAGACTGCTCAATGGAAGCATAAATTTGAAAAGGCTCAAAAGGAACAGGAAGAACTAAAAAGAAAATTGAAGGCTACTGCTTTTGAAGTAGCATCAGGGATAATTTGTATGAAATTCAAAGATATGTGCCAACATGCAGATGGTGTTTGTCATGCTCATAGTGGAACATACAAGGCCCTCATGGAGCATGGAAGACTACTTGATAGGATGAAGGAAATGGAATCCCATATCAAGGAAAAAGATGGAGATAATAATGCTTTTCTCCAAGAATGTTAGAGCCTCATGAATACACATGAAAATTTTCAGAATATCTTGACACGGGAATTGAATGACTTCAACCAACCACTATGTATGGCCATGCCAGATTTCTTTGAAGAAATAGATTTGAAGGATCATAAAACTTGGAAAAATGAGATATCAAAATATTTGCCAGGCATCCTTGATGACATCAATGATGAGGATGAGGCACTTAGGAAAATGCATAAGCAACTCGGGAGGTTGTTGGATTCAAGAATGCAATGACAGACACTCTACATAATGCAAACACTTATGCCTAGGAGAAATACATTGATCACATGCCAAAGGTTAATTTGTTCCTTGCATGAGCTATATGAGGAGGTAGTTAGGGTTCGGTTGTTGTAGACGCATTAACATGGTGCTTGAGCCTTGAACAAATCTTAGGTGGTCACGAGCGCTTGCTGATGATTAACAAACTATGGTGCATCCAACAATAAACTATTTTTAAGTTTCTATGTTATGTTAATTATGCTTTAGTTAAGAAACGATGTAACTTTTGTGAATGGACCTAAAGCTTGTTGCTTCCCATACAAATAGGGAAACCAAGGTTTGATTTTGATCACCATATCATCATCATTTCAATCCATTAGAATAGATACTAGACCATCTCATCCACTTATTCATATCAAAAGAACTCATGTTATGTATGTTTATATTTTGAGCAATATAATGGAGCAGATACATTATAACTCATAATCCACTTTCAGTGTTCAATTGTTGTGTCGACTTTCATGCTTATTTATTGCTTTGTTGTCTCCAAAGTGGTCTTTTCAAGTTGTTTAAATCTGCAAGATTTATCAGGGCACATTTTTTGTTACTGTGTGGATGCTTTGATTGGTTTCTAGTTAGGTGTGAGTTAAAGTCCTTTCAAATAATTTACTTTAATTGGTTCGTATTAAGGATTAAAGTCCTCTTAGAGATTGGCACCCTCTTATGGTCTAAAAGCCTACATTTTTGAGACCCCACATATTGCAAATAACTCTAAAAATGTAGAAGTCTATGAAACAGTGTATATATTCTTGTACTTGTATATTCTATGAAACATTCCTTATTTTCTATGAAACAATGTATATATTCTTGTACTTGTAAATATTCTTTTATTGTTATGTCTATTAAAGAAAATAGAGTTTGAATAAAAAATGCTTAACCCTTTTTTGTAAGTGAGTATGTGAATTATTGTTGAAGGAAAAATCTTATAGTGCTTACATTTTTCAGTTTACTAGTTTTAAATCTTCATTTTCTATGTATATAAAATTGTATGTGCTCTTTATCTCTAATGACATAAAACAGTAATGTCATCAGAATCAGGGTTTTCAATTTCAACACCATCATTGTCCAAAATTTTCATATCCTATTCACTTTTAAGTACAATCATCAAAATTTTATTTTTATTTCTTGTCCCATTTAATCTTGATTCCTTTCAACACAACACAATAGGTTGCATGTTAAATTTCAAACATTTTTTTTGCATTTTTTTCTATATATTATTTTTTCAGTGCATCATTATGTAACAACAATTTCACTTTTGAGATATATAGTAAAAATAAATGAAAGAACATGTTTTCTTTGTCAAGGGAAATGTATGGTGAATACCCTATGTCTTTCAGATAAGTGTGTAAACGAAATAAGAAATAACTTATTGAATCTGATTTTCTATTGTACAATTGTTTTTTATGTGCTTTTTACTTTTTGCATTGTATTACCCTTAGAAAGAGACTACTTATCTTTTCTTAAATGAAGTTGTAGACACCTAAATTTGGACACTTAATTTATCCAAATTTATCCCCTTTTGTCTAAGCATCCCCTTATTTGCATTAATTAAGTAATATCACTATTATTTAATTAATATCCTTAATTCTGCCAAATCCTTAAGGTATTTAATTAATAAATAAATACCTTATCTCTTTAACCCTCATTTTCATCAAATGAATTAAATAAACATGATATTTATTTAATTCCTCACATGTCACATCCCTTTCTTAATCCTAATTATTCTCCTAATCTCATCATTAGGGATGTGCACATGCCTAATTCTTGATTATGATGTGTCACATTCTCCAACTTTTGCAAGTTGGCCTCTAATCTCTCTTAGCCACCTAACCCTCCTCTAATCCATCATTAACTAGCCTAATCAACCTCTCAAGGAATTTTTAATTCCTTTTATCCTTCCAAAGAATATTAAATTCATTTTTCTCTTCCCCATGTGATCTTTGACTTGTCACATCCAGCCACATGTGAACTCTTCCCCTTTTCCCACTTGCCTCTAATATGTCATTAATTTGTCTAATCAGGTACTTGCACAACCTTAGTCACTTAATTAGGTCAACCTAATCTCCATGTCATTTATCGAATGTTTCCTAAGTCAACCTTATTAAAGGCTTTCTCCTTTTGGAGAAGGCACCCCTTTCCCCATGTGAATTTTTAATTCACATTTAATCCCCCAATGCATTTCAAAGAATTTTAAATTCTTTCTCTCATTCCCATGTGGATATTTGAGAAATTTTTAATTGCTCACATGTCCTCTCACCCACATGGGGACAAGGACCTCCTTTATGAGGAGATCTTGTCCAAATCCCAAGGTACTATGTAGTACCTCCATGTCATGTACTCTCCTTCCAACTCATTTACACATCATCTTTCTCAAGCCACTTCACATGCCACATGTCAAGATGTGAGGGTTTGTGAGTTCTCAACTCACCATAGCCCTACATCTTGGCCATGTTGGTTTAATCTCAACCGTCCATTTCCTTAGATAATTCAAAATTCTCTATAAATACCCCATTTTTTCTCTCATTTTGGGGGGAGATCATTGTGCTAGCCAAACTCTTGCAAATTTTTCATTGGAGCCATACTTAGTCAAATTTCTCATTTTCTTGCAGTCACCATAGCATTTTCTTCCATTGTCATCCAACTTCAACCATCTTGCATCTTCATTATCTGCAATCAAAGGAGCATACAACATCAAAGATCGAAGAGCCAACCAAAGGACAACTCAACAAGGTAAAATGTTCCATTTTGTTTTGTTAAGTTAATCATTTGCCCAATTTTAAGGTGTAGGGTGTTTATATTTGTTGTTTGCACTCTTTTGTTTGCTACTCATTTTCTAACACGTATTTTTTTCTATTCACATTTTTGGCACACCCGGTAGGACCCACAAACGGGTTTGTATCTTTCACGTTTGTTATTTTTTCATTTTTTGCAGGTGCAGGTTGCAGAGGGGTGGACCTGATTATCTAGGGGCAGACCCAACCTCGAGGGGTGGACCTAACCTGACAGGCAAGCATACCTGACCTTGCCCAGGGGCGGACCTGCCCTCCACAGACTCCAGAAACTGATTTTTTGCAGATTTTTCACAAAGGGGCGGACCTGACCTGCACAACTTTTTTTAGAAGGTGAAATTTTAGTTTTTAGCACCTTTTTTGGTTGTTTTAAGTGTTTCTAACCCCCTAACATGTCTTGTTTGAGTCTGTGCGAGCATATGATTGACATTTGGTGAGGAACAAGGACAAGATTCACTAATAGTTTTCTTTGTAGGGTTAGTCATTTATCAACTGTTACTTGTTATTTTGCATAACTTAGGCACATAGTTTAACTAGGGGTGTCAATTAATCTTGTTTGTCATGTTTGTTGGTAAGCTATTTGATGTATCCAATCCCCTTGTGCCATTTGGTGATCCTGGGTGACAAGAAATTGTAGCTTACCAAGTCCTTTGAGTCACCCTCTTTTTTCTTTTCTTAGTGAAACTTGCTTGGGGATTTCATCAATCCAAAGGATAATTCCAACCACGCATATCAGCGGGTTATATAAAGGAGGGAGAGTGAAAGTTGTACCTCAATCCAACTAATTTGTAATTGGCGAAGCGTCAGAATGACGTGAAGAGTTGGTCTGAACCTTTAGTATCTTGCTAAGGTTCCTGACTCACGCTTGTAATGGGTTGGTGTTCACGGTTTGGGCCTCACGTACCAGGTGTATATCAAGGACTCCTTAGCAACCATATTCATCCTAGAATAGAAGACTTTGTGAGCCATACCCCTTTCTACTAGTCTTAGGATTGTGTTGTCTAAATTGTCTTCTTTGTGCAAAACCAATAATTTAATGTTCACTCGTATCCTTTTGATTGATGTTTGCTATGTTTTGGGTCCTTTGCCTTAGTCATCTTTTCAAAACTCAAGTTTAAACCTGTCTAGGAGTGGACCTTCCCTTCAGGGGAGGACCTGACCCATCGAGGGGTGGACTTGACCTTTGAACCAGCCCTTTTAAGCCTGTTTTAGCCAAATTTGACCAACTTTTGTCTAACAGGCAGACCTGCCCTCCCGATAGGCGGACCTGCCCTCTAGGGGCGGACCTAACCCTTGACTAGTCAATTTTATCATCTGTTTCATCATTCTAGACACCTGTTTCATTGTTTCATGCGCTTGTTTCGCTGTTTGGTCACTCATTTCCTCGTTCTGAGTAAACATTCACCCATTTCAAACCTTCATCTATCATCTTGAACTCTTGTTCTGCCATTTCGATCATTCATTTACTCATTCTGAGTGAACGTTCATCTATTTCACATCTTGTTTCATCATTCCAAAGTCATTCTGATCATTCGTTTACTCGTTCCAAGTAAAATTTTATCCATTTTGAACCTCGTTCTATCATTTCAAACTCCCATTCTGCTGTCTTGATCATCTGTTTACTCATCCTGAGTAAACATTCATCCATTCTGAACCTCTATCTCCTCATTCAGAGAGTCGTTTATCCATTTTAGGTCATCTTTTACTCGTTTTGAGTAAACATCCATCCATTCTGAACCTCCCTCTCATGTTTCGAGAGTCGTTCACCCATTTTGAGTCATTGTTTACTCATTCTGAGTTAACATTCATCCATTCTGAACCTCTATCTCCTCATTCTGAGTCACCATTTACTAGTTCTAATTACTCATTCATCCATTCCGAGCACTCATTCACTCATTCCGAGTACTCATTCATCTATTTCAAATCTTCCTCCCTTGTTCTGAGAGTCATTCATCCGTTTCGAGCACTCGTCCATCCATTCTGAGCATCCATCTCGTTGTTTCGTGCACCCGAACAACTATTTTTTGACCGCTTTCACCCAGGGGTGGACCTGCCTAGCCAGGGGTGGACCTAACCTTTTCCAGAGGAAGACCTACCCAGCTAGGGGCAGACCTAACCTATTCTAAGGGCGGACCTGACCTTTGAACCAGCCCTTTTCAACCTGTTTTGATCAATTTTGACCAACTTGTGTCTGACAGGAAGACCTGCCTTCCAGACAGGCAGACCTAACCTCTGGACAGGTGGACCTGCCCTCCACATGTGGACCTACCCTCCATGGGCAGACTTGACCTCTAACCTAGCCCTTTTTAGCCTGTTTTAGCCAATTTTGACCAAATTTTGTCCGACAAGCGGACCCGCCCTCCACAGGCGGACCTGACCTCTGGATAGGCGGACCTACCCTCCAAGGGCGGACTTGACCTATGAACCAACCCTTTTCAGCTTGTTTTAGCCAATTTTGACCAAATTTTGTTCGACAGGCGGACCCGCCCTCCACAGGCGGACCTGACCCTTGACCAGTTAGTTTTATCATCTGTTTCATCATTCCACCCTTCGTTCAATCATTTCGAGCACCCCTTTTCCCGTCATCAACACTGTTCCGTAAGTCATCATTTCATCACCAAAATCACATAAGTGCTACTTAGAACATCATTAAAGTCCATATCCATCATCAGATCATCCATCCCAATCACCTAGACTTCATTTCGAGAGTTTTGATTTTTATGCTGAAACTTCTGGAGGCCATAACTTTTGACTCGGGTGTCCGTTTGAGCTAAAATTTTATGGGTGGTTGCATTAAGAGATGGCATGTGGATTCCCAACCGACCTTTTTTGCCACATTTTTGGGGTCTCAAACTTTCATCTTGACCCTCAAAATTGCAATTTAGTATTTTTTTTCAGTTTTTGAAAAATCATTTTCATTAATAACTCGGAATGCATGTCTCAAATTTGGGATTTTATTTGGCAATTCATCCTATCTTAGTTTTGGGTATTTTTTGGGAAAAAACTGGACTCTCAAAAGTATGTCCGTGAAGTTTCCTAAAATGGCAAAATTTGACAATTTTTGAAAATTTCCAAATTTGGAAAAATCTGACTGTCAACACCTTATGTCCTTTAAACCCTAGAACTTGGTGTAGAATCAATCCCATCACATTCTCCAATCATTCTAATCTAGGCTTCAATCCAATCCTAATTTGAGCTTTAATATAATCCCAATCTGAGCTTAACCAAAATCCTAATATGAGCTTTAGTCCATCTACAATCAAGATCTTTGGATATCAAAAAAAATCTTAAGATCCCTCCCTCCATCTTCTCTAATTTCATCCTATTCAACCTTTCATCCATTCCACAAGTCAACCTCCTAATCCAAGCATTCGTTCATTCATTCTGATCAATCATTTACTCATTTCAATCTTTCATCTATCCATTCTGAACATTTGTTCCCTCTTTTTTGATCATTCGTTTACTCGTTCCGTGTAAACATTCATGTATTTTGAATTTTCGTTCAGTCATTCCAATCATCCGTTTACTCATTCCGAGTAAACATTCATCCATTTCAAACCTCCTTCAATCATTTCGAACTCTCGTTCAACAATCCCAATCAATTGTTTACTCGTTCTAAGTAATCTTTCATCTATTCCAAACCTTCATCTTCTCGTTCCAAGAATCATTCATCTATTGTGAGCAGTCGTTTACTCATTTTGAGTAGTCATTCATCCCTCTTGATCATCTATTTACTCGTTCTGAGTAATCTTTCATCTATTCCAAACCTTCATCTTCCCATTCTGAGAATCATTCATCCGTTGTGAGCGGTCGTTTACTCATTTTGAGTAGTCATTCATCCCTCTAGATCATCTATTTACTCATTTTGAGTAATCTTTCATCTATTCCAAACCTTCATCTTCTCGTTTCGAGAATCATTCATTCGTTGTGAGCGGCCGTTTACTCGTTTTGAGTAGTCATTCATCCTCTCAATCATCTATTTACTTGTTCTAAGTAAAATTTCATCTATTCCAAACCTTCATCTTCTCGTTTCGAGAATCATTCATCTGTTGTGAGAAGTCGTTTACTCATTCCGAGTAGTCGTTCATCTGTTTCGATCAATCATTTACTCATTTTGAGTATTTGTTCATCCATTTCTATCATCCATTTCTCCAATCAAATCATCATTTTCCCCATCCAAATCCTCTGAACTTCGCCTCGGGTTATTATCCAAATTGACCTAAGTGTCTGATTTGATCATCAACATCCTCCTAGGATTGTCATCCATCCTAATTTAATCATTATCGTCGGCCCAATCAATCCATTTTCAATATCAAAGTGGATTCGGTGTCGCAATCGTCCATTTATCCTTTAATCTGATCAATCAATATCTTACGTCACCTAGGGTAATCTATGAACAGGGTTTACAATCCCTTTCATCATCCTATCCAATCCATCAGTCAATCTTATCAATCATCGATCGATCTTATCCAATCCAATCCAATCCAATCACATCCCCATATCGAAGTAGATTTGGTGTCGTAATCATCCTTTGATAATCTAATCCAATCATTAGAATCAATCCCATCGCATCATTCGATCATCCTAATCTGAGCTTGACCTAAATCCCAATTTGAGCTTTAGTCTGTTTCCATCCAAAATCTTTGATCCATTCTCTTTATCCTTTCATCATCACGAATCCTTATCCTCCATCAATAGTAGTCAAGGGAAACCCTAATTACGTCAACAACGATAACGAAAGTCTTGTCGATCAAGAAGAGGATGATATAGATCCCCTTGACACTATCATTGCTAGTAAGTTTTCTCCACCCGCTTTCCAAAATCCAATCACCCCTTCAAACTATCCCATTATTTTTTCATCCATGCCTAATCACACTCCTTATGCTACCTTTGACAAGGGATATCCATCATATCCATCATATCCTTCATCCACATCATCCTCTTATCCTAGTCTGCCATCACAGTACCCCTATCCTAATCCCCTGTCCACATCCTCCTATCTCAATCTAACATCCACATCTTCTTATCCTAATCCGACATCCACATTTCCCTATCTCAATCCGCCATCTCAATCTTCCCATCCTAATCCACCATCCCAATACCCTTACTACAGTCCACCACCCGCATCCTCATGTGCTAATTCACCATTCCAATACCCCTATCTTAACCCTTCATCTAATCTTAATCTCCCATCTATTCCCAGTCCTGCATCCAATCCCATTACCCCATCTAATTATAGTCCACCAATCCCTAGTCCTAATCCCCCACCAATCCATAATCCTTCATCCACTCCTACCACGCCATCTCAACCTAGAGTATTCAAGTTTCTCACTCCAGAAGTTCTCCAAGGAATTATAATAAAGAATACATCCCCCACTCCACACCTTGAAGTCATGGAATTATGCCATCCCAACCCATCATCCACGGTCATTAGTGACGAGACCCTTCTCCACCCAACACCTATCATTGATGCTACCATCCCTAGCATCACTCAAACCGTTGACACCATTGAAACCATCATGTCCTCTGAATCCACTGAGCCCCCATCTCCTACCATCACATCTACTGAATCCATTGAACACCCACCTCCTACTCCGTGAGCCGTCAATCCCATCGATGACACCCAAATCCAATCCACTAAGATCCATTCCCATGAATTTTTTGAACCCTCTATCCCTCCATCTTCCCCACTTAAAGAGTCCCACAACGACTCCATTACCATGCCTCCCGCACACAATGAGTCATGCCAATAGCCTGATCCAAAGAATTCCAACATATCCCCTTCTCCAGATCAAGATCCTACTATCCCATCTAGTCCATCTCAAGATCACAGTCCCCCATCCATTCCATTCCATGATCCCCTTGTCATTCAAGATTCCACCTCTCCATCTCCATCGCATGAGCCCACTACCACAAAACCAGATCCTATCATATCCCCTACTCCCTCTCCTAATACCACCCATCCAAATGCTGCTATCCCATCATCTCCCTCTCATGATCCCCCATCATCACCTAAAACTGCTATCCCCACACCGCTTGCATATCCCCTTGGTACTCTCACATTTTTCCATGATGGCCTCCTCGCAGAAGAAAAACACAACGTATATACCACCCATCATCCTCCACCTAATAATGGACTCGCATCATGTTTTTAGAATAACACATCCTATCATGGATCACATGCTCAAGAAAATGAACTATCAAGGAAAAGGTCTAGGCCTTCATGAGAAAGGTATTTTAGAGCCCATCGAAGTCAAAGAACAAATCTACATGCAAGGTCTTGGACCTATTTCCCAAGACTCACAATCTAAAGATGTTGGTACAACCTCTAGACGTCCTCAACGAGCCTTTTCCAAAAGAAATGTCAGCTTTTCCCATCACTCCACCAGATCATATACTGCCATCTCTCCTCCTCTATCGTATCGTCTCAAAACAACCATCCATATTATTCCTTCATCCACTCCATCCATTTTGGGTCCTTACATCCCTCCATCCACCATCCACCATCCTTTATCTACTCCATCCATCTTGGGTTCTTAAGTCCCTCCACCCACTTTGTCTGCTTTGGGTCAGTATATCCCAAAATCACCTCCTCCATCTCATCCTTTCATCCATCCAACACCTATCCATGTCATCCATCATAAACATCCCTCTCGCATGTCCCCTAATTAGGATCAACAAAGGCACATGCCTACACATTCTCCATCTACACGTAATCCTCATAATTTTACCTCCATTTCTCTACATCATCCATATCCTTGCACCCATCCCATTTCTACTAAAATCACTTTGGATGCTAAAGTAGAAATACATAAATCTAAACATCCACATGAATCTAAGGGTCCCCATGTCCCCTCTAAAAGATATGGTGAAGAGAAAAAAAATATAAATCCAAATCAAATTCGTAGGCCACAAAGGCCCACCAAAGCAAAGATCAAAACCATGTGGATCCCAAAGAAAAAAGATGCAATGCCTTCAAATGAAAAATCTGTAACATCCAACATTGCTCATCGAAAATCTAATCGTACACCCCTTTCATCTCCTAAGTATATTTTGGGTCCTTATGTTCCAAAATTCACCATGCCATCTCCTTCATTATCCCCACATTCCCCATCCATTAATCCTCCTATCTTTTCACATCCACCACCACATGTGCCAATGTTGGTCCTAAACACATCTCCCCATCACATATCCACCCCATCATTCCATCCATACACTTTCCAACATCCCATCCATTATCCCTTGTATCTCCCCTCTCAAATCCCTTGAATTCATCCTCTTGCATAATCCATTTCTCCTAATAAGATTGTACCAACATCCAATAGCTGGTTTGAACATGGGCTTTTAATACCTCGTATAAAAACTTGATGCTTGAGTCCTTCATCTTCTAAATTCCCTTATCCATTTTCATCCCCCTGCTATCCAAAAATCCAAAAAGGTCAAAAAATCCAAAAAAGTACAAAAAATCAAAAAAATCAAAAAAATCACAAAACTAAAATAGTAAAGAGAAATAATCTGTCCAATGGTGAAAAATTGGCAAACAAGCACCTTGGATAAGTACCATGATGAAAACCTGGCGAACAGGCATCATGTGTAAATCCCCATCTGCACTTGGGGGCAGCTTCCTGATATGCATTCCCTCCATCTGTTATGCTTCCTGTTATGCACCCATCTTCTTGCTATACATCATTTTCATTCATCCCCTCCATCCTACCTATCTCACACATCTTTCATGGCATATCTCATTTATTCCAATCCTTCCATCCTACTTGTGATCTTGATAATGATAGGGGCATACATATAAACATGCTTTGGACACCTCTTAGCATACATTCCCCTCATCTGCACACTATCGTACTCCTCATTCACACTCGTCTACCTTCCTTATCAACCTGTCACGCTACCTTCAATCTCCCTTCCTTATCCATGGATCCTATCTTCATCCATCTCACTCCTTTATTTTCCTATCCTCCTCTATTGCATCCTTCATGCCTCCCCGCACATGACATATCTAGAGTGGGGGCATCTATCTTCATTTGTGATATAGTCCTTGAAGACATCATTCATTCCATCAGATCAATCCTTTCCATTTCCCTATCCTCGTCTCCTTATCATTATATCCATCTCCCCATCCTTATCTTTTATTCCTCCAAACAATTCTTATATCCATCTCCCCATCCTTATCTTCCTATCCTTCCATCATAGCATCCCTTTTCATTTATCCATTTGGTAACCTTATCCCTCTATCCAATCAATCCAACCAATCCTTTTCATCTCCCAATCCTCATCTCCTTCTCCTCATCCCATCTTATAATCCCTTGTCATTGGTCTCTAGCTATATGCTACTCCCCATGCAACCCAATGCCATCTACCTCATCATCATCACTTCTGCTTCTTTTGCACATCTTTTCAATCTCCTATTCTTTCTCATCATTCATCTATCCATCTTGTCATCCTCCCACTTGATCTTTGCTGATTTGGATAACTATCCCATCCCTGAGCTGCTTTGTGTAGTCACCATCATCCTATCCAATCCAATAGGTCTATCTTGTCTCATCGTATCAGTCCCATCATTTTATCTGCTTGTCATGGTTATCTCATCATCCTTTATCCATCATTTTTCTTTGGCCTTTTGTCGAACTGTGTTGCCCCTACGCTTTCATGTAGGCAAGGTCGATCATTTGATCTGCCCCCGGGGATCCTTTATCATCTATCATCTGTCTTTCTTCTTTTTTCATCCTTTCATCCATCGAAGTCTCCATCATGGTCTGTCGTCAGCCTTTTATCAAACTATGAGGGCTCTGCGCTTTCACGTAGACAAGGCTAATCTTTGATCGACCCCCGAGCCCCTAGGTCTTTAGGGTGTGTTAGTCTCGTGTCTGATATCTCTTGTGTTGCATCATCAAGCTATTCCCTTATCTAGTGGGTTCTTAACAAACAAGATCCACTTGCATCATCAGATCCAATCGGTTTCAAATATCCTACATCATATCGATCTTTTAGTTTAGTATCCATCATCGGTCTCAACAGGATGCATCCTTCCTAACATACCTCATCAATCTCATCCATCCCCTTGATCCTATGGCAAAGGATGTTTGAAATTGATTGCGATCTTTTGATGCTTTTGGATTTTTTTTATCATTTGAGCTCCCCATCATCACTTGTCATGGTCTCCTTGATCCATCATATCATAGTGTGCTTTGACTAGTCAACATAGGGGTGTATCTTGATCTTTTCTTTGTTGTTGTCTTCTCAGTTGTCCCACGTAGTACCCACCAAGATCCCTAAGGTCTTGTGTTATGTTGGGGCATCCTTGTGTGCTTGTGGTTATCCCAATACCTGCCCTGACCAAGGTCATCGTGACTTTGGGGTGTTGGAATAGCCTTCTTTTTTGATGTGTTTGTTTCATGCATTAGACATTAATCTGCCTTGGTCCTTTATACCTTGGTGTATCGTGTCTTCTGCTATAGCAAAATTCAGTGCTCCTAAATATGGAAAATTTCATTTGGATTGCATTTCATCTCCATCCTCTCATCTATCGAAATCCCCCCCATCCATTCATCCTTCATCACTCTCCCCTCCCAATCTCATGCCGCCTTTTCATCCTTTCTTACCCATCACTTTGCATCATCTTCCTCATATACCCCTTGCATCATCTTTCGAGAGCACACTCATGTTCTCTTGAACCCACATGTCCTCTTGAGGGGGCATCCTTCATCCCTAATCTTGGATCATAATGTATGACAAATATCCATTTTGGGTCCAAAATATCTTCATAGAAAAATACCTACACATGAATGACATACATATATTAGATGTATGTTATAACAATTTTATTGATTAATAAACACATGTATATATTCGCAATAAGCTATGAATTAATAGATTAATGATCACTACCTTCTTGTTTGAGTTAAAGAAATACCTGCTCACAATGAATTGGTAGAACATAAGGCTCCTTATCCTCTAGTAGGAACGATGAGGAATCTATAGAAAACAATCCACTATGGGTATCATGTCTTTGTGTCCTCTCAAATGCTTCATACCATCTACACTTAAAAATAAAACATTTAAAAGAGCGGTAATCCAACTCAATAATTTCTTGTATTTTCCCAACATATTATAGATTCCCTTCAATTATATTCTTATCTTTTGAGCTTGATCGACTGTGTAGACATCAAAAAATTGTCCTCTTACGATACCTTGTCACAACATTGCATCATTTGGACACCTTGTATCATGTTTTTCCCTAGCTACCCATGTCATCATCTAATTAGTTAAATAAATCTTATTTATTTGACTAATTTCATTTATTCCCTTCCTATGTATAATTCATCAATTCCTCTAATGTTAATTAAATAATTTATATTATTTAATTAATTAAATCATTTATATCCCTTCCTCTAATGTTAATTAAATCATTTCCATCCATTCCTCTAATGTGAATTAAATAATTTATATTATTTAATTAATTAAATCATTTCCATCCATTCCTCTAATGTTAATTAAATAATTTATATTATTTAATTAATTAAATCATTTCTATTAATTCTTCTAATGTTAATTTAATTAATGAAATCATAAATCCAACATTAATTAAATAAATCAAATATTTAATTAATTAATAAAATCTTAAAAATATCTTCTCGCTTTCTTTCCAAAACTGAACTCATGTGTATCTAATTAAATTAGATAATTCATCAATTATCCTTCTCATCTTTTTCAAGATTTATTTCCTTTAAAACAGGAAATGAAATCCTTCTATCTTTTTACAATCTTATCCTATCTTGTTTTATTTCCTCTTTGATTAAATAAAACAAAAATCAAATCATTATCAATCTTATCAAATCTTATCTCTGTCCAAATCGAAAATCTATAAATCAAACATTTTACAAGCCATTTGCATCGAATCTTCATCTAGCATCCTGACTCTGTCCAAATAATTCTTCAATCCATCTGTATCATTCTTCATCGTCAAGTCGTTATGCTGCAGGAATGAGCATCCAACACTCCTCTATTATCAACCTTTGAAATCTTGCATCCTTGTGCAAGTGGAGAAGAGCAATGGAAATAAATCGAGTTAGCGCGGAGATCGATTTTTTGATAGGTTTTACATTCTGGAATTCGGCTTTCTGACAAAAATTCTCGTTTTAGTGCATCCGAGGGTTTCCGTAGCGCATACAGGGTTTTAACGGTTCTTCTGCAGGTCTTTTGGTGCATCTGGAGACTGTTTCAGCGCATCCGACGGTTATTTTAGCGCATATAAGGAACATATTAGTGCATTTATCTTCATTGTTTTTAAAATTTAAATCTGTTTTTCCTAGATTAGCGCATTTAAGGGTTAGTTTAGCGCATTTAAGGTTTTCTTTAGCGCATATAAGGTTTGTTTTAGAGCATATGGCTTTGTTTTAATAGTTTTAGCACTTCTTTTAGCGCATACGAAGTTTCTTTTAGCGCATATGGGGCTGTTTTAGCTTATTTCGCACTTCTTTTAGCGCATACGAAGTTTCTTTTAGCGCATATACCTCTGTTTTAACAGTTTTTTTAGTAAATCTTAAAATGGCCGTATCTTGGTCATTTTTTAGTCTTTTTCAATGATTTTTTTTTTAATTTGGGGTATAATTTCATAAGCTATCCAATGGTGTAGGAATTTATTAGCTTTGATAGAGTTATATTTTTTAAATTCTCATATATTCTTCGGCGCATTTGACTTTTGTTCCAGCAGATTTGTAATTTGTTTCTTTTTGTCTTGGAAACTTGTAGGTGCATCAAAGGAGTTGGAACAACATTGGACCAATCACAACATCAATTTGGAAAGCGAAAATAATCAGGTGCACACATTCCATCCTTAATCTCTTAATCTTGTTTGTCACACATTTCAATTTGGGGCATAAAATCAATCTTGTTTGATCACATATTGAAAATTGGGCTTAAAATGAATTTTGTCTTCAATCACACATCTTGATTTGGGGGTTAAAAAGAACAAGTGCTTGAACTGTTTACACACATTTCATTTCTAATCTAAGGGAAATTAATCACTGTGAGTGTGAATCAAGTGTGTGTGTGATAACAAACACCTCACTTGGTTTTCTTTTGTCAAACCCTTCATAGGAGGCCTGCTAGGGGATTTCATCACCCCTGGGGACGACCTCAATCGAAGTGTGAATTGAAAGACACGCTTGTTTAGAAGTTAAAATCTTGTAACTCTTGGCTAAGCCCCAAAGAACTTTATACCTTTGGGAAGTGAAGGTGAAGGGTGGGTTACCCCTTTCTCCTGGCTGTGTGGCAGGATCTTTCTTTCAAATCATCCTTAGTCAACCTTGTGCAGACTAGCTTGAAACCTAATTGGCCATACCCACTTGACTAGTTCTAGGACTTGTTGACGTGTCTTCTTCAAATGTGTGCTTAATAATCACATTCTTCAAATTTCAAATTCAAACTTGCTTATGTGTCTTACATGAGTGATTTATGTGTGTGCATGTGTGGTCATTCATTTAAGCATTTCCAAATCAAGCTAAAAACCAAACACATAAAGATAGGTCACTCTACACGTTCTTCCAACAAATTCATATCCAATCACTTTCATCCTAATCATTCTTCTTGGCCACATCCTATCCATTTCATCCTAATCAATCCAAGTCATCCAATCTAATCATTCCACATCATCACCATCACCACTTGTCAAAATGGTCATAATCATAAACAAGCCCAATCCTAATCATAAGCCCAAAATCATAATCCAAGGGGGCTATCCCTCTAGGAAAAATCATGAGACAAAACCTAAGCCCGAGCTCATAATTCAAGGAGTCCCTTTCTATAGTTCAAATAATGAAACAAAACCAAAACCTACAATCATACTTCGAGGGGCTTCTCCTACCACCGCTAATGATTACATGAACGATGTTACATACTTTGAGGAGCCAATCAATGTGCAAGAGCTTACACACATGTGTGACACCATGCCCACATTCGAAAACAAAGACCTAGCATCTCAACTTCAAAAAATATTTCAAACACTTCACCAAATACCCCAACCCCTAGACCACCAAACCACACAAAGCCTTCAAACCCTCTTCCAATATTTTCAACAAATTAAATCACCTCAAATCCAACACCTCCTAGCTCAAGCCAATCATTTCATTGCCACTTGTCAAATCCAGAAATCACAACATCATCCCCTATCCATTCATTATCACCCTTCCACCTCATACCAATCTAATCCATCCACTTCTTCGCATGTCAATGCCACATCAACCTATCAAGCCACATCACGACAAACACATGTGACTTTAAATTCTACCTTGCAACAAGGCCAAACTTCCTCATGTTCTAATGCAACCATTGACAAGGGGAATACCAATCTAGCACATGCACCCTATAACTTTATCATACCATCATCTAATCAAAATCAAAACCCTAAGCCAACACCTTCCACCCCTACACCTCCAAAGTATGTGACCCAAGGGATACTAGCAAGGAATAAAACATCGCCATGTCATCCAACTCATATTCTTGAACATACAAAAGAGTCATCAAACATCATGCCAAGTCCTTCAAGCCAACCATGTCATCCACAACCACTTGATCCAATTCAAGAGTCTCCCCTCATAAGTCCAAGTCACCCTCTGTCATGCTCCTATGTTGTTGACCATCAAGAACATGACAAGTCTTTCCATGAGAAATCCCCTTCCACCTCCATTCAAATAAGTCATGAGGTATGTCAAGAGAAAAATCCTAAACATGAGGAAACATTACCCCATTATCAACATAAAGATCAACACCCTCCTAATGATTCCATTCATAACATACCTAATACTATTCATGATCAATCTTCCATCTTTGATCAAGACCCCTTTTATGATCAAGAAGACCATGATGATCCTCTTAGCCAACTTTATTCATTCCATGGTCAAGAGCCTATCACTTCACCTATCCATGAGCAAGAAACCTCCATTGCTCCTATCCACCCCCTACCTAGCACTATCCATGATCCATCAACATCCACTTCCCTTGATGAGACATATGCCTCCCAAGCACACATAGAAGATCAAACAAATAACTTGGATCTAAGTGAACACAATGATAATCAAGATCCTAATGATCCTCCATCACCCACAATCCACCCCATTGAAAGTCCTCCATCATATCCTATTGGTCTTTCCACCCTCATTCATGAATGTTCCTCCTTAGAACAACAAAAACCATTATCTTCCCTTGCGTCATTTTCTCCATCCAATAAGGAACTCATGTCTAGTATTCCACCTACACCTATTCCCATTGTCCATTGCACACTCCAAAACATGAACCACCAAGGTAAAGGTCTAGACCTTCATGAACAAGGTATTTTGGAGCCCATCCATGTCAAAGTCCCTCCATGCTCTTATTTCCTTGGACCTACACCCCAAGGACAACAACCTAAAGATGTTGGTACTTCCTCCATCCATCCTAAGTCAACCTCCTTCCATCATAAAGCCTATCATATCCATAAAACATATGTTGTCATTCCACCTCCATCATCCTACAAATGTCAAAAGCATGTGACCATACACCTTCCACCATCAACTTTTCCACCATTGCTTCCAACTCCTAATATCCCTCCATCAACTTTGCCATCATTACTTCCAACTCCTAATATCCCTCCATCAAATTTTCCACCATTACTTCCAACTCTTAATATCCCTACCATCCAATCCTTCTATCCATTTATCCATAAATACCCTAAACATCTTAATCATGACCAATCAATGCACACATTGTCTAAACATAAAGCTTCCACTCATTCCACCAAACCCAAGGGATTCCAAAATAAAAATTTGGATGCCTCTACACATAAAGTCAAAATTTCTAAAGGTCCTAATGCCTTAGCATACAATTGCATGAAGTCAAAGCCAAAAAAGTTATATAAGCCCATACCTCCAAAAGTAAAGAGCAAAACTAAAATGGTTTGGGTACCTAAGCAAAAAGAAATCAAGTCAAATGAGGCATCCACATCACAAAAATCCCAACCATCCACTTCCACCCCACATTCCCACTCTATTCAAGAGTCTCAAATTCATAAGTCCCATAAGCCAAACAAAAATCATAAAAATACTAAGTCTATGTGGGTACCTAAAACACATCATCCACCACATCCTAAGCAAACATCTCCATTGCTTCCTACACCCCATCCGCATCAAAAGCGTCAACGTTTATCACAATGTGTGCAACCATTGGTCATGGTTCCCTTCCATTTCACAACAATCCCACATACCTCTGTCTCCCCATCCTTCAACCACTATCCTACATATCTTCCCAATCACCTCCCTATGGTCCATGCTTTTGCATAAACCTTTCATCCATCCTTTTGTACAAGTCCTATTCAATTCACATCATCTTCCACTATTCCCCATCCATTCTTACATAAGACTTTCATAATCCGCCATCTACCTAATCCATCCCTTTCATGTCATTCCTTACCAACATCTATGAGCATAATGAGAACTGGATATGGTCCATTCAATGACATCCATATGTGGTGGGACTATCACCTTTCACGAAACTAGACACTTGAGTCCCTCCCATCCATATTCCCCTTCTCCTATCGAAAAAGTCAAAAAGTCAAAAAAAAAAGTAAAAAAAATCCCTTTGTCCAATGGTGAAAACCTAGTAAACAGGTGCCTTGGATAAGTACCATGATGAAAACCTAGAAAATAGGCGTCATGTGTAGGTTGATCTTCTATGTCACTTACACTTGGGGGCATAATGTCTTATCGATCCAACCTATCATTTTCATGTCATATCATTTCCATCCTACCTACCATCTTTAGCCATCATATTGAGTCCATTCATACATACCTATCATATTGAGTCCATTCATCCACCCTTCTTCTTTTGATCTTGGTGAAGATATAGGGGAAAAGGTTGAAAAATGTTTGGGTATCTCTTGACATACCTCATCCTATCTAAACCAATCATGTCATTATCCTGGTGTCATACATTTTGTCTAGAAAAATTCTAAGTCTTGTACCTAAAATGGGGCATATTACTCCTATGCAACATAGTCTTTGGAAATCACATCCTTTCTCTCCTATAATGCATACATCCATTCCATTCACTATGACCTATCCTTTATATCCATCCATCTATCATGTGCCTTTATCCCATCACCCACCCTTTCATCCATCAATCCCATCTATCTCCTTGCATCTAGACTTGGTTTTTTCCTTGTCATTGGTCTCTAGCACAAAGGCTACTCAAATTTTCATCCTTTGACACATCAAAACATTTCAAAAGTCCAAAAAAATTAAAACATTTCAAAAGTCCAAAAAAAAACATTTCAAAAAAAATCAAAACATTTCAAAAAACAAAACATTTCAAAAGTCAAAAAAAATTAAAACATTTCAAAAATCCAAAAAAATCATAAAATGTCAAAAATCAAAAAATCAAATAGCCAACAAAAATCCAAGCAATAATCCAAATGCAAGTCAATCCTTAATCCATACCAATCAAGTCAATCAATCTTGTCAAATTATTCAAACACATCCTTTGGTCTTGATCCTAATCTTGTTGTAAACCCAATCAATCAAAGTCAATCAGTCAATTATCAATCATCCTTGTGTTGATCTAGGGACATGCTGCTCCCCACAATGACAACACTATCATCATCATCAATCAATCAATCAATCAATGGTTTACAGCTTGACAGGGGCAATACCTTGTTTGTTTTTGTATCATTTGTACATGCTTGCTTGTGTGTGTTATCATTTTATCTTGCATTTGTATCAAATCTGTATCATTCTAGCTAATATTCATATCTTGTGTATGTTGGAATATCTTTTTGCATTATCCTTTGCATCTCAGGTCACATAATACCTTTTGTGCATTAGGACTTTAATGCTCTAAGTTTACTTCCTCATACGTCTAGACAAGGTTGTATTACGCTGGGGCATGAGACACATTGTCACCTTGGTCCTTATATCTTGGTGCATAACATCTAGTGCTACATCAAACATCATGGTTGCTCACCTTCATTGCAGCATAACATATCATTCCTCTCCTTCATCCACTTTCTATCTTGCATCATTCTTCTTATCCCTCCCTTTATCATTTCATTTCGAGAGCCTACCCGTGTTTGTTCAACCCGCCTATCCTCTCGAGGGGGCATCATCATTCCATCATCCTATCTTTATATCATTATCCATTTTTCCTCTATCCATACCTTAACTTCTTTGAAATGATGTTACTCGACACAAATCTCATCATCTCGAACATCATCTCAAAGAGGGGCAAAGTGTAGACATCAAAAAATTGTCCTCTTACGATACCTTGTCACAACATTGCATCATTTGGACACCTTGTATCATGTTTTTCCCTAGCTACCCATGTCATCATCTAATTAGTTAAATAAATCTTATTTATTTGACTAATTTCATTTATTCCCTTCCTATGTATAATTCATCAATTCCTCTAATGTTAATTAAATAATTTATATTATTTAATTAATTAAATCATTTATATCCCTTCCTCTAATGTTAATTAAATCATTTATATTTTTTAATTAATTAAATCATTTCCATCCATTCCTCTAATGTTAATTAAATAATTTATATTATTTAATTAATTAAATCATTTCTATTATTTAATTAATTAAATCATTTCTATTATTTAATTAATTAAATCATTTCTATTAATTCTTCTAATGTTAATTTAATTAATGAAATCATAAATCCAACATTAATTAAATAAATCAAATATTTATTTAATTAATAAAATCTTAAAAATATCTTCTCGCTTTCTTTCCAAAATTGAACTCATGTGTATCTAATTAATTTATTTAATTAGATAATTCATCAATTATCCTTCTCATCTTTTTCAAGATTTATTTCCTTTAAAACAGGAAATGAAATCCTTCTATCTTTTTACAATCTTATCCTATCTTGTTTTATTTCCTTTTTGATTAAATAAAACAAAAATCAAATCATTATCAATCTTATCAAATCTTATCTATGTCCAAATCGAAAATCTATAAATCAAACATTTTACAAGCCATTTGCATCGAATCTTCATCTAGCATCCTGACTCTGCCCAAATAATTCTTCAATCCATCTGTATCATTCTTCATCGTCAAGTCGTTATGCTGCAGGAATGAGCATCCAACACTCCTCTATTGTCAACCCTTAATGATCTTTTCATTTTAGCATAGTATGCATTTCATTTATATCTCATTCTTCAATTGTCCAATTTTGTTGAGCTTGATCTGCTAAGTCTGAGAGCAACTGGAAACAACAAAACGCTGAAGATAGAGAACAATAGAACGACTTCGGAGAAGTTGCCATCAACAATTTGCTTATTTCTATTTTTCTTTCAGTTTCATTGATTTAATGTTTTATCGATTGTGTTGTTATTGATTTAGATTGATCACATATTTGATACACACAGACTGGATTGCTTGAAGTCAACCATGATGCCACAATCAAAGGATCATCTCTTTACATCTACACTTTCTACATGATAATGTCGACCAAATGCCCACATTGCTGGATATTTCCTCGCCTGTGAAAGACCATTTATTTCAGTGAAAAAAAATATAATGACGAATATTAAAATAGTTAATTCTGTCAAAACTGTAAGGAAACAACATTTTGTAAAATTCCAACTGTACCTTTCTTTCACATCCTCTAGACATGTTGATTTCATCTTCTGTTATGTATGAATTTGTACCTGCATCTTCTATTTGATTTTGAATTTGTTCAGTAACCCATTCTAGTGTGCAATCTTTGCCCCATTCCCCAAGTAGATGAGTGGGAAGTGGAGTATTCCTTGGGTTTGATCTCTTAAACTATCTCCTTGTTTCTAACACTTCTCTCTTTTTATCATACAGATCAATCCATTTGTTCATAAAGTCCATGTGGTATAGAATGAACTTGTTGAGTATAGAATTTTTTTCTACACCTATTACATGTCAACATGTTTATTTCAAACTCCAAATTTCATGCTGTTAATTTGATAAATAAATTACAGAGTAAATTAATGATTTCAAGAAAAACAACCACACTGATCGTGAATTTACTTACTAATTTATATTTCAACACCACTAGATTATGGTTTTTCTCCATCAATAATATATGATGCTCATTCTTCATCCCAAGCGTGTGGGCCATCTTCAAAATCCTTACCAAGGAATTCACACATGAAGAAAAATGCTTCATTCAATACATACCCTTCAGCCATGCAACCCTCTGGATGTTCCTTTTGTCCGACATATCTTTTAAGAGTTTTCATATACCTCTCAAAGAAACACATCCACCTCATTGATACGACACCTACCAATTCAATTTCATCAACTAGGTGTATAAGTAAATGGACTTGTAGGTCCATGAAACTTGTAGGGAGCTCCTTCTCAAATACACATACAATTTCTACAATTTCCTTCTTCCACTTTGACACTTCAGATTCATGGATCTCCTTGGAGGTCACCCACCTAATATAAGATTAGTAAATTAGTATGAACCTTTAGTCATAAATTAAAATGCAATATAATATCTCTATGTCTCTCACATGAACATTTCATATAACCACATACCTTGTAAATGCTGACAATCAACTTATGGCATTCCTTAAGTCAATTGTAAGACAAGAATCCCCCCTAATTTCCAATGGCATGATATGCTATCAAACACATTTATGAAAAGGTCATTAGTAATTTTTTCTCACACAACAAAATATCAAAATAAATTTAGTGCTTAATCAATGTTACTAGTAAATGTTAAATGTTGATATATAATACCTTCATTAAATTATGAAAATCATGTGTTTTAAATCCTATGATATGTCTATCAACTGTAAAAACCTTAGCCAACGATGACCCATAGCCAGTAGGTGTCCTTATTGAATGGATGACATTTTTTAGTTGGTCTAGCTCTTTTTTTTTCAAAATCCATGGAGCTTCTGCATATGTTTCATTTTCCCTGTTTGGCCACAAATGTTTTCTATCAAATTTGGTACGTGAAAGAGCAATATCTCTCCTCGAAGATAAGGTGTCCTCTTTGCCTGATACATGTCAAAATATAGAATCTGGGACATTTTTGAAGATGTGCATAGGATCTAATAGGTGATATATTAATAGATACTTCCAGTAAGGGAGCTCATAAAATATGGATTTCCTTCTCATTCCTTTTGGCATATTAACCACAACTTGTTCTAGTTCTTCGATTGAATCACCCTGATCAAAAAAATCCTCCCAAGCTTTCAATTCAGTATCTTCATACTTCTTAAGCCAATCACCTGGACCCATAATCATGGGAGGGCCTCTATTTTCAACTTTTCCATCAAATTGATTCTTCAGGCGATTTCTAAACCTATGATCTAGTGGTAGAAAAACCCTGTTGTTTGCATAAATAAATCTATGTAGATCTTTAGAATACCGCCCTTGAAATTGTTATGCATATCTTGGACATGCATATATCCCCTTTGTTTGAAGCCCTAAAATTCAATAAGTAATGTTAATAACATAAAAAAAATAGTATAAAACTAAGTATGAAAGTTGGGATGAAAATAAATTGAGTGTAAATACGTAAATATTTTATCTTACTAGAACAAACACCAAGTCCTGGGAAATCATGAATAGTCCAACATAGCACAACATACAACATGTAGGACCTATTTGATGGAGGACGTGATATGTCATACATTCTTATGCCTTTCCATAGTAGTTGCATCTCATCAATAAAAGGCACAAGATAAACATCCATGTTTTTAACTTGATGTTTTCCTGGAACAATGAGAGTCAGCATAAGGTGCTCCTTTCTAACACTTATCCATGGGGGAATATTGTATACTATCAATCCAACTGGCCAAAAACTATAATTTGAGCTTAGGAAAGAGAATGGGAACACTCCATCAATTGCAAGGCCAAACCTGATACTACGGGGTTCATCTTTGAATTTTGTTGGCCATTTTTCCTCTATGTGTTTTATTGCTTTGGAGTCGGCCAGAATTTGCATGAATCCATCTTTACTCCTATTTTGATATTCATCTCTATATAAAATGCAATCATTTTTACATGAATTAATTTTCTTATATTCAATCCCCAACTCAACCAACAACAGATGCACCTCTCTACAAGTTGATGGCAACACATTCTCTTCAAGGAATATTTTAGTTTCTAGTGCCCTGTAATATTGCTAGAGATTAAATCAATTGAATGTTTGACTTATGATGAACATGTTTGATATGAGATTAAATCAATTGAATGTTTACGAATTATGTACACCAATTGACAATGCAAAGTAAGAAATATATTTCAACTCACTTCAGTAGGGTAGTGAATCCTTTGTCTAACCAACCAAATAGTGACTTGATTTCTAATAATATTAATGTGCATGCCAGTTTTGAGATTCTATTTGCACCTAATTTGAACATGGATTTCTTTGCTACTTTCTTGGAGTCTTTGATGTTGTTATCATCAACATTACATTGGTGGTAATTACCCCTACTACCATCGTTATTGTCAACCATATCATCATTATTGTCATTATTGTTTCCATCCCCAAAGAAACCTGTAAGCATTTCATTTAATCCTTCTTCATGCACTGCATTTTCACTATCATGATCATCATCATTAAGGCTAGGTGGCATGTCATCAATGTATGCAACTCTCATCATCTCTTCAAATTTCTCAGGTGGTAGTGTTCTCTTCAATCTTGCTCTTCTCACCCTAGTATGGTTTAAAGGATGGTTTGGATCATCCTGTCCAAATCTTAATAACCCAGTTGGATCTTGGGTATTAGTATAATGTGTTTCATCAAAATCTTCTACCTATCAACAAACGCAAGCATTATTTAATGTTTGGCAACAATTGGATAAATCATAAATGTATCAATTTCAAAGAAATATAATCAAATATGGCTTAAAAAATAAAAATATAAATTGTATGAACATATATACATCAATTGAATAATGAAACATTATTTTATAAACTACCTTTTTATACAATAATTTAAATAAAACACAATTTTGATAACATAGTTTATAAAACATCAGTCTACACTCATTTATTATTCTTTGGTTTTAATCGATTGTAGGAGGCATACTACCGACTGGAATCTCATCATATATGTAATGTCTTTGTACAATCACTCATTTGAATTGTTTCTTTCCACAACATACATAACATCCACAAACAAATTTTTTCTCAAAGTATTCATCCCATGTACTATAGTCCTGACCTATCTCTTCTTCAGTGCAATCATTTGTTGTGTCATAAGTATCCATTGTCATATCCTCTTCCACCCACTATTGTCTATGTGATTTAATAGTTTTAGCTCCACGTCCACGTACATATCTTCTTCTTTTGCTAGTTGAAGGCTTGCATTTGCTCCAATCGCCATCTAAAATAATCAACAACATGCATTCATTTATGTCAAGATTGGATAATACATTATAAATTTCAATAATAATGTGAAAAAAGATGGACGTATCACAAAATGCCATCAAATCATTTTTTCCTAAGTTAAGTCAAAATCTAAGTACCTAATTTGATATGACATGATTTGTTGCCATGGCCTCGTCTCACCCCTATAATACACAACATAGTAAATAATGTTTAGTACACCAATTATATCATTTCAACGAGTATGCTATCCAACACAAAACCTCAATTTAGTCATATATTTGACATATTGATATCACCTCTATGTTGTAGCATTTGTGAATTCATAAACACCACCCTCCTTTGGTTGAGGTTGCTTTCTCTTCTTATCTCTATTATATATGTAGATTTCGTTGTCTCATCTATTTCACCCACTTTCCTCTCAGTGATTTAGTATTTCTATGCCATCCACGTCCTCTCTCCATGGCCTCTTCTATGAATAAAAATGCTGCCACATAATCTTTCACTGCACTACCGCTGAGAAGGAAAAAGCAACTTGTGGGACTGCGGTAAAAACCGCTCTACTGCACTGAGCTGATGAAGGAGTCGCGGGACAATGGTGGTCACCGCACTACCGCACGCCAATGGTAGAAGACTTGTGGGAGTCACCGCAACACTGCTAGGAACAGAAGGAACACTCACGTGCCACCACAAAAGCTTTCACTGCACTACCGCCAAGAAGGATGAAGCACCTTGTGGGACCGCAGTAAAAGCCGCTCTACCGCATCAAGCTAATGAAGGAGCCACAGGACAACGGTGGTCACAAAATAAGGCAGGAGTTGGAATTATTTCCAACACTTTGGATCCTGTGATACACAACAATGAAAATAGTCACTATATAGAAATGGTAGGTTCCCAATTAGGCGCACTTGGTTCTGCCTTAGGCGCCCCAAAAAAATTACATTAACGACCAAAAGTCAGTGCTAAAGTTGGCGTTAACTAACACCGACTAAAGCGCCAACTACTGGATCAAAATAAAAAATTTAAAAATTTCCGCGTGAAGGAAGAAATCAGACGACAAAAAAGGGAAAAATGTTGCACAAAGGAAGAGAGCAGGGCGCTACCAGCAACTGATGAGAAATTTGATTTAGTTTGCGACACCATAGGTAAGGTTACAATTTCTTTTTTCTTGGTTGAGTTCGTGATTATTTATTGCTCTTTGTATTGCATTTGAATTCATGATTGTTTACTTGTTCATGGCTTAACCTATCCAGGCAACCTCTAAATTGTCCCATCATTATAAATTGTAAAACCTTTGAGAAACCAACAAAAAATTTTACCCTACCCATTTGAGCTTTGGCTCAAAATATTATAGCACGAAGCCAAGATGCCTCTGTATTCTTTCCCTAACCTGGGTATCAAGGAAATAGTGAACTGCTTGGAAAATATGGGAATTGGGTCGGTCATTGTTGCGTAACTGTTGAAAATAAATGCAGAAACTACTTGGTTTTTCCTAGTCACACCATAGTCACCAATGCCATGAGAAATTCATGCAAGATTGCATTATGAAAGAGTTTTCATGATAAGGTTAACAACACTAAGCAAACCCAACAAACATATTTTCCCTAGGTTATCAACACTAAGCAAACCCAACGAACATATTTTCCCACAAAACCAAACTTTCATAGCACAAACTAGATGAAAACTTTCATACTTGATAGTGTGTACTTCGTTTTCCTCCATAGACTGGATGAAAATAATTTTCCCTAGGTCACCTCAAAATGTCAAGCAATAGAAGGAAGGGAGCATTGTCAGTAGACTCTGGCCACAATGAGGCAATTCATTGTCAATTTACAGATTTGTAAATGTTCCCATTGTTTCTTTGACTTTGACTTTTTAGTTTTTTATTTCTAAATTTAAAAGAAGAAATATAATTTAAAAATATATATAGGGACATGAGACTGACAAAGATAAAGAGGAATTGGCTTCCATATTGGGGGTAGAGGCAGTGAACAAATTGTTTAATGTGGACTGGACAACGCTTTCCAGATACATAAAAAAACAATCTAGTAATGCCCCTCAAACATTGCAAACAAATCAATTGTGTCAAAGGGAATCAATTGATTCCCCAACTATTCCTAGATCGAGCAAATGATCTAGGAGGAAATCAATGACAATAAACTCTAGGAATGTAGAATAGGGAGTAGAGACTTCCAATGTCCTAGCCACTCCTGAGACACAAACTTCTTCCACCACGCCATGTTATCAATCTTGCATTGGTAGCTACAATATGAAGATAGAATACGAGGTGGTTTCAAGGGAATTCCGAATGACGAATGTTGGGAAAACATTTGTGAATAGGTTGAAGGAATCATGCCTTCAATGGTTCAAAGACCATCTACATTTTCCATTCTCACAGATACCCATGCATATGAAAAAAGCAGTTATCCATGACATGGAGACTGATTTTGGCACAAGTTGGTCTATAAGAAGATAAAGCTACGAATGTCTCAAAACTGCAAGAGATTTCGGTGTAACCAAACAAAGAAGATAAAAAAATCCCTCCTGAGCTAAGGCAGAAAAGAAGACCAATTGATGTAAGTGTGAAAGTATGGAAAGAGCTTGTAAAAGCATATGAGAATTCTGAGGCACAAAGGAAGTCCGGTGAGGAGAGTACGCAGGTATTTGAATTTTCTCATAAGATTATATCAAATTTATTAAAGGATATTTAAATTTTATTTGTGCATAGATAAATTGAATTAGTATATGTTTCAGGACAAGGCCTCCAAGGCTAGGCTTGAGAAACTTCAAGCTATGCATCACAGTGGCCAGAAAGGTTTACAGGTCTTGATATGTACATTTGTAAGTATATTTAATATGTTAAATGATATATATTTTTTTTTCCTTGGAAAAAGTAAATGATTGCATATTAATTAGTTTAACTAGTCCATGTGCCAGGTTTTGACAGGAGGAGAAATATGGCTACCATCCAAATAAACTTGAAAAGAATATGTTACAAAACAAAAAGTGGAACGATTTTGTAATCTGGATGGAGAATGAAGTATCAATAGTTGAGTTTCAATAACTTAATTGGATATTGTTGTGTTAATATGTCAATTTGCATCTCTTGTGTTGAGTTGTTTACTGATGCGTAGGATGAGTAAATAGAGCTCAAATCTTATGATTACAAGATGACCATTTATGTGCATGAATAAATAGTAGAAGGATGTACATGAACTCAATTCATCTGACTTTATGCCTCTTGGCAGGCATTCATCTTGAATTTCTAATATCAAGTGCTCGAGACTTCCCTGTAGCTTTTACCTTCCGTTGCCTCCTTTCCTCTTCACTGTTAGAATCATCTCCTTTTTCCTTATCTGCATTTCTGGCTTCAGCTTCTAATTCATCCTAGGTTTTACCTTCCTCCTCTTTAGAATATTCTTCTTCTTCTTCATCCTCCTCTAACTCCACCAGAGATTCATCTTCTTAACCTTCCTCATCCGATTTTGATTCCTCTTCTACATCAGAGGGTTTGTATCCTTGATCTGACTCTTCTGAATTATCATAATTAGAATCACTAGCTTCCATATTCAAAAATTCCCAACCACCATCTTCAATAAATTTATCTGGATCATCAGTAATAGTCTTCAAAATTGGTTGCCAGTTCAAGTTCATTATGCTTTCATAATACTTTATATCCATGGAGTTCAGCCATTCCTTGATGCCATCAAGCGAAGATTGAGGAATGGCGTACATGCGGAGTACATCCCGCTTGAAGTCTTTGAAAACAATAGCCATATCAAATTCCTTTTTCCCAAGTCCTACTCTCTCAAGGTTAACAATTATCAATCTCATTAATAGTGATTACTAAGAAAGGTAATTCCACCAACTCTACCAAACAGTTTACCATAGGAACAATAAAAGCAGAGGCTTTCAAATGAACTCCATGAAAACCAAGCTCTCTAAATGGTATATCAAACTCTAGTTCAAAATATTTTAGATGAGGCTTCTCCCATAGCTCTCTTACTCGCTTGAAAAATCCTTGAAACTATGACTTCTTAACATTCAAAAGATAAATGGAATGTCCTCAACACCTAGTAGAGCTATCCAAAAAATCTAACTAAAAACACGAACATGCTCCCACACACAATGGACTAATGGCTAGTTGTCATAGAATTCAAACTACCAAAGTAACAACATTGATTGAGTTAACATATATGCATCATTTACATAAACAACTGAAATGCGTAACAAATTTTAATACAATGAATTTTGAGATGCGTTGAAATAATTAAAAAAAACATGTTTTGGGGAAAATATCAGCAACGTGGGGGAAGAAAGTATGAATCCTAATAAAAACATTTTATGTTGTTCTTGATACACCATCTGTAAGTTTTCCGTAGATGACAGTACTGAATTTCTATATGTTGTACCCCTTAAATGTCCTACATGTTACAAATATGGAATAACAATGCACAACTTTGTATTGAGTCCAAAGTCCAAGGCATTCTGAATAAGGGTAGCCAAACTTGATAAGGATGCAGTCACTATTACACAGATTGACATCTAGAATAGTCATGTAAAGACAACTGCCTGTGAAAACCATAATCAATCAAATTATGCACATTCAAATCTAATTTTGAAAGATTGCATTTTAGTCCATGCATCTAAGTCCTTGTTGAAGATTGAGGGTGTAAAAAAAGCTAGAATAGCTCTCCTTAAACCATAGCTATTTTTAAAGTGCAGTATTTCCAAATTCAAATCCACTTCTTAGCTAAGGAAATGAGGTAGGATTGTCAGGTGCTACCTCAAACGGAGAAGGCCATAGAAAACATTGAAATAGAAGATCTAATAAGTGAGACAACATAGTTGTAGACCATAGATAATCAAAATTATTGTAATGCACAAATGCTTGTGATACAAACAAAAGGTGCTTACACATTGGCTGAATATATCCTTGTCAAAATGACCAGAAAGAAATTTTAAATTTGTAAGTAAACTCTGACAGTCAAGAAAAATAGTCATAAAAATTGGAAGTAAACTTTGGAAGACATGTAGGTAAACTTAATTCATCTGACTTTATGCCTCTTGGCAGACAACAAGATCTCCCCTCCTAAAGTTTGGACCACATCCATTACCTCCACATAAAATTGGACATCCTTGGTCTTCTTGGTTCCCACGCCAGGATATGGTTATGCAAATGAAAATGAAGAAAAGTAATCATCTCCTTCTCCACTAGCTGGAAGAATGCATGCTTAATGTTTTGATACATGATATCAGTTCTCTCTTCTACTCTCATGGTTGAATATTGAAATCCATTATGGTGAGCCTCCAGAGTTCTAGTCATCTTTTGTCCTCTTCCACCAAATGATGGTCTGATCCACACATCTGCCAGCCTAGTTGGCTTTGTTTTTGAAAGTTGAAGTTTCTCCTGAGTCACCATTGTAGCTCTCTTTGTCTTTTCAGACTCTTTCATTGCTATAGATCATCTCTGGGATTTAATCATTTGTACCACATGGTTGATGTGCTTTGAATCCTTGCATCTAAAGGAAATTTTGTTAACATAAATACTACTAGGGAATTTCAATGTTTCCATTGTAGTTGGCATTAAATTCAGTACCTGCAACATTGAAAATTATCCTTATATAAGAATTCCCCCCATCTTGTTGGCTTGAAACACTCTTGATGGTGGCTACATGAAATATGATTCAGATTCCTCTTCCACATCAGAGGGTTCATATCCTTGATCTAACTCTTCTAAATTATCAGAATCAGAATCACTAGCTTCCATATTCAAAAATTCCCAACCACCCTCTTCAATAAATTTATCTGGATCATCAGTAATACTCTTCAAAATTAGCCACCAGTTCAAGTTCATTCTGATTTCATACTACTTTATATCCATGGAGTTCAACCATTCCTTGATGCCATATGTAGACATGGAAAATATACCGACATACTTAATCCTGATTACTAACACCATTTCATCCTAAATCACCTTCTTAGCTTATCATCACTCTTCATCCCTTAATTAAATAAATAATCATTTATTTGATTAAGTCATTCTCTCTTGTTAATTAAATCAATCAATCTGATCTAATTAACACTAAGTCTCTATTTAATTAAATAATTCATTTTATTTGATTAAATCTCTAAGTCACCCTATTAAATTAAATAAATTAAACCTTGTTTAATTTAATCTAACATCATCCCCTTTAGTTAAATAAATCAAATCCTTTATTTAATTAAATCTAAATCACATCCTTCTCACCCTTTGATTTAAATTAACCCATAAATCTAAACAAAAAAATCACATCATCTAATCCCTCATTAAATTAATTAAACCTTGATTAATTTAATCCTAATCTCCAAATTCCTCTAAATTTTGCCACTTGCACATGAAAATACATTTAATAGATTTATTAAATCTCTATTTTCTTTCAACTTGGCATCTTTAGGGGAATATTCCTCCAAGTTTGAAAATCCCTCCAGGTGGATTTGTCCTTCCAACAAGACATTCATTCCTTCTTACATGTCCTTGTGCATTGAGCCAAGTGGCATTTAATTCATTATTTTTCCCTCTTGCATGTCATTTCACTATTTTCAAATTCCACCTAATTTCATTTATTGTGCACATTCATCAAAATGTGCTCAAGCTTCCCCCATTCACATCTTGACAAGTGGAACTTTCCCATTGGGTGTTGAATGATCCCACATTCATCCCATTTTACATTTTTCCATCTTGTCTTTCTATAAATAAGAGGTTTCTCTCCTCATTTTGATCATCCACAATTTGAGCAAGTTTACTATACTTAATTTTATCCTCAAGCATATCTATTTTCATCAATATTATCAAGGTCTTAGCTAGGTTATGCAAATTTTTCATCATGGAGCTCTAGTGAATCTTCAACAAAGTGGATCAACCTTCATCACTCATCAACATTGCATCATAGGAGTTGGGAAAGGGCCAATTTTCACATCAAATTGGCACTAATTCCCCCATGGGATCAAGAGTTTGCATGCTTAATTAGGATTTCATTTCATTTTCATTGTGTTCTTCATTCTTATTTCCTATTTTGAGCATTGTTAATAGATTTAATAGGGAATCTTGATTCTCACTTGCATTTGATCTAACTATGTGTTTGTTTCTTATGTTTTGCAGGTATTAGGATTGGGGTTCTACATTTGGCGCTAGAAGGAGGTAAAATGTCGAGTTTAAATCATGTTTTTAAACAAAATTTTGTGCTTTTTCTCTATTTTTGTGTGTCTACAGGGAACTGCGCCACTAGGAGTCCAGCGTCGCCATACAGCATTGCTACCAGTCCAATGTCGCCATGCAACACCGCTTCAAACTTCAAACTGCGTCGCTTTATCTTTCCCACCTAGAATTAAAATCTTCTAACTCTGTCGTTGGGTCAATTTACGGGCGCTGGAATTTCCAAACTTCAAACAACATCGTTGGGTGAAACTCCACCATAATCACGCTCTCTAGTTTTACTATAGAGTGCCATTGTTTGACAAGCAGTGCCATACAACATCTCTAAACCTCCTCAAACTGCACCGCCTATGCAGACTGCGCCGCTGGAGTCAAGTAAAAGGTTTAAATCAGTTCAATTTTGACATGTGCTTTTTCATTTTGATGGATTTGGGTTGCTAACTAGTTTTTCTAACCTCTGTTTTACAGTTCTAATCAATTTTTGTAGGTTGGGATAATCAAGGTGAAGGAGGAAAACAAGGTTGAAAGTGACACTACAACATCATTCTCTCATTACATCAAGTGTTTTTGAACACTTTAGTGTTTTCTTAACACTTTGGGAAAACTCATAATTTCTCTTAAGGATTTGTTACCTTTCATGCTCTTAGGACATACTAAATTTCTCTTAGGCTCTAAAAAGAACACTACAATTTTTTTCAATTTTTACTACAAAGGGCTTAGAAAGAACATTAGACAAATCCACTAGATTTTGTTTAAAGGTTAACAATTAAACAATCAAAATCTCACATTTCCTTTGGTGCTTAAAAAGAAGTCACTCTTGCTTTGAAAGAATAAAATGAGCATGTGCTACTTTGTCTTGTAATTACTTACCCAAAGTAATATCATTGAAAATATGTATGCGCTTCTCTCGCGCCTCACGACGATCTTGAGAATCAAAAGGATTTTTGGTGATCTTAAGTTGGGTAAAGTGATTACCTCCACATTTCATTTGGGATTAAAATTGAACACATCTTTCGAGTGTGAGTGGAACATATTGCGTTTTTTCTCTCTTTGTTTCTCAACAAAGATTGATCGAACTACGGATATGTTTGCTCACTTTTGTTTATCTTAGAGGGACTGTCTTGTGGGAAAAAGTAATCACCCAAGGGAACGACCCAACCAGCAACACACTAAAGCCAAGCGACTTCCAACCGGTATATAAGTGTGGGTACCTATTGAAAGGCAAGTATCATGATGGTCATTCTAGCAAGAAGGGAAGCAATGGTCTCTTGCCGCATGGATGATCCCCCATGAACGAAATGCCTACATTAAAACCCTTGTTTAGAAAAGGCCAAAATCCTTGATCTATTTGTTGGTGCAAGAGCAGTCATTTTGAAGCCACCCCACACTTTTACAGCTTTTAGTAGAAATGGAAAGTATGCCATGGGAGTTTCATGGGTACTGATGCTTGGCTACCCCGTATAAGTGAGTGTCATGGAGGGGAGCCAATGGGGTCAAGCATCTAACCATTTGCTAAAAGTAGGCATAGTTGGACTTGTCCAAACTTGGGGATTCAACAAATACAATCTTTCATAGCCATAGGGTCGTGCTTGTTCTTGAAAAAAAAACACTTTGCTTGTTCATAAGCATTTGAAAACAAACATTCAACATTATCATCAAACTTCAAACCCTTTAGGAAGCAAATATCTTTGACAAGATTCATGTGTTATTGCTTTCCCTTGGGATTTTATCCTTAGAGGTTTCTAAACATTTGAATTTATATCTCAATTTGCTTACTAAAGTCAACAATAGGTAACTTTTTCCTTGATTTCATCAAAGTTCCACATAATTTAGTTTATGGGATGAGAAGAAGTTAAGACATTGGACATCTAGTTTCAAAACCTAATCAAGAATTTTTTGTGGTAAAAAGAAGTCACTAAGCAAAGCTAAGAACAATTGAACCCCACACATGTGTCTCAAATGATTTCATGCAAGATCAAAATTCGAAAACCAAACTCAAAAGCTCTTAGTCCAAAAGAACATCAAAAGCGTCTCTCAACACTCTACAAATTCAGAAAAAGATTGCTTTTCAACTTTTACATAAGAGCTTCAAGAAATAATCCCAATTTGTACTTTTTCTATTATTGTCAAAATCCAAATCTTTTTCAGGAATTTGAGCATTTTGTTTAGATTAAAGTGTGTTCTTCAAAACTGAGGTCTTGTAAACAAGAGTCCTTTTAGGTACACATAGAATCAAATCAAAACCTTCATCCATATTTCAAACATCAAACCAAAGTCATCTCACCAACAACTCTTGAAAATCTTGAAATCATCCCTCATGCTAGACTTTTTGGAAAATCCATAAATCAAAATCCTTGAAACAAATCAAAATCCTTGAATCAAAACATCAAATCAATTTTGTTTAGCTAGGTATATGTAGATGCATCCTTGTCCATATGCTTAGTTGAATTATCATCTTGTTTGGTGAGGTGTGGGTAGATGCATCCTTCTCCCTACACTTAGTCAAATTATCATCTTGTGAGCGAATATATCCCATAGATAACATCTAAAATCTTGGGATCCATTTGTTCATTATCCAAAATCAAAACAATCCAAAACCAAATCAAGGTCAAAATCAAAATAAAAATTTGAAGAATCCAAAACAAATACAAGAATCCAAAAAAGTCCCAAAAAGTCTAGCATCCCCTGAAGATTTTCTAAGAGTTTCACCATCCATTTCATCCATCTTTCACACACTTCATCATTTCACCTTTGATCCTTAATCATCCTAGATCTTCTCTTTTGAACCTCATTTTATGGTTCAACCTAGATCTCAACACAAGAGGAACATGGAAGCCAACAAAAAAACATCTACTTCAAGTAACCTAAGTCAAACCAATTCCGAAATCAATCCTATTGGATCAATCAATCCCCTAACTAACTTACCTTCATCATCACAAAATCCTCAAGAGGAAGGTCAAGTAGAGGATATCACTAATAATACCTTCGGAATGACACAAGATGATATCATCAAAATGGTCCAAAATCCCGAGAATCATAGAATTATCAACATCATGATGAGACTCAATCCCTCATAATACATGCTTGAATTAGCAAAACAAGGGGCTAAACTCCCTTTCGATTTCGATGTGAGCACCATTGTGGAATTTTTTTTGTGGTCATGCCTCCAATTTCATCCACACCTCCATTCCAAAGCATCACTCAATCTATCCCCCAAATTACATCATCCATTGCTCCAACTCAACCCATTGTTAACAAGGGAAGCACATTTCTCAATGCACTACAAACGCACCCCCTCATATACAATCAAGATTTGGATGCAAAGACCATCTTGGGGCAATCCATACCCCAAAATCCATCACATCCATATGTCCCCATCACCTTTCACGATCCTAAGGACCCATCATCATCATTTCACTCAACACCTCAAACTTCTCTCCCCATAACCTCGCAAGGAGAAGGAGACTTATTTGGACCAAGAGGAATCTTTGACTCGTCATCTTCATCATTTCCTCAAGGGAGTATGCCACTCACTTTTCCACCACTTCCACCCTTGCTATCAATATCCATATGACATCTCAGTTGAGGGCTTCCCCCTTTACCAAATATCAATCAGCAAAATCAAATCAACCCCCCGATCATCAATCAAAATATCATATCGAATCCTCCCATCTTGTCATCGACATCACAACAACAGATGGAAACCATCTTGATAACACAAGCCACCACCATTGCATCATCAACCATCCCCCAAATATCTCAAAACATGGTCTCTCAAGGACCAAGCATATTGATTGCACCATCCACCACCCAAATCCCAATCATCAATACGACAATGCCTCTCATCACAATAACAAACACCATTCCAAATCTGCCACCACCGCCATTGCCACCGCCACCCAAGTCAAACACATCAAACCAATACATCATTGTGTTGCAAGCCTCTTAGCAAGATACCTATCAGAAGGCACTCCAACAAATCCAAAATTGACAAGTTCCACAACTAGCCATTCAACAAGTGTAAACACAATTAGCTGCACAACAAGCCGCTCAAGCAACACTAGTCACTCAAGCTGCTCAAGCTACTCAATCCGTACAAGTCACATGGATTGCACAAGATTCCCAACAAGCACAAGCCCAGGCTTAGGCACAAGGACAAGCTCAAGCCCAACACCAAGCGCAGGCACAAGCATAGTACCTCTCACAACAACAAGCAGCCCAACAACAAGCATATCAGCAAGTGCTGAAGCAATACCAAGAGCAGCAAGAAGAAACCCTATTAGCAGCCCAACAACAAGCGTTGTTGGCGCAACAACAACAACAAGCTCAATAACAGGTACTATTAGCACAACAACAATAGGACCAACAACAAGCATTGTTGGTACAACAACAATTGCAAGCATACTTGGTGCAAAAAAATGTGCAAGAATCATCCACCAATCCACCCATCCTGCCAACAATTGAACCACCACAAAACACCTTCACTCCACCCCCTGATCCGCAAAATAATGTGACAACACAAATCAAGTTGCTCTTGCAACAAGTGCTTGATCTTCAATCAGGGAAAACCACAAAGACACCCAACAACTTGTGTCCTTATCCATTTGATAGGAGCCTTGCAATGAAACCATTCCCAAAGGGATTTGAAATCCCCAAATTTGATAAATACCATGGAATGAGAAACCATGAAGATCACATCAGGGAATTCCAGGTGCATTGCATGGAAGTCTCATATGATGATACATATCTGATACGACTATTTCCTAGAAGTTTGGTTGGCCAAGCCATGGAGTGGTTCTCTCGCCTTCCTCTTGGAATCAAAAAGTTTCAGGAAATAGTAGACGCCTTCAATATCAGTATGAAGTCAATCTAGAGGAACTATCAGCTCTTAAACAAGGAAAGAATGAATCATTTGCTTCCTTCTTACAACAATGGCGATCCAAAGCCAATAGGAGAAAATGGGCCATGCCAGAAGAACATCAAGTTTACACCACCATCTCCAATCTGGAGGGAACCTTGGAATTTCATCTTAAGGTACAAGGTATCACCACGTATGACCAATTGATCTCCAAGGCGCTTAACATTGAACGATCCCTTATCGCACAAGGGGGGACACTCACATATTTTGAACATCAAAACAATCACCCATACACCAGCTATAATGACAAACCTCGCACATGGGTGAAAAACATAAACATTATCAACGATGGTGTTTTCAAAGCCAATGTTGTCATCATCGCTCCTTGAAAAAACACACTAGCACCCCAACAACAACCAGAATAATCGTCAAGCTAACACTGTAACTTAGCAGCCAAACAATCAAACAATCAACAATGTGAATGATCAAAGGGGGCCATCCTAGCAAAATAGAAAATCCCCCAAGCAGAAGTACACAACCCTTGGGGAATCAGCTGAATCCATCATGAAGAGGCTAGTGGCGGAAAAAATCGTCACAATCCCCACCTATGAAAATTATCAAGAACCCTTGGTAAAACTACCGTGGTATAACAAAAATCACCTTTGTGATTTCCACAAGATCAAGGGACACACAACTTCCAGTTGTATGAGGTTGAAAAACCTGATTCAAGACCTTATTGATGATAAAATAATAAATGTGGAACAGCCAGCGGGAAATCAAAACCTCAAGATCTACACGAATCTCATGCCCAATCAAAACAACAAAGGGAACAATAACAATGATAAGGGAAATGATACCTTCAAGAGCGTGAATCATGTATACGACCATGTCGTCGCGTCCCTCTAGATGAGTTTTGCTCTGTTATCACCATCAAAGGATCCTAGGCTAATTGTGGAGTCACCACAAGAGGTGGAAAAATCACCATCGCAGGGTCATCTCAACCTCCTAGAGCACCCACTTCCAACCCAAGATCCATTCCCAGAGGCTATAATGTCCTTGATCAGCTGAAAGGAACCCCAGCTCAGATCTCCATCATGGAGTTGCTAAAAATTTCATCATCCCACAGGAAGATCCTTGAAGAAGCATTGGCTTCATCCACCATCTCTACAGATCTTGATGTTGAACAATTCCAAGCTATGGTTGGAAACATCATTACCCCAAATCTTCTTACATTCTCCGATGAAGACTTTCCTACTCAACCATCTCACAATTGTGCACTCCATTTGGAAGTCCTAGTGTATAAGAACAAATTCAAGAGAGTCTTGGTGGATGGAGGTGCAGGTTTAAACATTTGTTCCCTCAAGCTCATAAAGAATCTAAAAATCTCAGAGGATTCCATTGAAAAAAGCAAAGGCATCATAATTAGGGCTTACGATGATCAAGAAAGAGTGTCTCAGGGCACAATCCAACTCCCTATTCAAGTAGGGCCAACAATTATGGAAACCACTTGTCAGGTCCTTGACCTTGATTTTTCTTACAACATTCTCTTGGGGCGTCCGTGGATCCATCCAATGCTAGCAGTAGCTTCAATGTTCCACCAATGTGTCAAGTTCACATACCAAGGCCAAGAGGTCACTATCCATGGGGATCTCGAACCCTTCTCTTACTGCAAAAGCGTAGAGGAAAAATATTACAAAATCCCCGAATTTCCTAAAAATGATGAAGGCCCATCAACTCCATACATTGACCCAGCTACTCTCGCCTCCACTTCTGCGACAGAAACACCCGCCATCCCCGCCATCTCCGATATCAAGGTCATAATCCAGGACAATGGGTGTGGACACTATACAATTCCAAAAAATTCTTTTATGGTAGGAGAGTTACCACAATCTCCCAGGTCACGAGGATGACCATAATCAAATGATGCTTCCTCATCCCAAACATTCACAACAGGTTCCTCCAACTTCAGAAGTTGGGGAGATCTTGGGCGGGAAGTAATAGAAGAGGACCTATCCCATCTCCTATACCAAGACAATATACCAGCAACCGATCTACCTATGGATGATAATAGTAAAGGCTTACAAATGATGCTCGCCATGGGCTATGATAGAAATAGAAAGCTTGGACAAAATGACAATGGGCTTCTAATACCCATCATTCCTGAGACGCGAATGAAAAATCTTGGCCTCAGATCTACCCCTCTGAGTATAACCATACGTGGCCGAAATCACCCAATTAAGAAGGTCAAAACTCCTTAGCAAATGACAACCACCCTTCAATTGCCCATATCCATTGGTCTGCCCTTAGACAATTTCACATTCAACATAACCAACGTCTACAGCAGTAGTGATGAGGAAGATTCCATAACTGACTTACCTAGGATTTTTGAGAATTCCTCTATCCTCATGATTACTACTATGTCATTTGAGTCAACCAATCAAACCCATGGAATCAACCTAGTATACCCCTAGCTCATCAATTACAACCAACGAGGACCATCGGTTCTAGACACTTTTGAAAATGATGAATCACTCTCAGAATTCATGGGACTGCAGAGTATGATACCATGCAAAGATCACAAGGTTGGGTTTGATATCATTCTAGACACACAAGCTTACTACGGGGAGATGATTGAATCCTTTAGTCGCAAAGGCAAAAAATTGAGAATAATCTCAAGGTCTTTGAGTGAAAACCACACTGTGGCACTCTTTGACCCTAAAATAGTAAAAACAAAGGACGTATCCAATGGTGAAAACCTCTTTGAGGCACCTGAGGATGAAGGATTCAATCTTCCTCTTAGTGCTCTACATTAAGAAAAGTCAGTAGTTATAGTTGAGAAGTGCAACCCAGTCAACTTGGGAATAGAGGAAACTCTGCATATCACATTTTATGTTGAATCATTGATGTCAGGAGAATAGGAGCTCCTAGCTAACTTCTTAAGGGAGAGAAATTTCAACTTTGCATGGAGCTATGCCGACATGCCTGGGCTTGATCTAGAGATTGTGGTCCACCATCTAGCAGTCTACCTTGAAGCAAAAGCTCAGAAAAATGCATCCCCAGATAGCCTTGTTGGTTAAAATGGAATTGAAAAAGCTACTTGACACAGGGTTCATACGACCAATTGACTATCTAGAGTGGGTATCAAATTTGGTAACTGTTTCAAAACCCGAAGGGGGCATCTGTATATGCATAGATTTCAGAGACCTAAACAAGGCATGTCCAAAAGATGGCTTCCCGTTTCCCAACATTGATATGATTGTAGACATGACCACGAGACATGAGATGCTTTCACTGATGGACGGATTCTCTGGGTATAACCAATTCATGATAGCCAAAGAGGATCAACATAAAATGGCTTTTACTTGTCCATGGGGGACATATTGCTAGAACATGATGTCATTTGTCCTAAAGAACGCTAGAGAAACATATCAGAGAGCCATGACTTTAATCTTTCATGACTGTGGAAGATTATTTCAATGACATATTGGAAAAATCTAGAAAGAGAAGGGACCACATAGCAACATTAAGTGCCATACTTGACAGACTGGAAGAATATAAGGTCCACCTTAATCCAAAGAAATGTGTCTTCGGCGTACAATCAGGGAAGCTGTTGGGATACATTGTGTCTATGAGAGGAATTGAAATAGATCCCACTAAAGTAAAGGTAATCCTCGAGATGGAGGCACCCAAGACTTTGAAGCAACGAAGAGGCCTACAAGGAAAGCTCCAATCAATCCACTAGTTCATAGCTCAGCTAGCAGAAAAATCAATCCCATATTCTCACCTATTCCACATGGGGGTAGCGTACAAGTCGGATGACAAGTGAGATCAGGCCATTAACAAAATAAAAGAGTATTTTCTCACACCTCCAGTGCTTATGCCACTAATCCCAAGAAATCCTCTAATCCTTTACATATTAGCAACAACAGTAGCTCTTGGTTCTCTCCTAGCTTAGCGTGATGAAAACAAAATAGAGAGATCCATCTACTACATCAGTCAAACCATGGTAGGGCATGAGTGAAACTATTCCTTCATTGAAAAAGTTTTCCTAGCAGTGGTGTTTTCCTCACAGAAGTTCAAACACTACATGTTAACACACAAAATCAAACTCATTGCCAAGACCGACCCACTCAATTATCTACTTTCCAAGGAGGTCCTCACAGGAAGGATGGCCAAGTGGGTCATGATCCTATCAGAATATGACATCGAGTATGTGGAATGGAAGGCTATCAAAGGGTAATCTATTGCAGACCAATTGGTAGGAGCACCAATGTACTTAGAGAATACACTAATTTAAGAGTTCCCCGATGAATCCATCTTCAACTTGAACATAGTAGACCACTGGAAGTTATAATTTGATGGATCCTACACACAACATGGATAAGGAGCTGAGGTCTTTTTCATCACTCCACAGGGAGACTGCATACCAAGGTTCTACAAGTTGACATTTCCTTGCACAAACAATATCGTAGAATATGAGGCTCTAACCATAGGACTCAGAATAGCAGTGCAATGGCATATCATGGATCTCAAGGTATATGGGGATTCACAACTAATAATCAATCAAGTGAATGATGAGTATCAGACTAAAGATGGAAAGCTCACTCCATACAAGAAATTGGTGGAAAGTCTTAAGGAGTCCTTCATTGAGATCACATTAAAGCAGATACCTAGAGAAAATAGAGTGGCAGATGCCATGAAAACAATTGGATCCCTATTGGATATCCCTCGCAATGTCCCAAAGAATGAATTGTTGGTAGAGCAGCTTCTTGTGCTTGCATTCGACGTACTGGAGTCAAAATTTGTGTGTGAAATCATTGGTCCCGGTGATCCGTGGTACCACGACATATACACTTATCTGAGAATAGGAGTCCTCCCAACTGACATAACCTCAAACCTTAAGAAAACCTTTGTCAAGAAAGCATCTTGGTTTATCATCCTAGGAGAAACCCTTTACCGTAGGAGCATAGAAGGAACCTTATTACGCTGCCTAAATGTTGAGGAGGTATTGACCACCTTAATTGAGGTACATAATGGTATTTGTGGTTCACACTTGAGCGGAATGACCCTGGCCAAGAAATTGAGGATGGGATATTATTGGCCTACTATGGAAAGAGAAGCACATGACTATGTCAGAAGTTATCTACAATGTCAACGGCATGGGGACCTTTTCCATACACCAGCTCAAAAGCTTCATCCTATTGTCACACCATGGCCCTTTTTGCAGTGGGGGCTTGATCTCATTGGAAAAATCACCCCCACCTCATCCAGTGGCCACAAATTTATCATCACCACCACTGATTACTTCACAAAGTGGGTGGAAGCCATACCCATGACATACATTACTAGAAAGCAGATATCAAAGTTCATCCTAAACTACTTAATATGTCGTTATGGTGTCCCACAAGCCATTATCTCAGATAATTGGACACCATTCAAGAATCGGGATGTTCGTGACCTATGCGACAAATTCAAAATACATCATTTTTCCACTCCATATTATCCCCAAGGCAATGGGCAATCAGAAGCCACCAATAAAACCATTATAAAGATCCTCAAAAATTTAGTCAATGACGCAGGTCGTGACTGGCATCTGCAACTAAATCCTGCCCTCTGGGCCTATCAAATCAACATCTGCACACCCACAGGTGCCACCCCAGTCTCCCTGGTCTATGGATCATAAGCCATATTATCCATCAAGATCGAGCTCCTGTCACTGGGAATATCACTGTGAACCTCATCATGGAGGAAAAGTATCGAGTATCAAGACTAAATGAGCTGAAGCTACTGGATGAGCATCATATGGAAGCATTAAACCATTTGCAGGTCTATCAGAACTAACTCAAGAGGAGCTATAACAAGAGGATCAGGAGTCAGACATTCCAAGTCAGAGAACTTGTCCTAAAGGAAAATCAAAAGAACATTCCAAATCCAAATGGAAAAGGAAAATTTGAACCCAATTGGTTGGGACCATTTGTCATCATAGTGAGCTATAAGTTAGGGGAATATCAATTATCAACACTTGAAGGGGAACCTCTGTAGGAGCCCATGAACAACTCCCATCTCAAAAAGTTTTATGCCTAGATCTTTCAAGGTATAGAGCCAAAAATACAAAAAAAATAGAAAATGTCTTGAAAAATGGTCACCTTGATGAAAACTTGGTAAACAGGTGTCATGGTGACAACAAAAAAATCAAAAAATAAAAAAATCCAAAAAAGGATTAAAAAACAGTAAAGAGAAAAATCGTCCTCTAGTGAAAACCACTTCGGTGGTGCTTTGGGCAAGTACCTCAGTGAAAACCTGGCAAACAGACACCTTGTGTAAATAAGCACTTTCCATCCACCGGGATCTTCACAACTCGTTCTACATCATCCATCCATCGCATTCCATATCTCCATCCATCACCCATCCATTCAACATCTGCTTCATAGCTTGGTCATGTGTTTGTGTCATAATCCCTCATAGTACTACTCAACCCATTCTCAAGGTCAGTCTTTCTTGCCTTTATTAGAGTAGTTTATTGCTTCATGTTGGGGGCATTCTCTCCTCGAATTAGATTTGTGTATGTTCTTGAAGTCCCAAAATTAGAAAATCCAAAAACATCAAAAAATTAGAAAATCCAAAAACATCAGAAAATCAAAAAACCCAAAACATCAGAAAATCAAAAAATCCTAAAACATTGAAAAATCAGAAAATCCAAAAACATCGAAAAATCATATCAAAATCCCAAAACATTCAAAACATATCAAAATCAAAAAATAGGTCAAAAATTCAGTCAAAAAATCAAAAAATAGAGTTGTCCTATCGAACTACGGGTCTCTGAGCCTTGAACGTAGGCAAGGTTGATCTTTGATCATCCCCCGATATACTTAGGTCAGTCCTTTAGGAGTCCGTCATAATAAACTGACAATCCATCTGTTCATATCTCATCAATAATCAAGCCTTTGTTAGTCGAACCACATGGTCTTTGCGTGTATAACGTAGGCAACGCTAATATGTTGATCATCCCTTGAGGCCCCTAGGATAGATCTTTAGGTTAGGTCTTGCTCAAAATCTCAGAAAACCCCAAAACATTGGAAAATTTGAAAATCAAAACATTTGTAAAATCTTAAAAATACCAAAAAAAAATAGCCTCAAAACATTTCAAAAACTCCAAAAACATCCAAATATTTGAAAAAATCCATCTGTCTCATCTAGTTTTCACCTGTAATAAACATCACTCATAATAAACAATCGTCATCCTCAACCTTTGGTAAAATAGTTGGAAAAAAGTCTACCGGTTCAAAAGTGACAACTCAAACGTCAAAGTCTCAAGTCTAGATCAGTACATAAACAAGTTGGTCAACTCTTTGTGTTAATAGTCTTTCATCCAATCAATCCCATATCAAATCATTTGATATCATCGTGTCCTATGATGCATCCTTCCTACAATGGACATCAACATCAGGCATCACCGTAGTTTAGTCTTGGCTAGCGGTATTGAAGAACATTAGCTTGTTTTTTTACTTTATCTTTGTCTTTTGACTTATCTTCTTGTGCCCATTTCAATGACCTCTCGATGATGTCCCAAAACAATGGGATTTAGAGAGAAAGGAATGGGGAAATGATCATGATCTTTTTAACTATTGCACTTGTTGGATGTTGTAATATAACCTTGGTCATGTGTGCTTTGTTTGACTGTAGGGAAGGAATTTTAGATATCTTGTTGACCACATAGGAAGGATTGCTTTTCTATGTTTTGGTCTGGGATGTCTAAAATATCCAAACTGCATTCTGAATAAGGTTATGTATGTTAGGTGTGAACAGTACTCCTATCTGATTGTCGAGTCAAATTCCATCACACTAGGTACAATTCCATCCTAGTTCTTTATACCTTGATGCATTATACCCCGCGTGTAATCAAACATAAGGTAATTGGCCCTTTTAAAATCCCAACTCCTCGGTATGCATCATCATCATCATCATCATCATCACCTCATGTCTTTTTGGAATCTCTTGCTTTCTTCCATCCTCTTTCATGCTAACATGGTACCATGACAGCTAATCACAAATAATTATCATCATTGCACTCATCCTGCATCCACAAATTGTTAGCATATTGCATATTGCATATTGCATATCATATCACATAGAAAACATATCATACCATATTCATTGCATCTCCATCATTGCATAATATAGATTGGTTATTCTAAGCATCTCATAAACCATAGCGTAAACATTTCATTAATCATCCCATATAATCCATATCACGTATCTTATAAACATCCATTGCATAATCATATGAGCATACCATGTATGTAAGCATTATTAACAATCGATCACATCATACGCATACATACCATCCATTTCCATAATCATATGGACATTGCATAAAAGCATCCATTACGCCATCACATATACATCACATATCATATACCAAAATATCCATTTTGTATAAACATCATATCATAACACATGCATATATCATTTCATCACATCATTTCATCATGTCATCATCATAACATCATAAGTGCATATCATAAATGAGAAAATTGCATACATCTTATCATCATCCATCATTGCATAATAATATAGATCTGTTAGTCTAAACATTTGCATACCATAACATTTTGCATACATCATAAAAAGTGTATAAGAAAAGGTACAGGAAAAGAAATGCATCCATACATCATCACATAAGCATCATATAGTATCATCATCATTGCATCACATTGCACAACATATAGAAATAAGATCCATCCATATTGCATAGAAGTAGAATAGAACACATTGCATCAAATCAATATCATCTCATCTCATATATCATCAAAATAAATATATTGTCATGGTACAAAAGAATTGGACCAAGTGTGTATCAGATATATAAGTACAAAGGCCCACTGGGCTATCAAAAACGAGCCCATGGGGCACAAAAATAATCCTATCTCTAGATCAAAATGAAGGCTAGCCCTGTTGGTTGTTGCCCTTGCCACCTGCTCTCTCCCCATGATCCTCTACAGGTCTCTAGCCTGTCCTTTGTGAAAAATATGGCACTCGGGTTGCCCTCGGCATGACCTGATAATAGTGCATCTTGTAGTAATTGGCCTCCTAGATGGCCTCCCTGTATGACCGAAGTGGCACCATGCTCCATGAAGAGGATGCAGATATACTCTCTATCTACTATCGTATGCCCATCTTTGTCATTGCTTGCAGCTCCGCAGCCTATCCCTATTGGACCACCTGGTCCCACTGTGCCCATAGCTAATCCCTCTTAGTCGTTAATACCTATATTTGTTCCTAAAGCTAAATAATTTTTCCATACCTAGGGTCTGGCTACATAGGTGGTTGCACGGGTGGCTGATCCTGATCCCCATCTTTGGGCGGTGTCGGAACCCTGTCCTGGTGCCCGTCCTATCGTCCATGGTCCTAATCCTGTCTCTGCTCACCGACTTGCGAATCTGGGAGTGGCTGATCCTGTGGCCCCTTATCTTGATCTATCTGATGTGATGGTGGTCCTCCCCCTCCTCAGCTACCATCTCAATCCCCTCGACCCCATCCTACTCCCCTGCCTTTGGCTCTGCATCGGGCAGATGGTGTGCCTGGCACTGTAAATCGAAGAGGTGGCCAAAACCAATCTCTGTATGTGTGTGTCATCCCTATATCAGGCTATCCCTGATCATATGGCCATGGCTTGGCCACCAGATGCATAAAACTTTGCACTGCCTCATGTGCAGGTATATAATGGCCCCAGGAGCTCTGGCTCATCGTCCATGCAAAAATGGCCACATACTGATCATCTGGCCTATCCTGTGGCTCGTCGAACTGCCTCTGAACCCTGCCTAGTAGGTACATCTTGAGCATCGTGTGCTCCCTACCCTGCATCAATATTTCCTAGAGGGTGAAGAAAATTTGTTGTACGTCATCATACCATGTAGGCCATCCAAGCTATGGCCACCATGTGAACACCTGCATATCATCCAAAACTTTCCTCCAATGAGGAATCACGTGTTGTCCTATGTGGGTGAAAGAAACACTACCTCTATATCGCCAAACCACTAGATCATCTGGCTCCATATCTACAAGAATGACTCTTGGACAAAGCACGACAATGTGCTCCTAGGCCCAGATATGAAGTAATGTAATGCCAACCCCAAGAGCTCAGATGTCCAGATATGCAAACTCGTGCAGGTCTCTGTATAATGAGGCTAAAAGAATTAGCCCCCAAGAAAAGCATGTATGTCACCGAACCATGTGCTCCCAAGCGAGCCCCCATCCAGGACTGAAGTATCGGCCCCGCTGATCTGGTGCGACGAGACTCGATATGATAGCTACAATAACAAGGTGGAAGGGTGACACAAAGAACCTATAACGCTCTAACTCAATCTGACCCTCACATAAAACAAGCTCATCCTAGCCCATAACATCGTAGTAGGCCTCCCTCCCGGCATCTACGTCATATATCACATGCTCTATGTGGATGGGCAATCTATGGATCCGCCACATGTCCTCTAGTGTGACCATCGCCTCACTTGTTGGGAGGTGGAAGGAGGATGTCTCATTGTGCCATCTCTCAGCGAGTGCTGTCAGCATACCCAAGTGTGTATGAACGGACCGAGCATAAGTAATATACCAAATTCTGATTGGCCCTAGGTGCTCTTGCTTTCGCTCAGGCATATCATCCAAAATGCCAAAAAGATCCCAAGACTTGTGCTCACGTGAGTAAATTATCATCATCTCCTCCTGCATCAACAAAGTCACCGTGTTAAAATTCATCAAAAATTGTGATCCTGGTTTGTCTCAGCGTACCCTAGGCAACCTTAGTGTCACCATCTGTGGGTGCGGTGCAGTTTGAAAGTTTCAAACTGCACCGCTAGGAGTCTTTGACCCTCAAACTCTGTTGTAGCGTCGCAGTCTAAGTGTACAGCCTAGTTTGACCTAAACCCTAAATATGCAAAAAGGACCACTATAGTGCACTTTACATATGCGACTGGGTTTGGAATTTAAACCCTAATTCTAAATTGCGATGTGGCATCACTACTCATGACTGCAGCGCAATTTGAGGCTGCACAATGCCAATTTAAACTTTCCAGCGGTGCAATACAAGACCGCTCCTAAAAACTAAGTTTCCTAGCCTAATAAATGCACACGAAAATAAAAAAATGAAGTCAGGTCAAGTTGACTCACTGATGGTCGAGTGCGAGGTAGCCTCTAGTGTGTGCGTACTCTATCCAAGCTGTGTTAGGGAAGTTGTCATTGCGCCATCTCGCGAAGGGTCAAAGCTCAAAATTGCAAAATTTCTGAAGGCTGAATGTAAAAATGAATTGGAAGTGGCCCCTCAAGGCCTATTTAAGCTTTAAAATTAGGGTTTTTTTACCCTATTAAGCCATCCAGCCAGGGTCTTGGACCCTCGATCCCGTTTTTTCCCAACCAAGGGCTATTTTGCACTATTTTTTGCGTTTATCTCTTTTTTTTCGCATCCTGGAGCCTTTCTGGACTCGTCAGGCACCTTGTCCCTCTCTTTTTGCAAGATCACCCAAAAATCTGAATTTTCGTCTTATCTCTCGAGGGGCAGTATAACGGCATATTTTCTCTTGCCGGGGCAGCAGTGGGGAAAATTTTGAAATCAAATTTTTTTGACTTTTGATCAAGACATTTTATTCTTTGAACCAATGTAACGAGTACTTTTCTTCAAAGAGGGAAAAAATGTAGACATGGAAAATATATCGAAACACTTGATCCCGATTACTAACACCATTTCGCCATGAATCACCTTCTCAACTTGTCATCACTCTTCATCCCTTAATTAAATAAATAATCATTTATTTGATTAAGTCATTCTCTCTTGTTAATTAAATCAATCAATCTGATCTAATTAACCCTAAGTCTCTATTTAATTAAATAGTTCATTTTATTTGATTAAATCTCTAAGTCACCCTATTAAATTAAATAAATTAAACCTTGTTTAATTTAATCTAACATCATCCCCTTTAGTTAAATACATCAAATCATTTATTTAATTAAATCTAAATCACATTCTTCTCATCCTTTGATTTAAATTAACCCATAAATCTAAATAAAATAGTCACATCATCTAATCCCTCATTAAATTAATTAAAAATTGATTAATTTAATCCTAATCTCCAAATTCCTCTAGATTTTGCCACTTGCACATGAAAATACATTTAATAGATTTATTAAATCCCTATTTTCTTTCAACTTGGCATCTTTAGGGGAATATTCCTCCAAGTTTGAAAATCCCTCCAAGTGGATTTGTCCCTCCAATAAGACATTCATTCCTTCTTACATGTCCTTGTGCATTGAGCCAAGTGGCATTTAATTCATTCTTTTTCCCTCTTGCATGTCATTTCACTATTTTCAAATTCCACTTGATTTCATTGATTGTGCACATTCAACAAAATGTGCTCAAGCTTCCTCCATTCACATCTTGACAAGTGGCACTTTCCCATTAGGTGTTGAATGATCCCACATTCATCCCATTTTACATTTCTTCATCTTGTCTTTCTATAAATAAGAGGTTTCTCTCCTCATTTTGATCATCCACAATTTGAGCAAGTTTACTATACTTAATTTTATCCTCAAGCATATCTATTTTTATCAATATTATCAAGGTCTTAGCTAGGTTATGCATATTTTTCATCATGGAGCTCAAGCGAATCTTCAACAAAGTGAATCAACCTTCATCACTCATCAACATTGCATCATAGGAGTTAGGAAAGGGCCAATTTTCACATCAAATTGGCACCAATTCCCCCATGGGATCAAGAGTTTGCATGCTTAATTAGGATTTCATTTCATTTTCATTGTGTTCTTCATTTTTATTTCCTATTTTGAACATTGTTAATGAATTTCATAGGGAATCTTGATTCTCACTTGCATTTGATCTAACTATGTGTTTGTTTCTTATGTTTTGTAGGTATTAGGATGGGGGTTCTACACCATTAAGTGAAGATTGAGGAATGGCGTCAATCCAGAGTACATCCTGCTTGAAGTCTTTGAAAAAAATAGCCATATCAAATGCCTTTTTCTCAAGTCCCACTCTCTCAAGGTTAACAATCTCAATCTCACTAATGGTGATTACTAAGAAAGGTAATTCCACAAACTCTACCAAATAGTTTACCATGGGAACAATAAAAGAAAAGGCTTTGAAAGGAACTCCATGAAAACCAAGCTCTCTAAAAGGTATATCAAACTCTAGTTCAAAATATTTTAGATGAGGCTGCTCCCATAGCTCTCTTACTCGCTGGAAAAATCCTTGAAATTTTGTATTGATTTTATTTTTCTCATCCCTCTCTTGTTGTTCTTCCTCAATTTCATCAAGATCGTACATTTTCCTTCTTGCCCCTCCTAAAGTTTGGACCACATCCATTACCTCCACATAAAACTGAACATCCTTGGTCTTCTTGGTTCCCAGGCTGTGATATGGTTATGCAAATGAAAATGAAGCAATGTAATCATCTCCTTCTCTACTGGCTGGAAGAATGCATGCTTAATGTTTTGATACATGATATTAGCTCTCTCTTCTGCTCTCATGGTTGAATACTGAAATCCATTATGGTGGGCCTCCAGAGTTCCAGTCATCTTTCTTCCTCTTCCACCAAATGTTGGCCTGGTCCACAAGTTTGCTAGCCTAATTGGCTTTGTTTTTGAAAGATGAAGTTTTTCCTAACTCACCAGTATTAATTGTAACTTTTTTGAAATTTTATTATGGTATGCACACTTTGATATGATGTAATATGATTATGGTTTTGTCTCATATGTTGTAATATTAGATATATAACAGAAAAATAAATTATTGCATGAAATAAATAATAACTTTTCATTTTAAATGTTTTTTTTTGCATAACAAGGATCTCCCAGAAGATCAAGATGATCCTCAACATGATATAAATCCACAAAATATTGGTTCTTCCAGTACAGATCACATGGAATAGGATGATGATGACGTAGATACAGAAGATACTGAGGCCGATGACAATGATGATAATGACGACGACGACAACGATGACGACGACGATGACGACGACGACGACGACGATGATGATGATGATGATGATGATTATGATGATGATGATGATGATGATGATGATGGTGGTGATGACGATGATGAGACAGTTGGTAATAGTAATCAGTGACATGTATCATTTTCACCTATGTCAATTGTTGGACTTGTATTAATTTGAGTTATATAATTTATCAATTTTATTTATATCATCTGTACATGTATCATTTTCACTTATGTCAATTGTTGGACATGTATCATTTTGACATGTTTTTGATGTACGAGTATATTTGACTTTCACTTGTTTTCATTATATAGAAGCAAAAAAGGAAGCAACAATGGAAGCCAAACTAGAAGTAGTCTTGGAAGAAAATTTGGAAGCAAACCTCGAAGCAAACTTGGAAGCAAAACTAGAATCAAAACTAGAAGCAAAACTGAAAGAAAAACTGGAAGCAAACCTAGAAGCAAATTCGAAAGCAAAACTGGAAGAAAAACTAGAAGCAAAATTGGAAGCAAAACTGGAAGAAAAACCGGAAGCAAAATTGGAAGCAAACCTAGAAGAAAAATCAGAAGCAAAACTGGAAGCAAAACCGGAAGCAAACTTGGAAGAAAAACCATAAGAAAAATTGGAAGCAAAACTGGAAGAAAAACCGAAAGTCAACTTGGAAGCAAAACCAGAAGCAAAATTGGAAGGAAAATCGAAAGAAAAATCAGAAGCAAAACTGGAAGCAAAACCCGAAGCAAACCTGGAAGCAAAATTGGAAGCAAACTTGGAAGCAAAATTGGAAGCAAACCTGGAGGCAAAACTGGAAGAAAAACTGGATGTAAAATTGGAAGCAAAACTCGAAGCAAAAATGGGAGTAGACATGGAAGCAAAATCGGAAGCCAAATTGGGCGCCAATTTTGGTGCAATTTTCATCGTTACTTCCCGACACTATTTTGGGCACTAACGGAGGTGCTCTGATTTTCCAGTGCTAAATCCAGGGCAAAAGTCAGCGCAAAATACATTGCCGAACTAACCATGCCTATTTGCGCCAAGTTTAGTGGTAGCCAAATTGCTCAATTCATGTGCTCAAAATACACTAAAATATAGCACAAAATCTAGTGCTAATTTCCTATTGTGTTGTTGTGAGTGAGAAGTGCCTTTGCATATTTGAATCAAATAGTGTAGAATGATGA
>VDFB02168118.1:215455372-215474929 GCA_007258455.2 Sequoia sempervirens
TCGATCTCTTATCTCTTCCATGGAATTTTTCCCTTTTCTTTATCATCTGTCTGTGAAATTTTTCCTTTGTATACCGGACCTCTTCTATCCATGTTTTTGTTCCTGCAGAATCTTGCAATATGATCAAATCTGTTGCAATTGTGACACACAAGATTTCTTCTATTGATTTCCTCTTGATCTGCATTTATTAGCAATATGCCCAAATTTTCCACAGGTGTAGCATTTGACATTCCTTACACTGACAGACATACTTCTGCATTCAATTGACTTATGATCAAACTTGTTGCAACTGAAACACTGACCGAGAAATGATGGACTACTTGAATATATTTTACTTCTACACTGAGAAGCCATATGACTGAATTTATTACAACAAGCGTTGACCGTTAAACTTTGAGGCATTGGGTTGTCTTCTTTGAGGATACTTTCTTCGCTTTTCATCTAATTTCTTTGTTTTAGAATCATATGTTCAAATTTGGGCTTTTGTCTCCCTTCTCATTATCAAGACCTAAACATCATTTTGCATCATGTTGTCCTTTAGTCAGCTCATCAAGCAACATAAGTGATCTTAAACTTCTCCTTGTATTCATTTGCAGTAGTGAGTTCATCTCTGAGAATAACTATCTATCTTTCAAGCTCTTGTTCATTATTTTTGGATTGTTGCAGTTCAATCTCCAGCTGAATGAATCTATTATTAACTTTGTTGCATTCTTAGGATCTTTCTTTTAAGGGCTGGACTAGATTCTCCCTCATTCTTCTTTCTTTCTTCAATCTCCTTGGTTTTTCCCTCCATTACCATAAAAGATTCATCCTCAAAACTTTAAAGTAGCATTGTCTCTAGCAAACTTTCACATTCTTAGAGTTATTTCTTTTAAGGTCTGATTCAGGTGAACATCTTCCAGGCTTTTATTTTCTTTCTGCTTTAGCTGATCACATAGCTCCTTCCTCTTTTCTCTTGACTCATTGATTTTATCCTTCAATGATTGAGTGAATTTTTTAGCATCCTCAAGATTTCATTTTAACTCCATGACTTCTGCTTTAGATTGGTCAAGATCATCAAGTGCCAAAAGTTGTTGAAGACTACCAATCCATTGCATTCCAAGATCCACCCTCAAGTTGTAAAACTTTCCGGGAGAACTTTGCTATAATACCAATTGTTGGACTACCGAGGAACAGCAGGGGGTGAATGGAGATTGAATTTCGCTCAAATATTTAAATTTCATTTCAGATCTTAATCCATTTACAATATTTCAACAAAAGTAAAGATGCAAGCACATGAAGGAAACAATCAAAACATCATGACACCAAGATTTTTACATGGAAACCCTATTAGGGGAAAAACCACAGTGGAGATTAATCCACAATTTATACTCTGTTAAAAGTATGAAGAAAAAGGGAATGCACATGAATTCAAGCACACTGCCTAGAGCTCACTACTCAAAATAAGGAAGGCTCACTATCTTACTAAATGTTTGGATTACAACAAAAGGTTGAACTGAGAAAGTAGCATCTGCAAATGCCTCGTATCAGTTCTGGTGAAGCTCATAGATCAGGTGTTGGACCTTCTAACTAATTTTGCACTTCACTCTGCTCTGCCTTAATTGACTTCACAAAAATCCTCTTTCTCGTATAAGAAATCACTCAATCGAGCTTGATATTCGCACACACATCTGATCTACTCTTCACACATATTCACACATCAAAATGAATTACCTGAACTGACATATATATCCGCTATCAAGGATTTCAATCGCTTCAAGTTAGCTTCAGCGAAACATGAAATATTCTCCAACGGTCGGCTCAAATCACAAATTATATTTAATGCACACCCATCAAAGTTGGCTAATGTTATGCTACGACCAAAAAAAAAATGTCCAACACAAGAAAAAATTAAACAATTACTCCTTATACATCCGCGACATGCTACATTCACCAAGTTAGCCACCATGAGCAAATAAACAGAAAAATCATCCTGCCGGATCTCCTAACTCATACACCGATTAATGCGACAACACAAAACTTAACAATAAGATAAAATAGATGCTCAACAACCTTCCCCAAGATCCACAACCTAAAATGATAATCTGGTGAAGCATACGGATCGACATACTAACCGGATACCCTGTTCTTCATTCTCACTTCCGTAAAACTATGTTCTTCACTCTGCTTGTCGGTAGGAACAAATTCTGATATGCGAACCAAATAATGACTTAGGTTTCCATCAATGACAACACTAGAAGCCATATGTCAGCATAATTGATATATAAATAGTCAAAAGATAACAATAATGAGTGTGTTTTTTCAAGGACCAATATAAAAAACATAATAAAGGTTTAATTTTTCTTCTTTGTAATGAATTTTTATGTTTTTTTTTTAGGGAATAATATACAAATCATTTACTTGAATTAATTTCATAACTTGAATTTAATTAGTTAATTTCTAATTTTTAGATAAAAAAGGGAATAGAATTTCATTAGTTTGATAACTTAAAATTTATTCGACTAATTATACTTCAACTATACTCTTATTTGATAGTCGTGTAAATTTGTATTCTATTTACAATAGTCTTTGATATTAAATGAAATTCATTTAAAAGAAAAGTAGATTTACCATTGAAAAAATCAATTTTTACAAATTCAACTTCAATTATTTTCTAGATATGGTGCACCAAGATTTAATTTTGAATCGAGGAGCAAAAAGGAAATATCAAAGAGAATATAGAAGACACACGAACAAATGATAGATGTTGAAAGGGAAGACCGAGAAAAAGACACAATGAAGTTGAAAGAGAAAGATATGCTAGACGAAGGGAAGAAGTAAAATACAAGATGAGATAAATGTAGGTGCACGAGGAAACATACAAAACCCAAATGGAATGCTTCACGATAATTTCAAAAAAATTCAAATACAATTTTGACATCAATTAGATAACTTTGAAACACCGCATGTGTTATATCTGTCAAGAATGCTACCTAGGAATGAAAGTATTTCACCTCTGAAGGTTTGTTTTAATAGATGTCATCAAGAGAGAGGGAATAATAGATTTTCAGCTTTAAATAATATGGATCTTGGGCCACAACCAGAAGAGCTTGTGAAATTGACTCCAAGTAGAAGAACGTTGATTGCATGTGTTAGTCTAATATTACAAGTTACCCATGCAAGGGTGGTCAATATAAATATAGAGGGCAATAATAAGTTTTCCACAAAATGTGGAATATGTTTCAAAAATTTTGCCACATTCAATAAGAGAGTTGTCAATCATCATTGTTCAAAAGAAGGGATCAACGTGTGCACAAATTATAACTTCACATTCAGGGGATCGCATGTATAGGGAATTAAAATAGAAAGTAGACCATGACAAGTTTATTTAAAATGTTAAAATCAATGAAAATGCTCAATGATCTCATAGGAAAATTCGATGAAAATATATTCAACAAATTACAAACAATGCATATGGAATTTGATTCATTCAAATGAAATTGTATTTGGGTCCAATCATGGAGATGGAGAAAGGAAATATAATTGAGCACACTACATCAATGGATTATATGCCACCTAATGCTCAAAGAGAAATGGAATTGATTCAGGCATGGGTTAATAATCCTGATGCAAATCTAACAACATTGATTGATTGGCTAGGAATTGGTTCATCTCCTATCAATGAATATGTCACTCCAGGATTACTTGATATGGCATTCCCAACATTGTTCCCTGATGGTACATGTGATTGATTAGAACCATGAATGAGGAGAGTGCATCTGCATGAATTTGTTAAGCATTTATTGTGTTATAGGGACCATTGTTTTGATCAACATCCAAGATTTCATTATTTTATGATGAACATGATAATGAGACACCATGCACAAAATTCTTCGGTTGTATTTGTCAAAAGAAGTTTTCAATACATGCCAATCACCATCAACGAGTTGGGTCAACATATGGAAAACATGCCACACTCCATCTAGCTGACAGGTTGATGCAATTTGGAACAACATTGAAAGGTACAAGGTCATACTGGACAAAATGTCGTGCAGAATTGACTGACATGCTTCATCAAATAGGCTCTCCTACAATATTCTTCACTTTGAGTGCAGTAGATATGTATTGGCACGATTTTCATGCATTAATGCTAGGAACATCGCCAACTACTCCACGAGAGGCTCAAATATGGCGAAAAAAAAATGTTATTGACTATCCTCATATAATCACACAATACATGCACTTGAGACATTCAATGTTTAGAATAGAAATACTAGAAAAAGGAATGAAAATTAAGGATTTTTGGTCTAAATATGAGTGGCAACATAGGGGCTCACCACATGTGCATGGATTCATATGGATACACGAAGTACCAAATATGGACAACTTGGATTGGTCAAATCAAGAGCAACGAAAAAGTGCAGAAAGATATTTCCATTATATTGTTCAAGCATGGAATCCTAGACAAGATCCACATCAACAAAACATCCAGGCATGTTCAAAATAGTTAAACATATGCATATAATATATGACATAAACGATTTGTAGTTTATCATATAACTAATAAATTTATTTGTATATCCAATTGTAGGCATTCCAAAAATTTCCTCAACATCCATGTCTGAAAAATACAAGACAACTTGTAGAGATAGATGTTGATCATGACTATGAAGAGATACTAAATTGTGTAGAGTGACACACAGTCTGTAGGGAGGGTGCATGCCTATGAAAGAAAAAGAGGAACAATGGTTTGCAGGTAACAGTATTAACAAGTTAAAATATTTAAATTAAAATGAAATGTAAGATGATTCAAAAATGCTAAAATACATTACTTATTCATATTCATAATAGGTATAATGCTCCTTGGCCATTGAATTTGGAGGGATCCAAATTATATGAAGACATAGAAACAGGTGAATTTTTTTTTGAACCAACTAGGAATGATGATAGAGTAAACTCACACAATCGCTACATATTGCAATTGTGGAGAGAAAATATAGATTGGCAACTTGTTCTTTCCAAACATGTTGTAATCAAATATATTGCAAAGTATGCAGAAAAAGTAGAAAATTGTTCGGAAACATACCAATAGATGTTGATGTTTCTTGCAAACATGGAAAATCCTGATGATTTGGCTACAAGAGCATATAAAAGACTTTTGACTAAGACTATCATAGAAAGAGACATTGGAGCTCAAGAGGCGTGCCACATGCTACTTAAACTTCCATTGGTAGAGAGCAGTAGAAGGTTTATCAATCTAAATGTATCATGTGAGGTGTTCAAAACCATAAGTGTAAATGATGAAGAAAACAATGAAGAACAAACAACATCTTTCATTCAAGGATATAAAATAAGGCCTTTGTCTATGGAAGGTGTTACACTAATTGATGCAGTCAGATTGTGGATATATAATCCTAAAAGAAGAAGAGATAACAAATGGGATCCAAGACAAAAAATAGCTATTGTTAGAGTATGTCTTAAGTTTTTATCCATTCCTCCTTGTGAGTCAGATAAATGGATTGACTTTGTTATTCAGAATTATTGTTGTACAAACCTTTTCATGATGTGGATAGAGATATTGGTCATGATAATGATTCAATAAGACAAAATTGGGAGTCATTCCATTATAACCCTTGGCATGTGTAACGAACAACAATTGAAGAAAATGATGAAAATATTAGTAATTCTAAAATTGAAGACAATGAAGCTATTCAAAGAAATACTACCAAGCATGAATGGGAAATACTATCTAGACTACATCATGGTCAAAATATACAAGTTTCTGAAATAGATATGTTGGGAAGGAGAGATATTGATAGATAAGCAGATTGGTGTAATGAATATCATGGTGAAATGCACACGAGTCAAGCAATGAATTTCATTAGTAGCATGAGAGAACATGGATGTCTCATACATGACGAAATACCACAACCTATAAACTACACAACCCATAGTGACAAAAAAAAAGGGCACTCAACATAATCATGGCACACTACCATAATAATCAAAATGCATCGCCCTTGTTGATGATAATTCAAGGAACAACAGGGACATGAAAGTCATATCTAATTGGTGTTATTAGTCAAGCTCTTCAAAATGCAACATATCCCGATCCTTCTCCTCTTCTATTACTTGCACCAACTGAAGTTGTAACATTCAACATAAGAGCATCCATAGTTCATTCAAAACTCTGAATCCCAATCAGAGATTTTTCTCAATTGGAAGGAGCGAGGCTCACAAGTTTTCAAGAAGAAATAGAAAACATCAAGTACATTCTAATTAATGAAATGAGCTTCATTGGTCAAAACTTGCTAGAGAACATTGATTCTCGACTCCGACAAGAATTCCCACAAAATGAAAATCGTAACTTTGGAGGTAGCTATCTATTTGATTAACCAAATTAATTATTTGATATTGAAATACAGAAAATTCAAGTAAATGAAAATTGTATAACTATAAAGTTCTATAGTATTGACAATAATTGTTATCAATTTTCTATCAAGCATATCTATCATTTTTGTTGGAGATTTGGGTCAGTTGCCTCCTGTTAATGATAGACTAGCATATGACAGCAACACACGAGCTAAGTTGTTATAGGAAGAATTCAAAATTGTGGTTACTCTGGATAAAATATTCAGACAAGATGGACAAAACATCCACCAACAAAGATTTAGTCAACTTTTGACAAATTTGAGAGATGCAAACCCTACAATCGATGATTGGAAATTACTTATGACAAGAACCACTATTACATTGGATGCAACAAGAAATCATGAGTTTGATAGTGGTGTTCATTTATTCTCCACAAATGAAAATTTTAATAACCATAACAAGAAAATTCTATACTCATCGAAGCATCCTGTTGCACGTAGTGTTGCAACAAAATCAGGAAGTAGTAATACAGTAGAAGAATGCTCAAATGATGAGCTAGATCTAGAATTATTGATATGTAAAGATGTCAGGGTTATGTTAACCTCAAATCTATTGATACAAGTAGGTCTTGTCAATGGAGCTTTAGGATATATATGAAACATTGTATACAAACCTGGAACCAGTCCACCAGAACTAACATATATAATGGTTGAGTTTGATAGCTATTCAAGAATACCATTTGATGATCGTAACCCAAATACAATTCCAATTACATCAATACAGAGGGGTAGGACAATCCAAATTTCGTTAAGATTGGCTTGGGCATTGACAATTCATAAATCATAGGGTTTGACTCTATCAAAAGCTACTATTGATATAGGACCAAGAGAAAGAACAAGATTGACATTTGTAGCTGTATCCTGTGTAAAATCCATAGAAGGCTTAAGAATTATGCCACCGTTCACATATGACTGTTATGAGAAAATGAAAAAAGGGTAGACAACTTGCCAAGAGAAATGCTGAAGAAAACATATTGAAAGTTTTAGAAGATACTTGATTTAACATGCATAGGTTCTTCAATTTTGGTTCCATGATTGTCAAAATTCAAAATGTAATATATGTGTATGATATTTAGTTTTACGCTACGTTCAATTCTTCTACTATATTAAAAATTCAAAATATTATAAATGTTTCCATTTACTCTTCCATTTTTTTCGCCATGTTCAAATTCTATTGAATACTATTTTTCTTAGATGATGATGATGTAGGCATGAATCCTACCAACAATCCATAAAATCACGCAATTGCTGGAAAAAATGAACTTCCTACAAGAACCATTCCTATTGCAACACTGAATCTGTACTAGAATAGATGGTCAATAAAGGTGAGAGTCACTAGAAAATGTCAACTTCGTCATTTTAACAATGCAAAATGAGATGGAAAAGTGTTTAATTTTGACTTGGTTGATTCAGATGATGGTGAAATAAGAGTAACATGTTTTAATGCAGTTGCAGAACAATTTTATGATCGCATAGAAATTGGGAAAGTGTTTATCATCTCAAAAGGGAGACTCAAACCTGCACAAAAGAATTTTAACCAATTAAAGAATGAATGGGAAATCTTATTAGAAACTAATTCGATAGTTGAGTTGTGTTTAGAGGAGGATAGCTTTATACCAAAACAACAATTCCATTTTACACCGATAAATGAAATTGAGAACATGAAAAAAAATTATATGGTTGATATCATTGGTGTTGTTTTTTCAGTTGACACACCAAACACAATATTTAGAAAGAATGCCACACAAACTCAAAAAGAATCCTTCAACTGAAAGACATGTTAGGTTGTATGGTGGAATTAACAATGTGGGGTGGTTTCTACAATAAGGAAGGTCAACAACTCCAAGAAATGTGCAATTTAGGAACTTTCCCCATTCTTGCTATAAAGGTTGGAAGAATTAGTGATTTTGGTGAAAAATCTGTGGGAACAATTACTACAACCCAACTCCTTATAAATCCAGATCTTCCAGAGTCACAACGACTGAGATTTTGGTTTGATATAGAAGGGAAGAATCTCCATTCTCATTCTATTACAAAGGAAATCTCATCTGTAATAGAAGATAAAATGTTAAAAAGTATCACACAAATAGAGGATCAGAAACTTGGTAACTCTAATAAACCTTATTGGATAGTGATAAAAGCTACCTTATCTTTCATAAAGGTAGACAATTTTTGTTATACAACTTTCCCCTTGAAAATTGGAGGTAGGCACTGCAAAAAAAAAGGTAAACACTAATGGAAATGGTGAGTGGTATTGTGGAAGATGTGATAAAACTTTCCCTAAATGTGATTATAAATATATACTTCAATGCAAAGTGCAAGACCATACTGCTTTCACTTGGATTATTGCTTTTGAAGAAGCGGCATAAGAGATTATGGGTGTTACAGCAAAAGAATTGAACATTTTGAAGCATGAAGAACAAGATGATGTTAAGTTTGGACACATTATACAAAAGGTCATTTTCAACAGATACATATTTAAACTTCAAGTGAAAAGAGAGACTTATAATGATGAACAGAGGATTAAATGCATTGTCATAAAAACAAAAAAGTTTGATTATTCATCTGAGAGCAAAGCTTTATTAGATTCAATTGCAAAGCTCTAGGTTTCATGACATTCAAATGCTTGAATGTATATCTTGTTAACAATGTATTCAAACATTTCAAATAAACTCAGTGGATATATCTAAGTTAGTTGATGCGATTTTTGCCATTATATTGTTCTTTGTTGTTTTTAATACTAAATCTGATGATTGATGAAAATTTATGAATTGATAATAATATGTGAGTTGTCAGATTGTTCCACTATTTTTTTAATATTTTTGAAAAGTTATTAGCAGTGCATAAATGTTTAACTAAATAAAACTATTGCTTTAAACAAATTAAAATTATTTGAGTTCTAATTAAATGGAAATGGTTGTTGTTGATGTTATGTTTTGTTATATACAAGTTGGTATGATTTTAAGTTAGTCTTTATAAAATCTAAAATCAAATACTTACAAAAATATTATTAATCAAAATATTAAAGTCTAAGTTTGCCCGAAATCCAATAAATTTGAATGTGTACCCTTATATATGGGAATTGAAATAAACAATGATAGAAACTATAATGAAATCATATATATTACTTTTGAAATTAATGTTAATGAAGATGTAAGCATTTTTTCTCAAGTGAATAGGTGCCTCGATAATGATAACTCCCGGCATTTTTTATATATATTATTAATTAATATATGTATGCTAGTCTTTCTACTTTAGAGAAGAAATTATTTGTAAATTTTCTGGTGTATTTCTTTATGATCATGATGAAAACTTCAACCCCTAAAAGAATAGGGATTCTACCCAAATGAAATGGTTTTGTGCTATGCCATATATTATGTCTTCTCAAGATATACATTTCTTTGGAATTTTACTTAAAAAAAAATCCACTTATAGACCACAAGGAAAGTTAAAATGACCCGTAGATAATGTATTTAACAACTTTTTCAAAATGCTTGTGAGCAGGAGAGCTGTCGGCGATGCCCTAGGGACATTTTTTGCTAACGACCCTGAGCCTGGTTTTGCATCTTCGTCGCCTGATGTGGGTCGCTCTGTCCTCCTACATTCTACTTTTGGTGTCAATGCTTTGGGATTAGGCGCGACTATTACTGGGGTCGGCCAGGTGGATTGTGAGGGCCTTTCTCCTTTGGTGGTTGGGGCTGACTTGACTTCTCTTAGGGAAACGAGTGTCTATGTCAATGATTTGTTACCTGGGCTGGGTGCGGATTATGTGGTGCCACCTATTTCCCTTGTTGCTACTGATCCTCCTGTTGGCTTTGGGGTCGTTTCGACTGTCTCTAGCGGGGGCTCTGATGCTCAGAAAGCTATTATGGGCTTTGTTCCTGGTGTTGCTGCATGGATGGATGTCCCTCTTACTGGGGGCTTTCCTTCTGCGGGCAGGGTGAATTCCTTCTCTGAGGATGCTAAGGCAGGTACACGACCTCCTTCTCAGTCTCGTGTCCAGCCTCTACCTTGTGATCGTGATTCCCCTGTTGTGGTATGTGGACCTGAGGTTACTAACAATGAGGATTTCTACTCGAAGCAGGGCATGGTTTGTAGGTTTAATGGCTTGTGGCCCTCCCTTCCCGATCTCCATGTCTGGGTAACCGCCTCCAGGATGTCATTGGTCTCTGGTGAGATTGAGCTCTATCCCAGCGCTAGGGGTTTCTTTTTAGCAACATTTTCCTCCTCTGCGAAGCATGACCGTGTGCTGGACAGGGGGTGGATGTGGGGTATTCATTCACTGTCCATCAGGCCTTGGTCTCATTCTTTCAATCCCCTTATGAAGGTTTTGAATACCAGACCAGTTTGGGTCTGACTACCAAATCTCCCTCTACAATTCTGGGAGGATTCATGTTATGAGGCTATTGGCAACACCATTGGTCACTTTTTGATGGTGGACTCTATGACTCTGGATATGGGGCATACTACGGTAGCTCGCTTATTAGTTGATTTGGACATCTCCAAACCTCTCCATGGTGATGTGGTCTTATTAGTGGAGGACAGACCTTGGAAGTAGCTCTTGGACTATGAGGTTCTCCCTTTTCGGTGTAGGAGATGCTTCTCTGTGGGTCATTTGGCCTCTAGTTGCCCACAAGCCTACCACAAAGGTGTTGCTACTTGGTGGAAGGATGCTCTCTTGGATCACCTCACTGTGGGTTCTCCTCCTTCTGCGGAGGTCAACCATATTGCTTCTTCTCTAGAACCTTAGTCAGCTCCTCTCCCAGCTAACCTTCCCGTGGAGCCTCTGCTGGCTTGATCTGTTGACGCTGTATTGTCTGAGCCTCTACTGGCTCGATTTGCTAACACTGTTTTGACTGAGCCTGTCTAAACTTCGTTGCTTGCCTCTAATAGTCCTTCTTGTGATCCTATTTCCTCCCCTACGTTGATGTCGTCTCCCCCGTAGTGTGGTGGCTCTTTGCCCTTGGTGGCTTCAGTTGATCTGCCTCTCTCACCTCAATCGATGGACTTGGATTCTGAGTCTTCCTGTTCTATTGTGTTGAGAAAGAAAAAGGGACTCCCTTGATCTGTCACATCTTCGCAACCTAGGGTTAAGGGAGTTAGATTAATCCCCTCAGATTCTAGGGTTGTCTAGTCCTTGTCTTTGTTTTGATAGCTATCTGTCAACTGTTTCTATGAGGTTTGTCCTCTTTCCTAGTTCATTTCTGGGTTGAACTAGCTTCTTTTTTGGCCCTTTAGGCTTTTTGTGTAAAGGGTACAACACCCTATAAATGTTGCTTATCTTATCAAAAACACCTATGGATGTAATGAAAGTTAAAAGAAGCTCTAATTTGGAAGCTGTTGAAAAATGATTTGAGCTCCATATAGGGGGAGAACAGTGAAAATCAATGCAGGGGCATGGATGTAGGCAGGCGAAACAGAGAAAGAGAACTGTTACAATATCATTGTGAGCATCACCTTGGCTTCAATAAGAGCAAAATTTTGGCCTATACAAGTTCTGGGTCCAACCCCAAAAGTTGTAACTGCGGCAGGATGTGTAGACGCCTTAGAAATCCTTTGATTGAACCTCTAGGGATTGAACTCCTTGGTATCTTTCCCCCACAACTCTTCATCATGGTTCACTGTAATCGTGGGTAGCACAAGCTCCACACCAGCTGGAACACTTAAGTTCCCTAGTTGCATCCTTTTGCAAGTCTTTCTTGACAAAGCTACTACTGGAGGATATAGTCTCAACACCTCATATAAAATCATGTTCACTTGAGAACATTAGAAACCATTTCATGGTTTATACTCTTTCGCAAAAAATGTGGAATGAAAGTAGCAAATTACCATTAGAACATAAAAAAAACAACACAAAACAAAAAATTGTTACTAGTTTGAGGCGAGGCAGGGAATCAACATTTGGAGTTTCTCTTTTAAAGATATGAAGCACTTCCTCCGTTGCTTGCTCTTGCCAGTCCATGTGCATTCCTAATAGAATGAGTGTCCATGTAAGCAAAGTGGCAGTAGTCTCACTCCCTGCAGTAAAGAAAGTCTTCCACTCATCAACCATGTGCTGAAGATATAAGCTCACAAAATTGCTTTTGCCCTTCACTTCATCCTTACAGGCATTCATCATCAAACTCAAAAGATATGTGCCATAGCTATCATTCGGTTCTTTATGTCTATCCTTTCTAATTGGCATTTCCTTTTTTGTGTAGTGTATCATTAATGTACTACTATAATTTATATATTATGTTTCGTTTTAGTTGTGGTATGCAAATTTTATAATCATGCGTTGAGTATTGATTTCTTGTTACATGCATGTTTTTTATAGTTTGCTACAATTGTTCCCTTTCCCTTTAACTCCTCTAGTAAATCTTGCCACTAAATTATCATTTACAAATATAAACATAAATTTCATTGCTTACACAATAAAAGTTTCCATTTGCTTGGTAAGTATCGTCAAGATTATAAAACATTATCATTTATTTCCATATCATTAAGGAAATCCTTGTAAGGTTGATTCTTTTCTACTTAACCTTGTTCTATTAGGGTTTAGATACTTTATTGTATTATAATAATAATGATAATATCAGGAGTTTATAGGAAGGTAAAGATTCTTTTGCTAATTGGTAAAAAAAGACAAAATGTATTTCTTAAATTACTAATTTTGAATTGTAATTGTACACAAACTAATACACTTGTGGTTTATTTTAAGTTGTTGTTCGAACATTTAACATTATTTCTCTTTGGAGTTGATTATCATCCTTATGTCTACTACAAATATATTGTGGATTATATGATCTCGGTTATTATTTTTGTCAATGACATCAAGATACTGTCACTTAGATCATCATATTCACTTAGATCATCATATTATAAGTAGGATGGATTTGTTAATATAATTGGTAATTACATGGTTCTTGGTGATAATAAAAGATCTTTTAGTTAATTTAAATTTCAAATATATAAATCAAGTACTTAACTATTCTAAATTGATGAATTGAATTTCATTTAGATTTTGTCGTATTATGATTAGAAGGTATGTTTTATTTGAAATGAGATGGTAAGTTTAAAATATTAATGTTATTATTGAGTGACCTCTAAATCAAGATTGATAAGGGTTACTACAATATTGGATTTCTTTCATATCACTCTCTCGTTATTGTGGAAGAAGATTACTACAGTTTAACCAAGCACAAGGTAACAATTGTGGAAGATACCTTGAGTTGTGTAACACCTAGGTATTTTAATTGATTTATCAATTGGAGGTATAAGCGAGTTTTTTTATCAATATTTTCGTTGAATTTCATTCTTAATCTAATGTATACCCATTCGTAAATATGATTTGTATTTAACTTTATAATTTCTTTAAATCACTTTCCTTAAAAGTTTGAAATATGAAAATATTTAACTTGAAGTTTTCAATCTTTGGTTCTAATATTGTGAATTTGGCTTCAACATTTGAATTCAATAAACAAGGCAATAGTAAAGAAATAAATAGTATATCTCCCATTAACTTATCTCTCTTAGTTGCTTCTTAACTTTAATTGTTTTGGTTGAATGTTTTATGAAATTTTTGAGAGGGCATTACATGAACCTAGTCTTTTAGAGTAAATGAATCTAATTAGTTGTTCAGTTCAGCATAATAAACTGGAATGTATCTTTAGCTTATGTTAGTTTCTTCTTTAATGTTGTTGCTATGAATGAATTTAAATGAGATGGAGATTTTCTTTATGTTTAGAAGTTGTTAAGTAACAACATTAAGAAGCCCCAGAGCTTAACTTAGCTTTATTGTTTCCACATGTGCTTTTGGATTTACTAAGTTAGCTAGCTGGAATAATGCTTTAGTTTTCTTTTAAAAAAAAAGTTATCTTTTAGCTCATTCAATTTGGTTAGATCCTCTGGGGTTCCTTGGCAAGGCGTTACATAATATATGGGGGAAAAGACAATTATAAAAGAAAATTTTTGCAATCTTGATTTGAGAATTTCTTGTAAACAATATACTCATCAATTGCTCTATTTGCTAGCCAGTCAGACAGTGAGTTCGCTTCTCGATAATAATATTTGAAATGGAAGGAGGCAATTTTTTTTAGTAAGTCTAGAATGTGCTTCAAAATGTAGTTCAAATGCCATGCATTTGAATTATGATTCGAGATAGCCGAAATAACAACCATAGAGTCACCTTCAATAAGTATGTGGGGAATGAATAATTTTGAGGCTAACTCCAAGCCTAATTTGAGGGCATTAAATTCAACTATGTTATTAGTTCCATCTTCAAGATGAGCACAAACAACTCCAATGCAAGAACTCATCCAATCTTTTAGAACAATAACAACCCCAATTTTCCAAGGTTACCCCTAGAGGCTCCATCAAAGTTCATTTTGATGAACCCCAAGGGAGGGGAGACCATTTTATCAACTTTTTATTCACTATAGGAGCTCCAAATTGCACAGTCCCTGGTTTGGGGAGATTTATGAGCTTTTCCAATTTTTAAGAATGAAGGAGTCCTATAAAGAGAATAGATTTTTAGAGCATTCCCTTCTATAAAGGCTTGAAGTTGTAACTTTTGATATGTCAAGAGCTTGATTTTTTGTATGAATTGCTTAATATTAGAAGAGTATTTCCTGAAGATACAATTATTTCTCTCCAACCAAATGTTCCAAATGAAAATGGAGGGGTAAATTTCCAAAATGCAGGAGAATTAGTAGTTTGGGTGTAACAAAGGCCAGCTCAAGAAATGCTTAAGAATTGAGTTTTGAAGAGGGGATGCCCAGCTAAGCTTCGACATTAACCAAGTCCAACATTGATAAGAAAATTCACAACCAATGAGGAGGTGGTTAGTTGATTCATATGTCTTCCCACAGAGTATGTGCAGAATCATCATGGAAAAAATAGGCCCTTAAGTGGCGAAAAATTCAAAAAAATCAGAGTTAGACAACTTGACCTAAAAATTTGAATAAGTTATCTATATTATTTCAAAAATATGTAAGAATAGAATTTGTAGCAAATTGAATGTAGTTTCTAAACTACTAGGTTTATTTTTTATAAAACAAAATCTATTTGGTGAAAATTTGAAATTTCAATGCAGTAGTACTTAAATTTCAGAGAAAAAATAAGAAATAGGTGTCTGTCTGACCACCCTAACCACAATAAAATGATAATATTTTTTTATAAGATTTTAAATATAAGTAGAGGACTCATGTCCCGATGTGATGCATATTTTTCTGTAATTTTTTTCCAAATAAATAATTAATTATGATTTTTCTATTACAATTTTTAAAAAATATAAAAAATCGTACGTCTAAGCATCTTAACTTAGTCAAAACTTCATGAAATTCAATTTATTTATTTTTAATTCTATAGTATACGAAACATAGAATGTGATGCATGTTTCAGATTCAAAAAATGTGATACCTTTTGAAAGTTGTAGATGTTTTTCAATCAGCCTGTCAATCAGGACTTTAGTCATAATTCAAATAGAAAATGAATAATAATTATTTATTAAATTCAAAGTAAAACATAATTTATATTGGTGGAAAGCTGAGAATCTCCTTTAAAAACCCTTTTTGTTTCATTAATTTTGGGTAAAAAAAAAATCATCAACCACATACCCTACAAATACCCATTATATTGCCCCTTTTTGGCATATCATGATCCTGCACATACCCCACACAAACACATGTGAAAAAAGGGGTTATTCCTAATCTGTCCAAACACATCCTAGATAAAATCTTGTCTTTTAAAGCAATCCAAGCAAAAGCCCCTGCTTTAGGGAGGACATCAGGGACCCAACAAAGACTAATTGACCAAGATGTAGAACGTGAAGAGGAGGTTAAAGACCTGTATCCATCCTTCACACTATACATACTAGATTTGGCCTTAGTCCAAATGATTTCATCCTGACAGTCTGATAGAAAAATCTAGCACATTTGAAGCTCACAATTGAGAGTCCTTTAAATGAGGAGCGGGAAGGAAGGAGAAGTCTTTCCATTTTGCTTTGCGAAGGGGATCCTCTGGGGCAAGAACAAAATAATCCTTTACCTTATTTCCCCCGAGGTTCTTGAGATATGTTTCCACTTGTCCCCATGAACCAAGAAGTCTGAGCGATTTAAAGCCATTCCAAGCATCTTCCCAAAACAAGGCTTTTTCCCCATTATTGATCAACTAGGAAAGGTGAGGGAGGAGGACAAATCTACAAGAGAAGACAAAATTCCAAGTTTTTGAGCCAGGAGGAGAATTTATTTGTGTAAAAATTCTCTCTGTCTAGATACTTATGTCTCATGATTTGACACCATTCAGTGTCTGGATTGGGATAAATTTTCTAGGTTAGCTTAGCACCAAAGGCTTTGATTTGTAAGAAGATATCCCTCATTCCAACCCCACCATCCATTTTGGATTTGCATATTGAATCCCATGCTACCAAAGGGAGCTTTTTCTTTTGGGAGACATTTTCCACCCACAAAAAATCTTTGAAAACCTTTTGTAAGGCCAAGCCCTTACCCTTTGGTAGTTTTATCACAAACATTAGATAGATTGGAAGAGAATGAAGTACAACTTTGAGCATCACCAATTTACCTGCAAGAGAAAGCCATTTTGATCTCCACAGGAGGATTCTGTTAGAGACAAAAGAAATCAGTTTGTCCCAGAAATCATGTTTTTCCTTCCTCGAAAAGAAAGAAATACCCAAGTACTTACAAGGGAGGGAATCACTTTGGAAGCCTCAAAATTTTAATAGCTAGGTTTTAATCATTGGATCAACATTGATAAAAAAAAATATTTTAGATTTTTCCTTATTAAACGACTAGCCTGAGAAGTTACAATAATCCAATAACACCTATTTTATCTCTTTTGCTTCATCCATACTAGCTTGGCCAAATAAGAGTGTGTCATCTGCAAAAATCGAATGAGAAATAGGTGTAGGGAACTACCTTAATGATATACCTTTCCACAATCTACAAGAACACGAAGCAATAATAGATCTACTTAAACCCTCTGCCATAAGAATAAAGAGAGAAGGGGAGAGGGGGTCTCCTTGTCTAACCTATTGAGTAGAAGAAGAGAGATCAACAAGAGAGCCATTTATTAGAATTGAGAAGTTAGCTCCTGAGATGCAAGAAAAAATCCATTTACACCAACTAATGGAAAAATTAATTTTTTTACAAACTACAATTAGAAAGGACCAATCAACCCTATCATAAGCTTTTTCTATGTCTAATTTTAAGACAACAGCCAAGGAGTTATCACCTATGATTGAGTGGAGAACCTCATGAGCCAAGATAGCTCCTTCAGGGGTGTCCTTACTAGGTACAAACCCACCTTGTTCATCAGAGATGATAAGGGGAAGTAGTTTAGCTAACCTTGTAGCAATTTCCTTAGTGAAGATTTTGTAAACAAAATTGCACAACACAATAGGACAAAAATCTTTAAAAGACAAAGGGTCATAATTTTTAGGAATAAGAGCCAACATAGTATTATTGATTTCTCTTATGACGTTTCTATTCCTTCTATATTCTTCCAAGGAAAGTACTATGTCTTTGCCAACAAAGTCCCAACATTTTTGAAAGAATAGGGTTGTTAAACCATCTAAGCTTGGAGCCTTTTCTACAACCAAAGAAAAGACAATATTTTTAACTTCTTCCATTGTGAATTCTGACATCAAAAATTTGTTATGTTCTTCATTAATCAACATGGGAATGTTATTAATAATTACATTGTCCATTAAAGGTTGAGATTGTTTTCTTGGAGCAAGAAGGTTTTAATAAAATCGAATGGCTTCCTCACCAATTTCTTTTTTTGATTCTAGAGAAGCCCCGGTAGATGATTGTAGAGAGACAATCCTCTTTGATTGCCTTCTAATTTTGGCCAAAGCATGGAAAATCTTTGAGTTTTTGTCTCCCTCCGTTAACCACAATTCTCTTGATTTTTGCTTCCAATAAAATTCCCCTTGCGTGAATTTCATCCAATTTAGCTTTAAGCTTCTTCTCCTTAGCAAACAAAGTAGGATCCATACCTACCTTGATTACTATTTCATAGATCTCAAAAAGTTCTTGTTCCACCCTTATCTTTTCAAAAAAGATAAGGTTGAAGTGATTAACATTCCAATCCTTAATGTTGTTCCCTTTGAGTCCTCCAAGGGGATTTGGGTTCAATCTCTGGATTATGAGAGATTACCTTTTCGTTGTAGAAGATGCTTTAAAACAGGACATGTTGCTGCCCATTGCGGATTTGAGAAAAAAATAAAAAAGGCAAACTGGTGGAATGGTGCTTCTCAACATCATTATACAGTTGAGAAGAAATTTGATCAAAAAAAGAGTTTCTCAGAGGCGGTTGCCGCTTCTTCCTCTCAAGTTAGGTCTGGGTCTCCTCTTGCCTTCTCTAGTGGAGGGGCTTCGATTCCTGTTTCGGGCAGCTCTTCGGATAAGACCCTACCTGCACATATGAACAATGTTGTTTCCCCCAGGGCTACAAACAAACAAACCCAAGATAGTGATGTGTTGGCTTGGCAAGCTAAGGCAGCACAAGTGGAAGAAGGTTGGATTACAGTTACGAGTAAAAAATCAAAAGCATCTGAGTCTTCTCTTGAAATGACGCTTCGTTCCCACAAGAGTAAGTCAAAATGTAAAACATAATGTTCTTGGCTTGGGAGCTGACTTTTTTGTGGCTGTAGGCTGTCCTTTTTGGCAGTCTGGCTTTTTTGGTTGTAAAGGGTTGCGGATCCCTTCAAAATCTGTTTTATCCCTAATATCAAAAACATTCCAATCCTTAATTTTTTCTTTAACATATTTCATTTTTTTGTAGGGTTGGAACATCCTCGAACCTTCAAAGAAAGGACTATAAGCCCTTCGTGATTTTAGGAATGGGATAAAATTTATATCTCTGAACCACATCACTTCGAATTTGAAGTATCCTTTCAATATCGACTTCTCATAAAAAATGGATGAGGAGATAGGAAAATGATCAGATCCACCAAGTGTGTGGATCCAATAAGAGAAATCCCAAGGTGTGTTTAACCAATTTTCAGATAACAAAAAACAATCCAACCTTTCCACAATCTAAGAAAAATATTTGCGTTTATTGATCCAAGTAAAATTTCCATTTTTTGAGGAGCAGTCATAAAGTCTATTAATGAGAATAAAGTTGTTAAAATCTTCCATTACTTTTT
>VDFB02168118.1:215475029-215538698 GCA_007258455.2 Sequoia sempervirens
AATGAGCTTTAGAACAAATAGTTGTAAGCTAGTCTAGGATCCTTCCTTTCAAATCTCGGTTCTTCTATCGCCTATTGTGGAGGAGAAGCATCACTCAAGCACTTTTCCACCAACCACAAAATCTTAATGCAACCTCACACACATCTATCATTCGATAGATGGCCCTTCCCTTAGATGAAGAGATTGGTAGAGTAACCGATAACGAAAACCAACTGAGCATAGTGTTGTGTCCTACATAACTAGAACTTGTAATCCAACAATCTCAAACTAGCATGTAATACTAGATCATGGTGAACTAACAGTGTAGTCTCAATAGTCACACAATCTAGAGTGGAGTCTCAGACATTCACACTACTTTGTCCAAAGTGTTACATTAATCAGTATTCCTACTAAGAGTCATCTATCACATACACTACTTAGGGCCGATTTGACTTAGGGAGCTATCTTAAAATATGCATAGGTATTCCTTCAATGGATATTTTGTCACCCTAGACTAACCTATCACCATTTTAATCTACGTGAAATAAACCTATTTAACATGTAAGTACACAAGCTCCCTCCCATACTGGATTAACTATCCTAGGAATATACACAAGCTTTACTAGTTAATTCAATAACTTAGCTAAGTGTATCACAAGTGCCTCATTTGTTCAGCCATGCCTAGTATATAATACCTATGATATACACCAAACTCCTATTATGAAGTACCTACAAGCACAACATAAAACAACATAAAAAGCTTCAATTTCATTTTCAAAGACACTCTAATATCTCTAATGCACACACTGGAAAGACAACACAGTAAATCATAGAAGACATATCATTCATAAGTAATTAAAAAAGAAGAAGAGATCCCCATGCCTATTATCGCTTATCCAAATAAATGACAGTAATGCAACCCTCTCCAACAGCATCAAGCTTGATAAACAACTTCTCAAGAATGTCACAAATAAACTCTATCTCTCAAGTTGATAGCTTACTCCTCTAAAAAAAACTTGCTCAAAAAATAAATAGAACTCACTCCCTTTCTCTCTCACAATGTAAAACAGAGTATGGCTAGAAATAATGCAAAATAAGGAATTTCAAAAGATGTGAAATCTTGTGAAAGAATGTGTCCCTTCTAATGAAATGGACTAGCTATTTATAGAGCAGTCTAGTAACCTCATAGCCTATAGTTTAGGAATGTTAATGGAAAATAAGCTCCATGCAAAGAAACACATGAAACTCAACAAAAGGGTGGCAACTTCCTAAGTTTGTACTTAGCAAAATCACCTATAGGTTGATTTGCAGTATTGACAACAATTACAAGACTTATTCAATTTATATATGCTCAATTTGAAATATCTCAAGAAATAGACATCTACAACAACTTGGTTTTATAGGTGGTGCAAAATCTATCCTCTCTCCTTGTTTGGCTTAGTTTCCTTGCCAAAAGAAACAGTTAATTACCAATTCATAACAGCAAGACATCTACAACAACTTGGTTTCAGAGGTGGTGCAAAATCTATCCTCTCTCCTTGTTTGGCTTAGTTTCCTTGCCAAAAGAAATAGTTAATTACCAATTCATAACAGCAAGTATCCATCAATTTGTTTTGAGGATGAGTCGACTAAGGAATTAAATACATTTGATAAAGTCATTGGAAGATATGTATACTAAGTCAAGGTTTATCTTGTGAAAGGCATTGACCAAGTCCATGCTTAATATCGACACAAGACAACAACATTAAATGCAATACAAATGTCTTATATTGTGTGACAGTTTGAGTGATAATCATTTCACATAATAATCATAAGCAACTTTCAAACGACTTCTAAAAACATAGTCATTATTGACTATTATCGCCCTCCAATATCATAGTCATTATCGACTATAATCAGCCTTTATAACTCAGCTTCTACTAAATAAATGATAGTCGATAAATAATATATATAAGATGTTTAATATATATTATTATATATATATATATATATACATATACATATATATATATATATCATTTATATATATATATATATATATATATATATATCATTTATATATTATTATTATATATATATATATCATATATATATATATATCATTTATATATATATGTATATGTGTATATATATACATATATATAACATTAATATATATTTACATATATATCATTAACTATCAATGTAAATATATATACAATATTTAGACAAGTATACATTCAATATATATATAAGCTAAATGAATACAATCAAGATACTATTTGCATATAATCACAATATATATTGAATGTATGCATATATATATACATATGTATAAAAGTATATACCTCTATGTACATGTATATGTAGGTATATCTTTATCGATACATTTGTGTGAACATGTCCATTTGACAACGTACGAGTGTATCGATATACATATACATATGGATACGTGTATATATACCATACATATATATGTCACATTCAATTCACTTATAACCAATCATTATTACCATCATATTGATAGTTAGCTACATGTAGTAGATCTATACATATGAATATACATATCATTTAGATACCATTGACATGTATATGCATATATATACACACCTACTCCAGGTACATCCTACTTATCAATATAATCATAATAGTACAAGAAAGATCTCCATAACTCAAATAGATAAACATCACCCATCAATACACACAAAAGTAAACAAGACTCTACTAGTGCTAACACATCAACTAAGGATGACTTACCAACTTCCCATAAACTGACTCAACACAATCATTCCAATGTGGTGTGTGTATGCTCAAATAGTTTATTTTTACCAATTACTCGACCAAGATCTTCTCCTGAGTGATACTCCCCCCCCCCAGCTAGAGGAATAGAACATATAACTGCATCCACTAACACATGCACACAACAGTTAATTGTTCACAACACATGCAATATAAAACATCTCCAAAGTTAGAATAATAATTCAATAACCATCCATTCACATATATGCAGTATTTCCCCATGAAATAACATCAACTAATTAGATAACATCAATTGAGATCAAATTAAATGAGATAACATTCATATTGATAACAAGGTACAAACACAATTTATTCATCTCCAAAATTCATGTTACATTCATATTTATCCTATGTAGTAATAGTAAATAGTAACTACACAATTGAGGTGTAACATGCAAGGTGAGCAAGATGATAGGTAACAATTAAAGTATCTAAAAGGGTTAGCTTAGAAAGAAGAAAAAGCTATTTTATTAGGAGGACAAGGCTTTTGGCCCAATCTTATTTATGTTATATTATCTCATCTCTTATAAATCTTAAATTTATAAGGTATGTACATTCCATAAGATTAAAAATAAGATTTTTATTTTTATAAATAGAAAAATTATTATTATATTTGAGAGAGATATTATTATTATTATTCTATAACTTCAATTCTAAAGATAATATTTTCAATATATCTTTGAAATAACATGTAAAGTTGTACATAAATAATAACATTTGTCTTATACTCTCTTGATAGAAAGCATATTAGAGAAGATGTTCTTCTTAAATTAATCCCACAAATCTTATTAATATATTAGGAACAAAACATCGCCGCATAGACTTATGAGATTTGCAGATCCATCTTACCAACTTCATTAGTTCTAATAATATCTCCCCTTCACACAATCCAAACCACAGTCAACATCTATTTTTTCAACTTTATCTTAAAGACATCTATCTTATATAAGCAAGGAATCTCTTCAAAATGTAACTTAAAGACATCCATCCAATAACATCTCTCCTTCACTCAATCCAAACCACTCTCCATCCATCTTACCAACTTGATTAATTCTATTAATATCTTCCCTTCACTCAACCCAAACCACTGTCGACATCTTTTTTTTCAACTTTATCTTAAAGACATCCATCTTATAAAAGCAAGGAATCTCTTCAAAATGTAACTCTCCATCCATCTTACCAACTTCATCAATTCTAATAATATCTGCCATTCACTCAATCCAAACTGCTATCTGACATCTATTTTTTTAACTTTATCTTGAAGACATCCATCTTATAAAAACAAAGAATCTCTTCAAAAAATTATCCTAAAGACATCCATCATATAACATCTCTCCTTCACTCTATCCAAACCACTGCTCCCCCATGGGGATTCATATATTTCAATTAATCTTGCCTACCCAAGAAAGGAATCTCTTCAAAAGTTTAATAACTCTAATTATAAGTGTTTTGCAGTTTTGAACAATTGCTTGAATTTGATAGAGTTGTCTGCTTTATCACAGTGAACATCAAGCAAGTTGCTTGTGATGTAACCTTCCTTTGAAAAAATAAAGCTAAAAGTCTGTAAGTGACAGATTCCATCGTATCAACCCCCATAGTCCACAAACCTTCTTACACTCCAACCTGGAAGTGACAGAAGAGCTGTCATTTTCAGTACCATCTATACCGAATATAATCTGTGAATCCAAACTCATCTTACATCCACTTTATCTGCTATATGGATAGGTGTCATTCATGGGTTTTCTGTAAGTAGTTTGAATCCTCTCTTCTGCATTTCTGTGATTGGTATTCTCTAAGTTATCCCATCAATATGCAGTCCATTTCATTGTCATGCAGTTTTCTTCAAGATTCGTTATTGTTATTCATAATGTTAATTTTTCTCGTTTTGGTTGTGCTGGATTGAATATCTGATATAATATTATTTTGTTGTTAGGTATAAAATGGAGCCATGCGATACTTCACCATCTAGAATTTTGACAGGCTTAACGTATATTTAGAGGTTGATTCGCTGCTTGAAAATAGCTAAAAATGTTTTCATTGCTTAATTTAATCAGTATAATTGATGTTTATTGAAAGGAAATAAAGTATAATTGATGTTAATTGAAAGGAAATAATCATAAATATAGGCTTTCAAATAATTTATGATACTATAAAGTAAATCAACAATAATTGATAAACAATGGAATAAACATAAACATAATCTTTCAAATAATTTATGATATTATAAAGTAAAGTAAATGAACACTAATTAGTAAACAATGAAATAAACATAAATATAATCTTTCAAATAATTTGTGATACTATAAAGTAAAGTAAATGAACAATAATTAGTAAATAATGAAATAAACATACACATAGTCTGTCAAATAATTTATGATATTATAAAGTAAATGAACAATAATTAGTAAATAATCTAAGATTATAGGGTTGAGACAATACTAAATATGTTATTTGAAATGAAAAAATAAAAAATTGATTTACTAAAGATTGTGTTTTGTAATTTAAAATTATGCTTTCTGATTATATTTGATATTGTTATGTTCTAGTAAATTATAAAATGGTTTGATTTATGTTTTGGATAAAATTTGTGTGTGTGGAAATGAACCTTACCCACATATTCAACATTTGATGTCATAAATGGTTTGCATGTCTTTTGATGTTTGAAATTTATTTATATAAATATCTAGAATCTGTGTCTAAAAATTCATAGTGGTGACAAACACTTTTAGAAGCTTGCTAAGTGATGATCTTCTTATGTCAAGCTCCTATATTTGAATTATCAAGCCCCTATATTTGAAATAAGGGTTTGAACATTGATTGAAGACATGCCAAGTGGCCATGGAATATTTCTAGTTTATTGCTATGACTTTGATGTTAGGTTACAATGTAATGATATGCTACAATTCTCTCTGAATAATGCTACAAATAATCTAATGCTTAAGCCTTTGGATGGATAGAATATAATCAAGGTTTGTCTTTTCATACAACTTAGCATACAAATCACACATTTCATACTTAACAAATAACTACTACTCAAAAAGAAGTTGACTTGGGCCTAGATTTAAGTTTGGATTTCATAACTAGAGGGAGTATTTTTGCATTGTGGATTTGACCCAAGCTCATTTTTGTATCACATATTTGTCCTTGAATAGTGGTGAACAAAATTTAAATCAAGTATAGACTCTTAGGATGTATGGAGGTATGATCAACTTGATTCAATTTAACAGTAAACTTTTACATAGAAAAATATTACTTTTACTCTAGTTGTTAGAGAAAAGGATTGAATGATGGTTTAGGTTCCTACAATTGTTATAGGAATTGACCACGAGGTCCCAGTACTTAAACACTTTTAATTAAAATTCATTTAAAAATACATCTTATTTTTTTATATTTTTGTATTATAACTTGAAATGTAAAGTACCGATATTCAACACAATGGAACCAATTATTGTTTGGTCTTAAAATATTGAATGAATCTACATTTAAAAAAAAAAAGAATGAGAGACAATTCAATTTCATTTATATCTTTATGAAAACAGTGAAACACATGTCATAAAGTGTATTGTCCAATTGTATACAAGTTTGAAATGATGTATGTGAAAAATGGATCTGTGGTTGTTGAGAGTAAAATATAATTCATATAACAAGATATAAACTATTTATAACATTATTATATGCCAACTTTTTTTATCAAAATAGAGGTAATTTGTTGAAGAGAAAAATTGGAGGAAAAAGTGGAAGGATATTTTAAGTAAAGAAGAAATATATGGTGTAGACACTAAAAAATGTCTTAAGTCTGCGAGCGTCATTTTTCTTGGTTGTTGTCCTTCGATAATTGAATAACTTTAATTATTCAATTAAGTTTCACCGCATTCCTCTATTAATTAAATAATTTTTAATTATTTAATTAATTCACCTTCTCATCTTTATTCTATCCCAATCAATTAAAATTATTTAATTGTGTCACTAATATATCCCTTTCTTCAATAATTAAATAAATCATTTTTTTTATTTAATTATTTATTTTTCATCTATAATCAAATAATAATAATCATTATTTGACCTTTTATAATTCTTATATAATTAAATAATTGTCAATATTATTTAATTGTGTTTCATTCCTCTCTTTTGGATAAATAATTCAAATTAATTATCCATGTCTAATTTCCACCTCCCCATTTAATTAAATTGATTAATTTAATTAAATGCTCCTTTTGTCATTTTCTCTAAATAAATTATTTGGATAAATTATTTATGCACTTCAACCTGGTCAAAGATACCCTGTCATTATTTCATGTCATAGTCTGCATGTCCCTGTCATAGCCTGCATGTCTCTGCATGTCTGTCATAGCCTGCATGTCCCTGCATGCATGTCTGTCATGATTCCTCCAAGAATAGCATATTCTTGGTGCATCAATTTTGGACCATTGATCTTGGAATCCTTCTAGAGGATTAATCTCAGCCATCCATTCGAAAGGTTGTCTATAAAAGCAACCTTCCTTCTCCATTTTCAACTTAATAGCTAATTGTCTCCAACTTTTTTGCTACCATTTGTAGGTTTTGCACAAGTGTTTCAACAAATCTGAGGGAAAAGTTGCATAACAAGAAGGAGAGCAAGAGAAGTGATTCAAGTTCAATGGAGAGTGTTTTATTTATTGTTTTCATTTTGCTCCTTTCATATGATTGTATTCTCTTGTTTGGATGAGGTTTTATAGCTTAGAAGTGTTGGCTGTCACTTTGTCTATTCTATTTGATTTCTAAACCCATCTTACATTTGGTGAACCTGACGTGAATCTTATAATTTTGTAGAGAAATTGGTTTGTTTTCTTGTTTTTTTCACTGTTTTGGAGGATACAGCCAAGAATTCATACGAAATCCCGTCATCTTCTTTTAAGCATAGAAAATGGGAATATGGAATCTTTAAAAATTATTATCTGAGTTTTGTAGGCCTTGTTCTTAGCTTTCTGGAACTTCGAACAGTTTAAAATTTTGTTAAGATTTGAGAAAGTTATGGCCATTTTAGTATTTGTTGTTTTTTAATCTAGTTTTTAAAACCCGCGTTTTCTTTTGCCTATAACATTTTTTTTGTGTAGAATTTTGGAAAAATAATTTCTGGGTTTTGAAGGTTTGATCTTCAGCTTTCCATGGATTCAAACGATTTAAAATTTCGTTAAGTTTTGAGAAAGTTATTGCTGTTTTAATTTGCTGTTGTCATTAAACTTTTCTTTTGAGTTACTAATCTCTTGTTTTCAGCATGCAACACAGCTTGGAGGGAGTCTAAAAATTGTTTCTATAGAAACAAAAATTGAGTTTTTTCATTTCTTTAGACATAATCAATTTTTTTGCTTCCAACAACAACAAATTGCATTTACACTCATGAGGATAAAATGAACTACAATTTGCATGTCACTCATTTGGTCTTAAAATGAACAACAAATTGCATATTTCATTCATGGGGCTTAAAACGAACAACAAATCTACATGAATCACTCATTGGGCCTAAAATTTACAATTACAACTTTCATTTTCATGTCATTGGGCTAAAATGAACACAAACATGCATTGAAACTCATATGGTTAAAATGAACTTGCATTCTCACGACATGAGTTTAAAATGAACTTTGTTTTTCATATTTCAAGTTAAACTTTTAAAAAAGAACAAAGTGTCTTGTGTGTCCTCACATTATCATTTGGTAATTAAAATTTACAAGTGTCTTCAAATTTTGTCACCTTGATGCAATAATCGAAGTATCCTCTCCCCTTGCGCATTCATGCGATCCTGGGTGTAAGAGAAACGTTATTGCCTCTAGAACTTGGGTCTTCTTTGGTGGGAAAAAGTACTCACCCCAAGGCGACTCAGACTGAAACGGAGATTTTTGTCCAAGCTACCCCCAACCGGTATATAAATGTGAATCCTAATGGAAAGTCTAGGATTACGAGTGTGGATGTGTCATACGGACCAAGTAGTACTCCCCAAAACCCTATTGAGCTTAACCTCTTCAGGTTGAAGTGCCTCCTAAATGGAGCTTCATCTTGCGCCCCATGTATGGCCACTCGAACGGGGTCCCAAATTAAACACCTATTGTTTTAGAAGCCAACCATTTTCAGTCGTTGCTTGGTATAGTGCAAGGTACAATATCATGCCCAAAGACACTCACTACTAACTCCCTTGAGTAGAAATAACAATTCTTGGGAAGTGATTACCCAAGAATCTGAATTTGGTGTGCCCGTATAAGTGCGTGCAAAGAAGGGAGCATGTGCCACCAAACTTCTAAGCTATCTGCTCTCGAGAAGGAGAGGTGTTCAGCACCAATCCAGGGTATATCGGTGGGCTATACCAAGTATACAAACCCTTGGCCTATTAGGATTGTGCTTGTCTTATGTGTGTTTGCTTACACTAAAACATCGTGCTTGTCAAGTGTTTTCTGATTTTCAAACAGTATTCACCACATTCACAAATCTGAACACAAACAATCGACCTCAAACAAACATCACACCTAGAAACTTGCAACATCTCAAACTTTGCAAACCTCAAAAGGTCCAACAACATAAACATCCCATGTGAACCTATCACTTAGATTTCTTGGGGTCATCATCCTTCAGTTTTGATCTTCAAATCCTTTCATTCCACCTAATCCTTGCATTTTGACCTAGTCCTTGCATATTCATGGTCCTTATATATTCATATCCCTTTCATCCTAGTTCTTGCATGTTCCTAGTCTTGCATACATAGGTCACATTACATAGTCCTTGCATACATATATCATTCCACCTAGTTCTTTCATGTTCAACCCCTTTTGCATATCAAGACCATCTCACCTAACCTTTGCATGTTCTAAAATTTAGCCCTTTGCATATTCATCTTCGATCAAATAAAACCTTTAGCTTGCACTTAGGCTACTCTTCCTAGGTCTTGAAATCAAACTATTGGCTATTTATCACCCGCATCACTTGAGGTTCACCATCCTTGAGTTAGGGAAACATACCATTATCCTTGAGTAGGGAAATCCCTTTTGGAGTCCATCATCTCCTACATACCCTCTCTTGATTATTGGTCCTTGTGTCTATCCATCATAACACAAGTAAAGCCTTTACATCATAACCAACTTTGGACCTAGAGTTGCCTTTTAGCTTTTTCATTCTTAGCTTGTCATATCATACCATACCATTTTCATATCCCATCTTAGAATCATATCCTTTTCATTTGCATCCTAGTCTTAGGTCTCATACATTACCTTGGATTGAAAATCATAACAAATCACCTATGACCCCTAGAACAAGAGCAAAAATGTTTCCAGAAGAAGGAAACCCTTGGGGAAAAGACTTTGATGGGGAAGATCACATTAGTGTTGCAACTAGTGAAACAAGTGAAACCGATAGTGAATAAATAACACAATCCACCATAAATGAAGCTCTTAATGATAATAGGTTCACTAAGCTTCTTACAGAAGTGGTCAAACGTAACCCACAACAATACTTCAAGGCCCTTGCTGATGAAGGAATCAAAATGCCTCCTGATTTTGACATATCATTACTCACAATGAATGACCAACCTAAATCTAGTGAATCTAAGAATCCCAAAACAAACAACGATGGTAGGATCAAAGATCATAGACCCTTTTATCTACAACCTGGTTACAAGCGATCTTCAAAGACATCAAAACCTGCACCTACAAACGATCCTATTTTGGATGAGCTTAGAACATTAAGACAAGAATTGGATACTCTCAAGAACAGTAAAACATCGACTCACAAGTTCTCCATTGAAGACATATGTCCTTATCCCTTCGATCCAAGCATACCAATGCCACCTTTTCCTAACCATTGGGACATACCAAACTTGACAAATATAATGGAAAAGGAGATCCTAAGAACCACTTAAGACAATTTTGTGCCACTACCATGGAATTTGCAGTTGATGAAACATACCTTATGAGATTATTTCCTCATAGTCTAGGAGGAGAGGCTATGGAATGGTTTTCACGATTACCCCCGACCATCAAATATTTTTCAAGAATTGGCTGATAGATTTGTCTCCAATTATAGTTTCAATTGTGACCTTAAAGTGACCATGACAAACCTTTTCAACACCAAACAAAAACAAGGTGAATCTTTTGTGTCATTTTTGCAAAGATGGAGACATTTAACAAAATGATTGCATTATTCCATTCTTGATCAAGAATTGGTTGACCTCTTTTCCAAAATTTGAACAAAGAAATCGGAAGGGAACTTCACCTCAAATGCTTGGATTCCTTTGATGAAGCCATAGAAATGGGATTTCAAATTGAACAAACCCTCATCGATGATGGAACTATTAAACTTAATAATGACAAAGATCAAAAATTGAATTCAAACAACAAGACCCCTTTTTGGGTTAAGAACAAGAATGTAGTCAATGATGGAGTTGTCAATGCAAAAACAAACAACATCATCGCTTGTTTACAATCTTAAAGGTCCGTCTTCAGATAAAGGAAAAGAAAAATAGAGAAGTTTCCCTAAACAAAATTTTACACCATTGGGACAATCACTTGAATCTGCATTAAAAGAACTTCTTGAAACCAATATTATAACATTACCTGAAATAAAGGAATATAATCCACAAGTCAAACCCCCATGGTGGAATGAAGATCACTTTTGCGACTATCATAGACACAAAGGACATAAGACAAATAGCTGCAATAAACTTTGACATTTAATACAAGACCTTATTGATAATGGTAAGATAGCAATTGACAGACACACTCCTTCTAGTAACTCTGATCGCGAGGTGTTTAAAAACCCTTTCCCTAAGCATGAAAAGGATAAAGGAAAGGCTCTTGAATCTGGTGATGGTGTAAACTATACTACTGCTAAGTATGATTATACCATACATAACATCAGTGAGGTCGATAATCATGTCAACACTTTTATCATAAAAGGAAAAAAACCTGATTGCAAGGTTACTACCCACAAAGGAACTATTACCCTTAAAGGTCCTAAAGCAAAACCTACTACACCCGCTTCGCAATACAACCTCATAGAAAACTTAGGAAAAACACCCGCACAAATTTCTATACTCGAGCTGCTACACCTATCTCCTGAGCATAAAGCTATCTTAGATAAAGCACTTGCTACTGCTATAGTGCCTACAGACCTACATGTAGATCAATTCCAAGCTATGGTGGGACACATCACTTCTCCTCATACTCTCACTTTTATAGAAAATGATGATTCATCCCTTCGACAACCACATACCGTAGATTTACACATTGACGTCCTTATCCATAATGTTAAGATCAAACGAGTTTTGATAGATGGAGGAGCAGGCATTAATATTTGTACTCAATAATTGATCACAAAATTAGGGTTCTCTAAAAATGCAGTTGATCCAAGTAAAAATATTACCATAAAGGCATCTGATGAAGAGGAACGCTCGTCTAAAGGATCACTTACTCTACCAATCAGAGTTGGCCCTATGGTAAAGGATGTGGTTTTCCAAGTCCTTGATCTCCCACTGACCTATAACATCCTCCTTGGAAGACCTTGGATTCATGCAATGCAAGCAATACCTTCTACATACCACCAATGCATTAAATCCCCCCACAATGGTGTTGAAATCACAATATGAGGAGATCCAAAGCCTTTCATGTATTGCCATAATCTAAGCCCTAAAACTGAAATCACAATCCCAAACAACCGTGAAGCATTCCCTTCCCAAGCATATGTTGATCCTAAGTCCTTAAAAGCATCTTCCTCAAAATCTAATGCAGCTGAGATCAAAATACAGGTAAAAGAACGAGTGGGAGAATATACCTTGAATCATGCTCTTTGCATTGGAAATCTACCTTTATCTCCCCACACCTATGGCAAACCACAAATGACTAAGACCACATCAGATGAAAATACTACAGTGATTTGTAAATCAACTACTTTCAAAAAATGGGGAGCCCTTTATAATGAAACAGAAGAAGTTGATCTCCTAAAATGGTTATACAAAGATGAAGATACAGAAAAAGAATAGATTGAAATAAAGATACATGTTGAACAATATGATAAAGGATTTGATCTTATGAAGCAAATGGGATATCATGGTAAAATTCCTCTTGGGTTACAGAAACATGGTATCTTGGAACCAATACAACCTACTCATACACAAAAAGTCCCTTTTTTAGGATATGATGCGCAGAAAGATAAGACCTTGAGTACCGCATGTTCTTCAAGTAAGGAAGTAGAGTCCTCTAATGCTACATAGAAAAATGAGGAAAGTTCCATCGATGAATTCATTAACATTTATGACTAAGAAAGTGTCCCTACCCCTGAACCCGATCATAATATTTTTACCCTTGAATCCATTCAAAATCTTGACTCGAATCATGATTCTTTACCCTTGGTTCACCCTGAACTCATTGATTTCAATTAGAAGGGACCACCACAACTGGATGTATTTGAAAATGATGAAGCAATCATAAACTTTCTAGGAGCATGAGAAGACATACCTCTTGAGGATCATAAAGTAGAATTCATCATAGAACTCAACAGTGCAACTTATTTTGGGGGGAGTGCCAAGCCTTTCAGTCACAAAATTATTGAAAATATAAATAGGTCTTCTAGTGAAAATTGCTCTGCGGCACTATTAAACCCCACAAAAGTAAAAATAAAGGACGTATCCAAGGGTGAAAACCTTACTGATGTTCCCAAGGATGGAAGGTTTGCCACACTTCCCTTAGCAGTATATCATGAAAAATCATCTATGTTGGTGGAGAAGACAGTACCAACAAATCTGGGCACAGAAGAAAAACCACAGATAATTCATTTAGCAGAATCATTAACACCTGAAGAGAGAATAGAGCATATACAGTTTTACAAGAAAGACAAGTTAACTTTACATGGTCCTATGCATATATGCTAGGACTTGATCTAGATCTAGTAATGCATCACTTTTCTTTGCCACTGGGGGAAAAACCTATTAAAAAAAAGTTGAGAAAAATGCACCCACACATTGGTCTAATGGTAAAAGTTGAATTACAAAAGTTGCTAGATGTGGGATTTATTAGACCTATTGACTATACTGATTGGATTTCAAATTTAGTACCAATTTCAAAACCTTATGGGGGCATCCGAGTTTGCACAGATTTTAGAGATTTAAACAAAGCTTGTCCTAAGGATGACTTCCCACTTCCAAACATTGACATGATAGTAGATTTGACAGCAGGGCACAAAATGTTATCCCTCATGGACGGTTTCTCAGGCTACAATCAGATTAAAATTTCTCCTGAAGATCAAATTAAGATAGCATTCACTTGTCCTTGGGGAACTTTTTGTTGGAATTTCATGCCCTTTGGGTTGAAAAACGCTGGAGCTACCTACCAACGTGCAATTACCACTATCTTCCATGACATAATGCATAACTATTTGGAAGACGATGTAGATGATTTGTTGGGAAAATCCTACACCAAAGTTGGACATCTAGAGATCATGGATAAAATTTTCACAAGATTAGAACAATACAAGGTCCAATTGAATCCAAAGAAATGTTCCTTTGGGGTAACCTATGGAAAACTCCTTGGATACATTGTCTCATCTAAAGGAATTGAAGTTGATCCTACAAAAATAAAGGCTATACTTGAAATGCCTCCACCTAAGAATATCAAATAGTTGAGATCATTACAAGGAAAAATTCAATCTATCTGTCATTTTATAGCACAACTTGCAGATAAATGTCAACCCTTTCAACATCTGTTACACAAGAATATTTCATTTAGATGGGAGGACAAGTGTGAAAAAGCTTTTCAAAAAATCAAAGAATATCTGATGACACCACCAGTATTAGTACCTCCTACAAATGTCAAGCCTTTACTTCTATTTATATCCACAACCACCACAGCAATGGGGGCACTTTTGGCACAACATGACTCTAAAGGAAAGGAATGTGCAATCTATTACATCAGTCGTACTCTAGTGGGATACAAGCTCAATTATAGTCCTATTGAAAGAGCATGCCTTGCTGTAGTTTTTGCATCCCAGAAGCTGAGACATTACATGCTTACACACTAGAAAAAGCTCATTGAAAAAATTGATCCTCTTAAGTACCTCTTGAACAAAGCAACACTCACAAGATGATTAGCTAAATGGGTGATGATTCTTAGCAAGTTTTATATTGAGTACATAGAAAGAAAAGAAATCAAAGGACAAGCTATCACAGATCAGCTCGCCGATGCTCCTATGATAGATGATCATCCTCTTATTACAGAGTTTCTTGATGAATCAATCTTCAACATGGAATCTACACATCTGTGGACTTTATATTTTGATGGCTCCTTCACACAAGGTGGTTCTGGCGCTGGAATTCTCTGTCACTCCGCAAGGGGATTGTATACCTAAAGCTTATAAGATACAGTTTCCATGTACCAACAATATTGCAAAATATGAGGCATTACTTTCTAGGCTCTGTATAGCTATGAAATGGAAGATCCTTGAGTTGCATGTTCTTGGTGACTCTTAACTAGTGATCAAACAAGTTAATGATGACTATAAAACAAAAGATGAAAAATTGATGCCTTACAAAAGAATGGTGGATGACTTCAAGGCCTATTTCACATCAATCTCTTTTGAATAGATTTCTCGAGATAACAACAGAGCTGCTGATGCAATGGAAACAATTGGTTCACTTATAGAAATGCCAAGTAATGCCACTTATTGTGAGTTCCTGGTAGAACCTCTTTTGGAACCTGCTTACAATATACCACAATCTGAAATGATTTGTCTCATTGTTGGTCCTAATTCCCAATGGTATGGAGATATTTATACCTATCTTTGAGATAACACCTTGCCATCAAACCTATCCAATAAATCTCATAAAACATGTATTCATCAAGCTTCCCGCTATGTGATCTTACCTGATACCCTTTACCATCGAGGTCTTGATGGTACTTTACTCAGATGTCTTGAGCACGATGAGGTCAAAACTGCTTTACAAGAAGTACATAAAGGTATATGTGGGGTAAATTCTAGCGGTCCTACCTTAGCCAAGAAACTCTTGCATATGGGTTATTATTGGCCTACAGTGGAAAAGGATGCTTATCAGTTTGTTAAAAAATGCAAGTAGTGCAAAAACATGCAGACTTGATACATGCTCCTGCACAGGAATTGCAGTCTCTTGCTACACCATGTCACTTTTATCAGTGGGGACTCGATCTCATGGGCAAGATCCATCCACCTTCATCCAATGGTCATAAGTTCATTCTCGTTTCCACTGACTATTTCACAAAATGGATTGAAGTTGTTCCTCTCACTCATATCACTAGAAAATAAATAGCCACCTTCATACTGAACTACATCATCTATCGTTATGGCATTCCTCTATCCCTCATCACAAATAATGGTCGTCTATTCAAAAATTAGGATGTCCGCAAACTTTGTGAGAAATTCCATATACAACATCATTTTTCCACACCTTACTATCCTCAAGGTAACGGCCAGGATGAGGCTTCTAAAAAAACCATTCTCAAAATTCTTAAAAAGACGGTCAATGAAGCTAGTCGAGATTGGCATATTCAATTGAATCCTACATTGTGGGCTTATCGCACGAGTGTCCACACTCCCATAGGTGCTACCCCATATGCCCCTGTCTATGGTCTAGAGCCATCTTGCCCATCGAGGTCGAGTTTCCCTCTTTGTGTGTCTCTTTGTGCAATCAAATTAGTGATTAAGAATACTAAGTTTCCCATTTGTAGGAGTTGGAACTGTTGGATGAACGAAGAAAAAATGCTTTCAATCATCTTAGAGCATACCAGCAACAAATGTGTCGAAGATATAATCAGAAAGTGAAACCGCATACATTTGAGGTTGGGGATCTTGTTCTTCGTGAAAATCCTTGCACTCAACAAGACAAAGAAAAGAAGGGTAAATTTGAGCCTAACTGGTTGAGTCCATACGTTATCACTATTGTGTATAGATCTGGGGCATACCAGTTATCTACTCCAGAAGGTGAATTTCTTAGTGATCCCATCAACAGTATGCACATTCACAAGTTTTATACCTAAATGCTTCAGAGGGTACAATATTTTCAAAGTCTTGGAAAAAAACAAAAAATGGAAAAAAGTCCTAAAAAAAAAAAAAGAGAGAGAAAAGAGAAAATCCATTCGTTCAATGGTGAAAACCACTTCGGTGGCACCTTGAGCAAGTACCATGGTGAAAACCAAAAAATCAATGCCATGTGTAGAGGCTTCGCTTCTCTTTCCTTTGGAGCTCTACTTGATCTTTTCATTATGTTTTCATTCATCCTCCACTTCATAATGACTTTTCACACTCCCCATGGCTTGTGAATTGTTTGACATTCCCCTTGCTCGCTTTGCCACACACACTAGGTTGGTCCATCCCTCACTAGGGCATCTCCTTAACCTTAGCTATGGGTTAAGATACTGGGCATCTTGTGGTCAGAGAAACTACCCTCTTTGTATGTCTGCTCATTTATTTTCATCATAAAATGTCTTGGAAAAATTCAAAAAAATCATGAAATTTCCTAAAATAATCCAATTTTTTTTATAAAATGTCCTGAAAAAAATCCAAAAGAAAAAACCATAAAATGTCCTTAAATAATCCAAAAAAAATAATCCAATAATCCAAAAACCATAAAATGTCTTGAAATAATCCAAAAAAATCATAAAATGTCCTAAAATAATCCAAAAAAAAAAATCATAAAATGTCCTGAAATAATCCAAAAAATCATAAAATGTCCATAAAATGAAAAAATCCAAAAAAAAAGTGACTTTCAGATCACCATACAACTTTGAACTTCAACACAATCAAAGGGCGCAAGTGTTGACCAAGAAAACATTATAACATATATATCAACCCATCTTACAAATCCAACCAAATGCATAAACTGTAAGGAGAATCAGTTTTACATCGAAGCAGGACTCTTGTTTGTTTGTTGATATTTGCTTATTTTATGGTTTTATCTTTGGTGACATGTCTTTTGGCTTCTTCAAGATGTCTTTGACTAGAGAGACAAGTATGGGGCATGTTCATTTGTTTGTTGTTTGTGGATTGTTTCTTATTCACAGGATGACTCGTCTTAGGACATGGTTGTCTAAAACCATCAAGGACCTATGAGTCTAATGTGGATGAGAGCATTCCTTGTCTGATAGTGTCTTCTATGCAATAAGTATTCAGGTCATCTAAGTTTCTTATACCTAGATGCTTATACTTCACTACTAAATAAAAACACAAACAGTATTCAGATCGTCTAGATGTTCATGTTATCTAGACACTTATACTAATTTGCAACATAATAAGCCCACTGATGATAAAAGCACTTAAAAGGTACAAGAGGCTTCATCACCTTCATTCTCTTCCATCTTGCATTTCATTTTCTTCATCTTTCTTGTCGCAGAGAAATCAATCAATTGCTTAATTCACTGATATATGTCTCTTGAATCAAATCTCAAATCAATCAACCTGCTTCTTGAAATTTCATGTCCCCTTAATCAATCGGTCAATCCATCATTGCAGCACCTTGTCTTGTGTAAGCATAATTCTCAATCAGCTTCATTAGCTCATCAACCTGGCTATACTGATCATTTCCATCAATTGTTTAGTTACGCCCATCAACTTTGCATTTTCATCAAAATGTACATCACCGCTTTATCACTTGCGCAATATCAGGTATCTAATCACTTTCTGGACATCTATCGAGAGATTAATCTTCTTACAATCTATTTGATCAATCTCTCAAGGGGGCATATCATTCTTATCATAATCCTTACCAAGATATCTTTGGGGCATATATCAGTTGATCAATCTTTTTCGTTGAAACAACATGACAAGTTGCATTGTCTCAAAGAGGGGAAAAATGTAGACACTGAAAAATGTCCTAACTCCACGAGCGTCATTTTTCTTGGTCGTTGTCCTTCGATAATTGAATAACTTTAATTATTCAATTAAGTTTCACCGCATTCCTCTATTAATTAAATAATTTTTAATTATTTAATTAATTCACCTTCTCATCTTTATTCTATCCCGATCAATTAAAATTATTTAATTGCATCACTAATATATCCCTTTCTTCAATAATTAAATAAATCATTTTTTTATTTAATTATTTATCTTTCATCTATAGTCAGATAATAATAATAATCATTATTTGACCTTTTATTCTTCTATAATTAAATAATTTTCAATATTATTTAATTGTGTTTCATTCCTCTCTTTTGGATAAATAATTCAAATTAATTATCCATGTCTAATTTCCACCTCCCCATTTAATTAAATTGATTAATTTAATTAAATGCTCCTTTTGTCATTTTATCTAAATAAATAATTTAGATAAATTATTTATTAGCCACTTGTCATTTTCCTCCATTTTCAATAAATTATTTAAAATAAATTATTTATGCACCTCCACCTAGTCAAAAATACCCTGTCATTATTTCATGTCATAGTCTGCATGTCCCTGTCATAGCCTGAATGTCCCTGCATGTCTGTCATAACCTGCATGTCCCTGCATGCATGTCTGTCATGATTCCTCCAAGAATAGCATATTCTTGGTGCATCAATTTTGGACCATTGATCTTGGAATCCTTCTAGAGGATTAATATCAGCCATCCATTCGAAAGGTTGTCTATAAAAGCAACCTTCCTTCTCCATTTTCAGCTTAACAACTAATTGTCTCCAACTTTCTTGCTACCATTTGCAGGTTTTTCACAAGTGTTTCAACAAATCTAAGGGAAAATTTGCATAACAAGAACGAGAGCAAGAGAAGTGATTCAAGTTCAACGGGGAGTGCTTTATTTCATTGTTTTCATTTTTCTCCTTTCATATGATTGTATTATCTTGTTTGGATGAGATTTTATAGCTTAAAAGTGTTGGCTGTCACTTTGTCTATTCTATTTGATTTCTAACCCTATCTTACATTTATATCATTCTTATCATAATCCTTACCAAGATATCTTTGGGGCATGTATCAGTTGATCAATCTTTTTCTTTGAAACAACGTGACAAGTTGCATTGTCTCAAAGAGGGGCAAAATGTAGGCACTGAAAAATGTCCTAACTCCATGAGCGTCATTTTTCTTGGTCATTGTCCTTCAATAATTGAATAACTTTAATTATTCAATTAAGTTTCACCGCATTCCTCTATTAATTAAATAATTTTTAATTATTTAATTAATTCACCTTCTCATCTTTATTCTATCCCGATTAATTAAAATTATTTAATTGTGTCACTAATATATCCCTTTCTTCAATAATTAAATAAATCATTTTTTTATTTAATTATTTATCTTTCATCTATAGTCAGATAATAATAATAATCATTATTTGACCTTTTATTCTTCTATAATTAAATAATTGTCAAAATTATTTAATTGTGTTTCATTCCTCTCTTTTGGATAAATAATTCAAATTAATTATCCATGTCTAATTTCCACCTCCCCATTTAATTAAATTGATTAATTTAATTAAATGCTTCTTTTGTCATTTTCTCTAAATAAATAATTTGGATAAATTATTTATTTTCCACTTGTCATTTTTCTCCATTTTGAATAAATTATTTAAAATAAATTATTTATGCACCTCCACCTGGTCAAAGATACCCTGTCATTATTTCATGTCATAGTTTGCATGTCTCTATCATAGCCTGCATGTCTCTGCATGTCTGTCATAGCCTACATGTCCCTGCATGCATGTCTGTCATGATTCCTCCAAGAATAGCATATTCTTGGTGCATCAATTTTGGACCATTGATCTTGGAATCCTTCTAGAGGATTAATCTCAGCCATCCATTCGAAAGGTTGTCTATAAAAGCAACCTTCCTTCTCCATTTTCAGTTTAACAGCTAATTGTCTCCAACTTTCTTGCTACCATTTGCAGGTTTTTCATAAGTGTTTCAACAAATCTAAGGGAAAATTTGCATAACAAGAAGAAGGAGAGCAAGAGAAGTGATTCAAGTTCAATGGGGAGTGCTTTATTTCATTGTTTTCATTTTGCTCCTTTCATATGATTGTATTCTCTTGCTTGGATGAGGTTTTATAGCTTAGAAGTGTTGGTTGTCACTTTGTCTATTCTATTTGATTTCTAACCCCATCTTACAACTGGAAGCAAAGATCAAGAGTCTAATGGTTGAAGGAGGGCGACAAGAACTCTTATTTTTTTCATAGGACAACCAGCAGACATAAGAAGAGGAATACCATCAAGTGTTTGATGAATGATTTTAATCAAGAAGTCAAGGAGGCCGAAAAAATTAGGGAGGTTGTTGAACATTATTTTAGACAGATCTATTCAGATATTGGCAACTCCCCTTCTGTTGAGCTTCAGGTGAGGCTCCTGGGACACCTCTCGCATGGTATAAGTGAGCATGACAATCTTCAACTCTGTGCCACTGTGACTAAGGAAGAGGTTCAGACTGTTTTGTTTGCTATGGGAGCCTATAAAGCTCCAGGACCTGATGGTTTCCCCCCAGATTTCTTTCAAGAATATTGGGACATTGTCAGCTATGATGTTACTATGGCTATTAAATATTTCTTTAGGACTGGTAAATTGTTAAATAAATTGAACAATACTTTTATTGTGCTAGTCCCTAAAGTGCAAGATCCTAAGCACATGACTAACTTCAGACCTATAAGTCTATGTAACACTATTTACAAGATTTTTTCCAAAGTCCTTGTCAATCGATTGAAGCCTTTATTAGACAAAATTATCAGTAGATGTTAGAATGGGTTTGTGCCAGGAAGAAAAATCCTAGATGCTGCTATTATGACTCATGAAATAATTCATTCTATGGAGAAAATCAAGAACCAAGGTATGGATTCAAAACTTGACATTTCTAAAGCCTATGATAGGGTTAGATGGAAGTTTTTGTATTCAGTCCTTGCTAAGTTTGGTTTTAATGATAGAGTGATTGGTATCATTAGAGAGTGTGTGGAATTTGTACAGTATTTGGTGTTGGTCAATGGGATTCCTTGGGGGTTCTTTAAGGTAGGAAAAGGGCTTAGGCAGGGGGACCCCCTTTCTCCCTACCTATTCATTATGGTGGCTGAGGTTATGGGTAGGAACTTTCTATCCTTGCTCAACTCAGGGAAAATTCAGGGGATCAAAGTTGCCTCCACCCTAGCCCCCTCTGTTCTCTAACATTTTGTTGATGATACGTTTCTTTTTGGAAATTTCATAGTGATTGAAGCTAGAGAATGGAAATTCCTCCTTCAGGATTATGCTTGTGCCTCTAGTCAATGCATAAATTATAACAAAAGTAGTGTCTATTTCTTCAACACTAGAGCTGATATCCAAGCTAAGATTTTATCCATCCTAGGTTGTCTTAGTGCTTCTCTTCTAGGAGTCTACCTGGTTCTGCCGCTTACTGTTAAGGAGGTTTCTCACAACTTTTGGAATAGCATTTTGGAGAGAATGCAAAAGAAACTTGTTGGTTGGAAAGGTCAACTTCTTAGTAATGCTAGTAAACTCCAACTTATTAAGGCCTCCCTTCAAGGAATTATGGTCTACTTCCTCTCTCTCTTTAGGATTTCAGGCTCCATGGCTGAAAAGCTAGAAAGAATTCAAAGATCCTTTCTTTGGATGCGAGTGGAGGAGAAGAAAAGGCTAGCCCTTGTGAATTGGGACACTGTCTGTCACCCCAAATGTCATGGGGGCCTAGGGATTAGGAAGATCACTAATCTAAATAAATCCCTTATTGCCAAGATTGGCTAGAGTTTGGTGTAGGAAAAGGCTGAATGGTGTAGAATAATGAAGGCTAAATATCTTAATCAGAGACATTTTTTTTGGAGCCTTGGACCTGGTTGGTCTCCCTCCTGGCTCTAAAATTTGGAACAATATTCTTAAGTGTAGGTCCCTCTTGAAGGAAGGGGTCAGATGGAAAATTGGAAATGGGAGATCAATTAGGTTTTGGGAGGATAGCTGGATTGGGAGCAGACCCCTTGCTGACAGTCATTTTAATATATTGAGGGAGCACGCTAAAGATCTCATTGGTACTTCTATTACTGATTATACTTCACCTAGAGCTAAATGGAAAATTCTGAATTTGTCTTTCTTACATTAGCCAAACCTTCTACCAAAGGTTGCAGAGCTCCAGGAGCTTCTGAATATGGTTAGAATCCCTTTATTTTCCAAGGAGGATAGGATTCTCTGGACAAAGAACCACTCAGGGGAGTTCATTGTTAAGTTTGATTACCAACTGCTTCTTAAGTTTGACGGTGATGAGCAGTGTTGGAAGGTGTGAATTCATCAGCTCATCCCTAAAATAAATTTCTTTTGGTGGACTTCCATCCATGGGAAAATTTTAACTATTGATAACCTTTTTAAGAGGGGCTTTCAATTCCCTAATTGGTGTACTCTTTGCAGAAGGGAAGAAGAAACTATCTCCCATGTTTTTATTCACTGCTAGTTTGCTTCCCAGGTCTGGAAAAATGTTTTACAAAGGTTGAACATTTCTTGGGTCTTTGATAGAGATATTCACCAATTCATCTTAAATTGGAAATGCCCGTCCAAAAATCCATTAATCAGACTACTTTGGCAACTTATTCCACCTCACATTTGTGGGTGTCTATGGAAAGAAAGGAATAACAGGATTTTCAAAGAAATGGTGAACAATGTGGAAGGTTTGTTGATAATCCTTAATAAGCTTCTCCTAGATAACATTTCAACCTGAAAATGGAAGATTCCTAGTAATCCCCTCACTGTTTGGGATAGAATCATAACTACTATTTAGAAATTGTCTAGTGAGTTCCAGAGATTTGATAATTCCAAACTGATCATTAGGAAGCATACTAGATGGAGAACCCCTAAGCTGCCCTGGGTTAAGCTTAATTTTGATGGGGTAGCTAGGGGAGGTATGGAAGCTAGAGGTGGTATTATCAAGGATCATACCAGGTTCCTTGTGGCTTCCTATGTTGGGAAACTAGAAGATCACACTAGCAATCAGGCTAAAGGCATGGCTCTTTTTTGGGGTCTTAGAATTGCACTGTCACTCAGCATCAAGACCATGGAAATTGAAGGCGACTCGTGCTAATTGTGGAAGCCACTAAAGGTAAGATGAAGGCAGGGTGGTCTTTAAAAGGTATTATGGAGGACATTTACTCCCTCCTAAATGGTCTTCAAGACTTTTCTATCCAGCATATCTATAGAGAGGGGAATGCGACTACTGATAGTTTGGTGGCGGTGGGTCTTGATATTGAAGGGCTACGGTGCTAGCGAAAAGTTTATTTTTTGCCCCCCTCGGCTCTGATGTGTTTAAGGGAAGATCTCAAACATTTAAATGTTGAGCCCTAGAAGGTGCTTACTTATTTTCGCTGGGCTCCTACTAACTTTGGTTAGTATTTCTGGCGAGAGCATGGTTTTGAATAATTGGTTGTTATGTGAGGTGATGGATATCATGTGTTTGTTCATAGGTATGTACATCCTCTTTTGGGTTGATGGTAAGGTGAATATTTCTACCCCTATTGGCCGATGGAGTAATCATTTTTTGAACTCCCTAAATTTCCATGCTGAGCCTCATAAGTTAGCGGATTTTATTAGATTTTTTGAGCTAGCTAAGTATTACACTGATATCATGCCCTTACGTGCCTAGAGCGATTCGCATGAGGGAGTTGCTACCTTTGCATGGGATGCAAGATATGGCATTTATTGCCTTCATTTTCAACTTTTCTTGTCACTTTTCACCAGCCTTTTCCCTTTCAACGCTTCTAGAATTGGTTACCAACTCTTGTGCCCTAGTTTTCTCCTTACTGTTCTAGTGGTCGGCGACTTTTGTGTGGGATTTGTGGGTGGGGACAGAGTGTGCATGGATTCGAACAGGTGTGACGAGTGGAAGGCGGATGCCACTATTTGGCACATTTGCAAAGAGGGGGGCATTGCCTAGTATATGGAGACCATGACTGGACATGACAAGGGCCTATCAAGTAAGTTTGTCACCTCTTGGAATGATGGTAGGGTTACCATCAGTGGCATTTCCTTTGAAGTTTCTGAGGAGGTTATTGCTAGAGTTACGAGGCTTCCAAATAGTGGTCATACCTGGAAGAAAACCATGAAGCTGCCTGACTAGATTAGTCTTAACCAGTTCTTTTGGGGTGAGGAGAAACTAGTCAAGTTGCAGGGTGGCTATGACCGCGAGGCACTCCCAGAGTCATGGTATAGAGTTTGTATGGTGATCATGAAGTACTTCACACTAGAAGGAAGGTGTGGGGTTTACTACTATCACCACTTTAATTTCCTCAACCACCTTAGGAATCACTAGCATATATCCATTTCATTTTTCCTATTTCATTCTCTGGATAGCACTATGGCGAAGTTTAATGAAGCATCATTTTCTGGAAAGAATTATACTATCCTACACCAAGGCCTTATGTCTAGGCTTTATCATTTTCACATGGCCCTTTGCCCTACTCAACCTATCACTGTGCAAGAAGTCCCTTGTCCACCCGCTCTTTATGAAAACCCAGTTTCCTCTACTCCCCCCTCTGCCAGCATTTTGGATGTGTCAGGCCCGAGCAATAAAAAATGCCTAAAAAATCCTTCCTTGAAAGCCCTTTCCCATGGTACATCCCCTATGAAGGATCTAGGGGAAATGGGTAAAGAAAAAAAGCATCTTGCCCCTACCTCGAGACCTAAGGCCAAAGCCTCTAAGAAAACTAAATTTTGCCTCCACCAAATTGATTCCAACATCGAGATCACTGAAGAAGCTAATACCCCCATAGATCTAATAGACTGGTCTTTAAGCAGGACAAGGTGGGAAGTCTTAAGGAGGCTTCAGATTCGGATAATGAAAATGGGAGTGACAGCAAAAGCTAGGAGAAAAAGGTGGCAGGAGGGGAGGACCAGTCTGTCTCAATGAGTAGTGCCTCCCATGTGTCTGAAAGCTGGAAGAAGGGCCCTTCCAGTGTTAATGAGAAGGAAATTAAACCTCGGGCCTCTAATACGGCTTAGGGAAACACCCCCTTGAAAGAAGATTACAATAAAAAAGAGCAGGCTTGGAATGAAGTTGGCAAGCTGAAAGGGAGAATTGAGAGGCTAGAAAAAAAGGTTCAGGAGGTGTCTCACTTTTCCCTGAAGGTCATGCACAGGTTGGCTACTAGTTTATACTTGTTGCAGAAGGACAAGTCTCCAGATGATGGTGAGGAAGACGTTGGCTTTAAGGAGTTGCTCAAGTTCCTCATGATGGATTGGGTGACTGCTATTCAGGACAAACCATGCATGGAGGAAAAGAATTAGGCTTTTGGCTCTTTATTTTTTTGCTAGTTTTTCTATGACTTTTAGTATGTATATGTTGTTTTTTGACTAGTTTGACCCCTGGGGGTCTATGGACTTGACTGCTCTATATCATGCCTGCATGATGGACTCTGTTTATCTTGTGTTTACTATTATTTTAGGGTTTTTGATATGATTTTTTGTGGGTGATGGCTTGGTTCACTCTGTTGTCACTGTGTTGTTAATGTGTTTGCTCTAGATGGCCTTTGGTGCCTTTTATTGATGGGACAACACCCTTATTTTTGCTTCTTTTTATATCAAAAACATTATTACTACACAAAAAATTATAATAATAGTAATTTTCTCAACTATCATCCATTAATATGTTGAATGCATGTATCCATAAAATAGAGTGTAAGACTCATCAATTAAAAAATAAAAATAAGATCAGTTATTGTTGGTATATTTTGAACATGCATCTATTCAAACCCATCTATCAATTCCTTAATGTTAAATGAATTATTCCTAACTTTGTTAAATTAGCTAGTGAAATAGTACAACATAATTTAATATCATCCAATCAAATTAACACAAATCAACAAAAAATCTTATAAATGACATATTATAAAAACATAATATTATCAATAAACTTTTTTTTTTAAATATAGAAAATTTGATATATATTATTTACCATTCATAATTGTATATCAACATTCACATTAATTTTTTTATTAGTATATTTTTTATTATATAAATAAATATGTATAAATAATTTTTTACGTTTATTCTTAAAACACTTTTATAAAAATAATTTATATACACTTTATAACTTTTAAATCTTTGAACTAGAAACTATATCTATATTAAATTATAATATTTTTCTTCCTCTTTCTTAAACTAGAAACTAGGTATTTGGGAGCCTATATAAAGCCTAAAAAAGTGGCTATCTTTGAAGTACCATTACTAAAATCACGATAGTTTGTAAGTTTCAAACTAATATTCATGCATTTTTTATTCTAAAACATTTTAGAAGGATAAGTTGTACTATAGTCCAACAAATGGACAATCTCTTTTTAAGTCTATTTAATTTTTAAATAAAGATTAAAGTAGGAAAACTTAATTAAATCTATTTAGTAGTAGTAAAAGTTTAAATATTTTTTATGGTTAGGAGTGTAGGTGTTTAGAAAGTGATATATGGTAGTAAAGTTTTTCATAAGGAGTAGTTTCAATGTTATTAATAATATCAAGAAAGTTTGTGTAAGGTTTAAAAAGATTTATGTTGAAAGCATTGAAGTTAAGAGTTTTGCGCAAAGGTTGTTTGTTTTCAATATAAGATAATATAAATCTTGCTAATAGTTATTGAATTTATTTTTCATTTGTTATGTGGAAAAATATAAGTATTTATGGTTTCGATGTGATTTTCAAAAAAGATGTTGGTATGCATGATAGTGAGGTGTAGGTCTGCAGCCTCTCAGGCGCGGCCTACATGTTGAGACTAGCACATGCATGTGTGTGAGGCAGTTGCGACTGGACGAAGGAATTATCGTTGGTTAAGGGGTGGGATTTTTATGCTTGCAGGAGGGGGAGAAATCTTTATCTTTTGTTCTATTCTAGGGATGGCGTTTGTTTTTCGTTGAGTCTTTTTTCTACTGTGCACAAGTGCTCTGGGGGTATGAGCAGTTCAGTTTTTTTGAGTGGTGGTCGGGTATGGAAAAGAACTAGATTTCTACAAGTTTGGTGGTGGCTAGAGGTGATGCGTTTCTTAATGGCTCCTCATCAGGATTGAAATCTCAGCATTCAAAGTTGTTTTATGTGGGGGAGTGCCCCAAATTGAAGAAAGTGAATGGTTGTTTGCCTAGAAGCCAGAATAGGCCGATTTTGGTCATTTCTCCTAAATTTGTTGCTAATGATGTCTCTTATTGGAGTAGACATGCTCTTATCTACAAATTTATTGGGATTCATATACCTTTGTCAACTTTGGAAGCTTGGATTAGGCGTTCATGGCAAGTTGAGGGAGACATGGAGCTTATGGTGAACAGTTATATTGTGGTTGTTTTTTCCAATATGGCTGATAGGAATCAGATTTTTGAGGGAGGACCCCACTTTTATAATCATGTTGTATTGTTTATCAAACCCTGGCATATGGGTTTTAATTCAGTTGAAGAACTGCTATTGAGGGTTCTTGTTTGGGTTCGTTTGTCACGGCTTCCCTTGGAGTTCTAGAGAGAAGATATTTTACAATGGATTGTTGCTCTTCTTGGCAACCCTTCTACAAATGCTCAACAAACTCTTGAAAAAAAATGATTTCTTTTGTTGGGATCTATGTGGAGATAGATTTGAACAATTCCTTACCGGATTCTCTAGAAATTTGTCTTGGGTTTAGCAGCTTGATTATGAATCCCTTCCTTTTCGTTGTTGAATTTTTCATGAGTATGGACATCTTCAGAAGAAATGTCCTAGAATTAATATAGCTCCTCCTTCTAATTCCTCCCCTTCGTCTTTGGCTCCACAAGTTGTTAAGGAGGACAAAGGGAAAGCCTCCATGATGGAGGGTGCATCAGATAAAAATAGATTTGTGCCTATTAAGCCTCAGGGTAAGGGTCGTGGTCAGAAGAGATCATTGAAGGATAGGCAGACTGAAAAAGGACTTTAATCAATTTGAGGTGTTGGACACTTCCACCTTGGAGGAAGGAATCATGTCGGATGTTCCTTCTGGTACTGTGGGTATGGGTTGTGATGTGGGGCAAGGAAAAGAGTCCAATCATGATCTTCATTTCTCACAGGGTGTGCAAGATCAACTGGTGTCTATGAATGGTCTTATGCAAGATGATGATGATATTGTTTTGGTAGATTTAGAAAAGGAGGAGCTAGTTTCTGGGAAGAGTAAGGGGTCTTCTCCTTCCTTGGGGCTGCAACAACACACGCTTATGAAGGGATCATCTAAGCACTCTTCTAAAAGTCATCGCAAGAAGGATCTTGAGAAGATTAAGCATACTAGAGATTTGTTGGTGGAATCTAGGTCTATTAAACCCATTGATGCTCACTTTTCTCCATCTCCTCCATGATTGTTCTCTCATGGATTGTAAGGGGGTTGAATAGCACCTCCCGTTGAAAGGTGTATAATTGTAAAATTGCACCCCTCGCAATTTCACATACATTCTTGTGTCTGCTTTAGTGTCCACTCCCCTAGCATCTTGTGTAGGCTCATTTTAGCCACTACATCAGCCTTTTTCCCTTCTCAAGATGCTCTAGTGCCCCCTTTCAATAGCTACCCTTCATGCATTAGCTTTACATCGAACTTTGGTCTTTTCCTATTCTTGTCATTTTGTAGCATGATGTGTCCAGACACTAGTGTGATGCGTGAATGTCCGCACACTGTGCTAGCATCCTATGACATTTTAATGCTCAAATAGTTGTCTCTGAGCATGCTTACCACTTTTCTTCACCTTTTGTAGGTGGTAACGGCTAGGAATGCCTTGTAACAGCTAGAAAAGCTTCTTTTCTCTCCTTAAAAGTAGTCTTTTCACTCCATTTGCATCTTCTAACTTTCTCTAACTTCTTCTAGCTTCATTATAACGCACTTCTACTTCTAGCTTCTTCTTCTACCATCTTTTCTTTTCGTGCACAGCTCAACATAGCTTGTTATAGCAGCTTCAAGCTCTCTTATCTTCTCTTCTTGCAACTTCATCTCCCTTATTTCATGCATGTGAGCATCCTGGGATTCCATATCCCCTTCCTATTGCATCTATACTTCGTGATACAGGTTCTCCTCCTTGAGTGAGGATTGCTTTTATCACCTCTTTTGTGATACGAGTTCTCCTCCTCGAGTGGGGTTTTCTTTTATCAATCTTACTTGGTGGTGCGAGTTCTACTCCTAAGCGGTTTTTTCTTTCACCACGCGCTTTGTTCATTTCTCTCTTTCTCTCTATCTTCTTGGTTGTCTGTGGAGGTGGGAATACCAAAATGGGGGCTTGACTAAGGAAAACCCCTATAAAGCCCCAACATTCTCTCCAGATATCATGCATGCAAGTATTGAAGACATTCACGTGTTGGAGGCTTCATCACTTGCGTGGTTGTGAGCATTTCTTTGTTTCTTCTCCTTATCTTTGTCATTTCTACTTCACTTCATTTCATTTCTATCACTTTCTATTACTTTATCATATTCTATAAATTCTCAACAATCAGAGTAGAAGTAGTCATTTAGCCATTTTCTATGATAAACTCACTTCCTGGCCCATACGAGACACCAGCTCACCTCTGGGATGTCAGTGTGTCACGTTGTCATTTGTATTCTACATTGTTGTCCTTTGGTTGAGAGCTTGATAGTTTGTCCAGAAAACCTTTGTGACATGCTCTTTCAGATTCTAAAACTCTCGTCATTGTTCCTTGAGGTAGTTTAGGGAAGTTCACCCCATGAGGCTCTCTAAATGAAGATAACTCATGAGTAGTGAATCCCCCTTCTCTACATTTTGGTGAACCCAACGTGAAGAGGGAACATTTTGAAAAACTAGGAATTTATTTACCCCAGTCACATTTCCAAACCAACATATTTATGAGGAACAACCCCAAGGTTTTCTCAATACCCCTACACTCGCAAGTATACCAAAACCCAAGGGATTAATCAAAGATGTAAGTGACTTCCAGAAGGATAGCCACAAATTATATGATATATCTATGTAGGAATTGGAAATTACACCTGAGGAACCTATTGAACACCCATTCCCCATATTTGATGCAAAAGATCAAGTAGCCCCACCTATGGCTCATTTTATCCAAATTCCCACAATAACCTGAAAAGGATCAACTCCAACTCATGATTAGTTGTGGACCCTCACGTTTGATGGATCCAAGTCCAAAACAGGTTGTGGTGTTGGGATTGAATTAACTAGCTCGAAAGGGAAAACTTTTTTTTCTTCTTATAGGTTGCAATTTAGATGCACTAACAACGTGGCAGAATATGAAGCTTTAGCTTGGGGGCTAATGTTTGCACATAAGAAGAAATTTACTGCATTAATGGTTAAAGGGGATTCAAAAGTAGTTATTAAGAAAGTGTGCAACCAATACACATGTCACAATAGAAGGCTAGCAGCTTATAGAAATCGGTTATGGAACCTAATTGAAGACTTTGATGTTTTTGAGATTAGCCTAATCCCTAGAGAAGAAAATCAAATAGTTGATTCATTAGCTATTGCTGCAAGTAGCCTGGAACCTATGCAAGGCTCCACACTTAAGAGATTCTCAGTAGAATTGATTTCCACCCCGGTTGTTCCTGATAACATCAAGAAATTTCAGGTTTTTGAGGATGATCGACATATCCTTTCTTTTCTAGCAAGCTCAAATGTTTTTGAAGGGCAGATCATTGATGAATTCAACAGGAATCAAGGAGATTGGAACCCTAAATATTGTGATACAAAGGGGGTCCTTAATCTAAAAGGTAATAGAATTCCTAAGGAAATGGTGGCCTTAGAAATAATTTTTGATTCAGACACAAGGGCTCGGGAAAAGGTATAAGTTGAAGATAAAGGAGGTGAATGTGAAATTGTTAATCTAGCTGATTCCAACCCAGAAAGAAATGTTTACATAGGGCAGCTTTCCCTGAAGCAATTAGAAAAGATATACTGAGAGCGTTGAAAAAGGATATTTATGTAATAGCTTGGAGGTATGAAGATCTAAAGACATTTAATGCTTTTGTTATGACACACTATTCTTTTGAGGCCTGAAGCTAAACCATTTCGGCAGAAACAATGTCCTATCAATGCCCTAATCGAACCACTAATCTTTAAAGAAGTTCAGAAATTGCTTTCTACAAGAATAATCTTCCCTGTACGACATTCAACATGGGTGGCTAACTTGGTTCCAGTCCATAAGAAAAATGGAGAGATCAAGCTATGTGTGGCTTTCAGGAATCTAAATAGAGCTTCAGAAAAAGACAACTACCCACTCCCTTCTCTGGACGAAGTCTTGCAAACTATCAATGGATCTTAGATGATATCATTCCTGGATGGTTATTCTGGATACAATCAGGTGATTGTTAATTATGAAGACACCCTTCACTACTAAGTGGGGAACATTTGCTTATAGAAGAATTCCATTTAGTCTAATAAATGTTGGAGCAACTTTCCAGCGTGCCATGGACATGGAATTCAAAGATTTGATTGGTAAATGCATCATTGTTTACATGGACGACCTAACAGTATTCTCTAAAGATAGACTACACCATGTTGCAGACTTGGCTAAAGTTCTTGAAAGGTGTATCCAGTATGGCATCTCCCCGAATCCTAAAAAGTGTGTGTTCAGGGTTTCTAAAGGGAAACTTTTGGGACACATAATCTCGGAAAGAGGAATATCGATCGATCCAGACTGAATTGAGTCCATTCTGAAGATAACCAGGCTAGGAAGCAAGAAGGAGATGAGATATTTCTTTGGAAAGATCAACTTTGTGAGAAAGTTTATCACGGGTTTTGCAGAAATTTTAAAACCATTGAATGAAATGATGAAGAAAGATGTTGTAATAGAATGGACTAATGAGGCAAAGTCCATGTTTTCTCAAGTCAGACAATCCATTTTGGAAGCGCCCATCCTCACCAGCCCTGACTACTTGAAGCCATTCTATATTTATTCTCTTGCTTATGAACATTCATGTGCAGCTATCCTAACTCAACGAAGAGAAGAGGGAGAGGAGAGGCCAATTTCTTTCATGAGTTCTCCATTTAAGAATGCTGAAGTTAAGTACCCACCTCTTCAAAAACAATCTTTTGCACTGGTCAGGGCTTTCAATAAGTTCAAACATTACATCCTCCAAAGTCAAATTATTGTTGTAGTTCCTGATGTTGCTGTAAAGTCTCTACTCATGCAGAGCGAGTTGGGAGAATGAAGGGGGAAATGGATGGCCATTTTGCAAGAGTTTGATTTGGAGATTCACCCTATGAAACTTGTCTGAGGTTTGGGCCTATCTAAATCCATAGCTGATGTTGGTGAGAACATTATTTGCCAGCAATACACAACACATTCCTTTTCCAATGACCCTTGGTATGTCGATATCATCTATTTCATGCTCAAAAATTTGTGCCTAGAGGGAATGAATACAACTCAAAGGAGAGCGCTGAGAATGAAAAGCTCTCATTATATGCTCAAAGGAGGATTGCTATACAGGAATAATTTCAAGGGAGTGTACCTATGATGCCTTGATCAACAAGAGGCTAAACATGTGATTGCGGAATTTCATGGGAAACATGGCACAGGTCATGGGTCTACAGATTCGTTAGCACATCAGATCCTCAGATCGGGTTACTACTAGCCATGTGTGTTCAAATATGTCCATCAACATGTAAGAACATGTCACATATGCCAAATTTTTGCATCAAAATAATGCCATCCAGCAATGCCATTGTAGCCTGTTTACGAGGTAAGACCATTTGCCCAATGGGCACTGGATTTTATTGGAGTAATTAACCCAAATTCTTCTACAGGACACAAATTTATTCTAACTACCACAGATTACTACACGAGGTGGATGAAGGCTATACCTTGCAACAATAGCACGACAGAGGTAGTGATCAAGTTCCTCACAGAATGCATCACAACTAGGTTTGGAGTACCCTTCACATTTGTATGTGACAATGGCTCTTCCTTTTCTTCTGGTGAGTTCATTTCATGGGCTTATGATCACAAAATTGTTTTAAAGTATTCTTCAAACTATTACCCACAAGGAAATGGAGTTGCAGAATTAACCAATAAGAATATCTTAGGGGTAATTAAAAAAATTTTAGAGAACAATCCTAGGGATTGGCTTACCCAGCTGAGATTTGCATTATGGGCAGATAGAACTAGGATCAAGGCTACTTTAAAGACTTCACCATTTAAACTAGTGTATGGACAAGAGCCTGTGTTCCCTATTCATTTGCAAATACCTATCCTTGATTTTATGCAAAAAATTTACTCTAATGATGATAGGATAGAAGTAAGGTTGGTTGGCTTGTTGAAATTAGAAGAGCAAAGGGATGTTGCCTTGCAACAATTCTTTAGACACCAGGTTGTTGTCAAATGTTGGTTTGACAAAAGAGCCAAAATCAAGGCTTTTAGAATATCAAACCTTGTGCTGCTATGGGATAAAGCTAATTAAAAGAAGGGAAACCACCAGAAATTTGATAAGCTTTGGTTGGGTCCCTATCAAATTGCATAGATCCTAGGAGAAAATGCTTTCCGATTGAGTAGTTTAACGGGAGAACTTGTTCCATTTCCTATCAATGGACAGTTTCTTAAACATTATTTTGAGTCGTGAAGTTTGGTATTTTTGCTAACCTATGCATTTATGTAAATAATTGGTTTTTTTGTTTGTAAATAGTTTTTCTATTGTTCAGTATTTAAATAGTTTTGTTGTTTGTTTGCTTGTTCTTTCTTTTTTCCTTTCATTTCCTTTGTTCTTTTGTTTCTGTCTTTTTTTGTTCTTTGCGGTTTCTCTGTTCTTTCCATCTTGAAATAGTGGGTTGTTATCTGAAGTATACTTTGGTTATTAGGAGAGAAGTGGTTTAGATATTTTCAATTTTTCTGATTTGATGATTTTGTCCTAAATTCATTGTTTTATGCCCATTATCAATAAGAGTTGTGGAAAGTATTGAAAACAAGGTGCAAAGTAAACAATCTTCATTCACTACCTCTGAATCTGTCACAAATCATCAAGATCATCTCCCTTTGTAATGGTATATTTGTCCTAGGATGATAGTGTTGTAAGATTTGAGTGAAAAACATGATTCCCGGATGGTGTTATGAGGTCCATGGTAGTTTTTAACCTAGAACAGATGTTAAAGATCTGACATATTGAGAAAAATTGAATGAAATATCTGAAACTCCAAAAAAAAAAAAAAGAACTATCTAAAAAGAAGTGAAGACTCAATATGAATAGGTGATTCCAATATCTCTACCAGGGCTATGGACACCTGACTGGCAGTAGAGAAATGTTGTGAGAAAACTAGAGGTATCTCCGTCGAGGCTATGAACGCCTGTCTGGTAGCGGAGAAATGCCCAGGATATCATTGCACAACAACTAAAAGAAATCAACTCATGTAGTTAAAATCTTGCACATTGTTGTTCAAAAGATGAGGAAAACTTTATAAAAGGATGATGCACCATCAAGCACACACATAGATTCAGGGGTAGCCAGTTTTGACTTACATTTGAGATTCTAGCTCAACCTTGGTTGTTAAAATTGACCCAACTGGAGTTGTGATGTTCATAAACCAGGAGTTCTGGGTAGCTAAATTTTTCAGTTTCTTGAAAATGGTTAAACCATTTTCCCAGCTGAGTATCCATTTGTTATGCCTTGCATAACCACCCCATTTTATTCTAGACCAAAATGGGTCCCCCTTTTCTTTTGTTTTCTTCACCTTTGGTTGTCTGATTTGGTCTTAGGAGTTCTCTTGTTTTCCTCCTGAGTTTGTCTTTTGTTCTATCAAATTTTGGTTTTGCCTCAGCCAGAGTTGGGTTTCTTTTTGTTAAAATTGAAGCCATGATGAACAATAGTGTATTTTATATGCTTTAACGACTAATGGAAGCATTTGTGTTGCAGGATTAAATCATACACCTAGTGATATTTCTCAAGGAACTCAGTTGGAAAGCATACCTCAATCAAGTTTGGCATAACATTCCTCTAAGGAGAAAGTTGGTGAGACCCTCCAGATGTCTTTTCGACTAGAAGTGGTTCTATTCATTTGAAATATACTGGTCAGCTAGCCATTTTAATTGCCATGGGTTTTTATATATGTTGCTGACCAAAGGAAGTCTCGTCGACCGTTGCACATAAGGATAGCATCGCCAAAATAATTTGGGTTTGGGGAGAATTCTTCCCGACAAATAGAAGTCTCGGCGATAGGGGGTAGCATCGACATGATGTCACGCCGAAAGGTTTGAGTTCGCAATAAGGGAGTGGCTTCGGGGTAAAGTCTCACTGATAGGGTAGACTCTTGCCAAAATGAAACGACGTCGGGGAGAGTGGTTTAAGTTTGGCATGAAGTCCCGACGACCAAGTAAAGTCTCACCAAAAGGATGGTGCCTTTGGTATAAGGTTGTGGCTTTGAGGTAAGGTCTCACCGACGGGGTGAGGTCTCACCGAAGTGGGATGGTTTCAGGGAGATGTCCTACCGACACGGGGGAGTCTCGCTGAAAGATTTGAGTTCGGAATGATGTCTGGACAAAGGGGTAAAGTCTTCCTGACCAGGCGAAGTCTCATTGAAAAATGAAGGCCTTGGGGAGAAGTCTCGCCGACTGTTGAATGTCTCACTGAAGGTTATGCCTTCGGTGTAACCTCTGGCCAACATGATGGGGTCTCCCCAAAATGAAATGAGCTCGCCAAAAGATCTTGAGTTTGGTATAATCTCTTGCCGACACAGTGGTCTCGCTGAAGGACATTGAGCTCGGCATGATATCCTACCAATTGTTGAATGTCTCACCAAAGATTATGCCTTCGATGTAACCTTTGGCTGACAGGATGGGGTCTCCCCAAAATGAAATGAGCTCGCCGAAAGATCTTGAGTTTGATATAATCTCTTGCCGACACAGTGGTCTCGCCGAAGGAAGTTGAGCTCGGCATGATATCTCATTGACTACTGAATGTCTTGCTGAAGATTATGCCTTCGGTGTAATCTCCTATCAACCGGGGGACTCTTGCCCACAGTGGTTCAAAAGGTTGAGCTCAGGGAGACTCCGAGCGAAATATTTGCGCTCGGTATAATGTCCTGTTGACAGATGAAATTTCCCCCAACAGTTGTTCATAAGGTCATCATCAGGGAGAAATATTTACATTCACTATGAGGTATGGCTGAATGGAGGAAGTCTCGGCGAAAAAAATCAAGGGCTCGATATGAGGTCCTGCCGAGAGAATAAAGTCTCGCCAATGGATATGTGGCTGCAGTAGAACTCCTGGTCGATGAGTTTGCATTTGACAAGAGGTCTTTTCGAATGAGGGGAGTCTTGTTGATAGCGATGGACTTGCCAATGGAAAGGGATATTGGTATGACCAATGGGAACTCGCTATGACCTCTGGCCAATAACGATTGTCTTTCCAATGGTTTTTTGTGATATCGATATAACTTTTGCATTCGATATGAGGTTTCACTGACAGTTGTATGCTATGTCGATGTTATTGTAGAGTATAATTGCATCAGGGAGACACAACAAGTGTCTCATTGACATGTGATTTTGTTTAAGTAGCCTTTGACCACCTGGAAAGCCTAAGTGGCATGCGTTCAACCAATCAGAGGGAACTAAAGGCGAACCATTGGAAGTTTGACTGATTGACTACCCCTATGAAGGAGATTAACAAAATGTAAATGGTATGGGTCGGCTTGGTGAAGCAATGGTGTTTGGATCTAACAGGGGAGGTCGGATGCTGCTTCTCGAAGTTGGTCAACTTGCAGAAAGATCTTCAGCACAAGAAATTTGAAAGGAAGAAAAGGCCACGAGTCTCAGTGACAACTAGGATCTCTACTGGAAAAAGGTAGATCAATATTAATAACTATACTCTAGGGCATTCAAATCATCTCTGATGGAAGTTCGAGGGTGGACACAGAGGCCAAAATTTAATGTGATTATTCCAAAAGATCTAGAGGCCATTCCTGGAGCGATCCTTCACCAACATGAATAGCGGGGATACACATTTAATGCAGAAGTAACTTGATTCAAAAGATCTAAGGGCAGATCTTTCTAGAAGCTGATATTTTGTAAACCCTAAAAATAAGGGCCAACACATTCTTTTGACACATTCGGTATATATGGCATTTTTTCCCCTTTTAAAAAGGGATTTTTTTTTTAGAATATGAGTAGTAGAGAAAAATAGGATAGACATTTTAGGGATAGACATAGATTTTTCAAAAGTAGGAATTTTCTAAAAGTAGAGAAACTTAAGAGTAGAATAGAATAGGAGTTAGATTCAACAGAAGGCAGTAATGTATCCTTCTAGTTCTCTTAGTATAGATGGAAACAATCTGAAGAAATAGGTTTTTTGTACACTGGTGATTGTACCAGATTTGTAAATGTTGCTTATCTATTTCACTAATAGTAGAAGCAACCAAATTTAAATCTACTTCATATTGTGTTCCTGAATGGTATTCATCTTCAGTTAATCATTTGATTTAAAAGGCTTTCAACGAATGAAGTTTTATTTTATGTTTTGTTTAAATAGTGATTTGCAATCTGCTGTTGAAATCAGCACTATGAATGGATGAAACTTTATGTTATTCATGAGTTGATTTTGTTCTCCAGTTTTAGTTAGCAATTCCTTGAAAGGTAGCAAGTCTGGTTAAAGTTGGATGAATTGTCATTTTCTTCGGTTCCAAAGCTTTGATCTATCTTTTTTTGTTTCTTTAAAAACCCTGGTTAAAGTAGGTTTAAATTTATGTTTGATCTTAGGACAATCCACAAGCTCAACACCAGCAGGCCCCTTGAACATTATAGCTCACATCAACCATTGAGTGAAATTAGCACAGTCAAGAACCGATTACCAAGACCTTGGGAGTTAGATATCCATGTGTTATTCTTTCTCTTTCAAGAGAGAAGAATAGTAATATTCTGTTTACTATTGATGTGCTCGTCTGAACCATCAACGTGATCATTTATGTGACTCAATCTAGTCATCCTAAAAAGGTTTGTTCTAATAATGGTGTTACATTTGATAGAAACTCTCCTAATCTTTCTAAGGCTCCCTCTTACAGAGAAATAGCCCGTACTTAAGAGAATAGTATAAATAAAAAACTAAGTCTTCCTTCAAATCCTAAACCTACAACTAAAGCACCTAGTGATTACAATCTTGTGGAGTAACTCCAAGTTACTCTGACTAAGATCTCACTGTGGGACTTGCTTCATTCTTCTCTGGTTTATCAAGGTATGCTTCAAGAAGCCTTGTAAAGGATCCTCTTTCCTTCTTCCGCTAGACTAGAAGATGTTGATGCATTGGTGGAGTGCATTCGTGTGGATTCACTGAATATTAAATTCTATTTGCAGGAAATCCCACCTCCGGAAGCACAAAAGCAAGTGGACCCTCTAATGATTATAGTTAACATTAATAAAATTGGCATTAGACGTACTCTCATTGATGTTGGTTTGGCACTTAATGTATGTAGCATTGATCTATTGCCTAATATTGATTCATCTTCTCTTAATCCTTCTCCTATTGTTATGCATGGGTTCGATAACATTGGTCGACGAGCCCTAAGCATGGTATTCTTTCCTTTGAAGTTGGGACCCATTACTGTACCTACCCTTGTATATGTTATGCCAGAAAAATTACCATATAACCTTCTTCTTGGTAGACCATGGATTCACACTATGGGTGCAGTTCCATCTACCTTGCATAAATCTATAAAGTTCATTTGCAATAATCAAGTAGTCATAGTCAAGGCTGAACCTGAGGCTATGAAATTATGTGAGATGGCAACTGATGGTCAAGCTTCAATTGTGCCTACTCTTATTCCTTCAGTGTCTTCCAATGTGTCCATGTTTACTCCAACAGTACCTACTACAAAGGGTACTCTTGAGATAAATGTCCCTAAAGAAGATCCTTCTGAAGTAAGAAATCTCAAGTCTGTTCCTCCTATCTCTTCTCAAAAGAATGCATGTCTTGGTGATGATTGGGGTTCCTTAGACTTTATAGATTCCTTCGTTTAGGAATATAAATTCACCCCGATCCACTTAGACTTTTTGACAACTTTATCCAAACCCGCTATCAAGGATGGTCATTCTTTTGTATCACGTGATAAGGAGAATACAAATTGTAATGTCCTTGGTGTTGATCCTCCTTCTAAGGAAGAGGATTACGCTTCTGCTAAAGAGGATAATATTGACAGTCATGTTAAAGAGTATGAAGTTGATCCCATAGAGGAGTGTGATCCCCATTGTTGGGACAATGCTCTTTATGAGGATCCTCCTTCTTTTCAAGACTTGCAAACACATTATTTCCCCAACTTGCTTGTCTCTAAATATGGCTATGAGCGTAAAGGTTGTGGGCATAACAAACAAGGCATTCAGGTCCCTATAGAATTCACACCCTGTAAGCAGACTTTGGGACTTGGTTGCTCGAAGGAACAATCTAAAAAAAATCCATGGTTGAGTGACAAGAATTATTCTCAACCTCATTCTATTGAAAATATTCTTCCTCCGTCATCTTCTTCTTCTTCTGGTGAGAAGTCAAAATTTTCTCCACAAGAGAAAGGGTTGCTTCCTGCTCCTCACCCTTTATCTAAGAAAGAGTGTATCTTGTTGAGGCTTCTAGAAGCCCACTTGATTACTCTTCTTCCTCCTACACAAAAGAAATCTCATGAACATGATATAGAAAATCATTCTTTCTATGCATATCATCGAGTGTCTGGTCATTCCACCAGAGAATGTAAGGCCTTGAAGGATAAAATCTAACAACTTTGTGATTTAGGTGTCATCTCTCATTTATTTGATGATGCACCTACCTCTTCTTCACATGACAAGTGATATTAAGGTATGCCTCTATCCTACATGTTCTAGGAATCTTGCATGGTTCTCCTCCCCTGTATGTCGGGGGCAGTGATAACTCATTTTGGAGATGTGTGTCCTTCTTAAGGACCCTCTCTCTTCTCTATATCTTTCAAATGAAGCATCCCTTGAGTGGACCACCTTTTCTTTTGAAGGGTTCCTGAGGGACCTCTTTGGAATCTTTTCTTTCTAATGAATTTTTTGCATCTAGCTTGTGGGCTACCTGAATAGACCTCACTTTTCAAACAGTGCATCCCTTGAGTGGACCCATCTTCTTTTAAAGGGTTCCCAGGGGACCCCTCTAAAATCCGTCCAATTTGATTGATGGTCCACATGAATGTCCACTTACCTGCCTGTGTTGCCACTTTCACTTTGCAAGTGCACCTATCAAGTCACTTCCTAACTCTACAGAGCCTATTTTCCTTGGTTTCCTCCATGTGAGAGATCTTGGGGGGTACCTCCCTGTAGGTCTAAGAACCTGTAGGGCGCTTCCTTTGAGCTTCCTCCATGCGAGAGATGTTGGGGGTGGCTCCCCTACAAGTCTATAGGGCACTTTCTTGGCTTCTTCCATGTGAGAGATCTTGGGGGTTGCCTCCCTACAGGCCTGCGAGTCTGTAGGGTGCTTTCTTTGGGTTTCCTTCATGCGAGAGATCTTGAAGGACACCTTTCCTGCAGGTATGTGGGTTTGTAGAGCGATTTCTCAACTCCCTCCATGTGATAGATCTTGGGGGATGCTTCCTTGCAAGTCTGTGGGCCTATAACAAACTTACATTCTTAAATTCTCTTCCTTCTCAACTTGCATATATCAGATTGAAGATCTACATCTTCTTCATCTTGAGTATATTCCCTTCCTCTCATCTTAAGAATTCTTCTATGTGTTATTTTTTAATTTGGGGATGACACATAGTACTGAGACAACTTTCTACATCGAGGTCTCTTTAATTTGCTAACTTAAATCCTTTAGTTTTTTATGTCCTAACATTGCTATCTGGTGCAGGTTTTTCTTCTCTAATGTATTGGTTTTGTAGGTCTTCAGACTGGGGACAAGCTTCCTTGGTTTGAAGAGTTATCTACTTCCTCTACAATATCCTTTTGGCATATGATGTTATTTATGTTTAGTAGACTTCCTTTAGAGTGCATATTAGCATAAATTCATATGCCTGCTAAAGTGGGGGAAAAATGCATAATCGTAAAATTGTACCCCTTGCAATTTCACATACATTCTTGCATCCACTTTAGTGTCCACTCCCCTAGCATCTTTTGGAGGCTCATTTTAACCCCTGCATCATCCTTTTTCCCTTCTCAAGATGATCCAACTCCCCCTTTCAGTAGCTACCCTTCGTGCATCAGCTTTACATCAAACTTTGGGCTTTTCTCGTTCTCGTCATTTTGTAGTGTAATGTGTCTAGACACTAATGCACCACACAGACATTCATGTGCCACACTAGCATCCTGTGATGTTGTAACACTCAAATAGTTGTCTCCAAGCATGCTTGCCACTTATCTTCACCTTTTGTAGGTGGTAACGGTCAAGAACGCCTTGTAATGGCTAGAGAAGCTTCTTTTATCTCCTTAAAAGTAGTATTTTCACTCCATTTGCATCTTCTAACTTTCTCTATCTTCTTCTAGCTTCATTCTAACACACTTCTACTTCTAGCTTCTTCTTCTACCATCTTTCCTTTGCTTGTACAACTCAACATAGCTTGTTATAGAAACTTCAAGCTCTCTTAGCTTCTCTTCTTGCAACTTCATCTCCCTTATTTCATGCTTGTGAGCATCTTGGGATTCCATATCCCCTTCCTATTGCATCTATACTTTGTGATACGGGTTCTCCTCCTTGAGCGGGGATTGCTTTTATCACCTCTTTTGTGATACAGGTTCTCCTCCTCCAACGGGGTTTTCTTTTATCACTCTTGGTGGTACAGGTTCTACTCCTGAGTGGGTTTTGCTTTCACCATGTGCTTTGTTCATTTCTCTCTTTCTCTCTATATTCTTGGTTGTCCGTGGAGGTGGGAACACCAAAACAGGGGTTTGACTGAGGCAAACCCCTATAAAGCCTCAACATTCTCTCCAGATACTATGCATGTAGGTATTGAAGACATTCACATGCTGGAGGCTTCATCACTTACGTGGTTGTGAGCATTTCTTTCTTTCTTCTCCTTATCTTTTTCATTTCTACTTCACTTCATTTCATTTCTATCACTTTCTATTACTTTATCGTATTATGTAAATTCTCAACAATCAGAGTAGAAGTAGTCATTTAGCCATTTTCTATGATAAACTCACTTCCTAACCCATACGAGATGCTAGCGCACCTCTGGGACTCCAGCGTGCCATGTTGTCGTCTGTATTCTATGATGTCGTCCTTTGGCTGAGAGCTTGATAGTTTGTCTAGAAAACCTTTGTGAACTACTCTTTCAGATTCTAAAACTCTTGTCATTGTTCCTTGAGGTAGTTTAGGGTAGTTTTCCCCATGAGGCTCTCTGAATGAAGAGAACTCATGAGTAGTGAATCCCCCTTCTCTATAAAAGGCTATTCATGATTTGGTTGTTGTCCATTCTTTGAATATTTTTTGTGTTCAGGAGACTAAACTTTCAGTTGATTTCATCATTCAGTGTGCTTCTCATATCTATTACTTTGGTTAGTGTCAGTGCATTGGTTCTCAAGGGAGCTCTAGAGGTTTGGCTCTTTTTTGGGACCCAAGAAAGATATGCTCCACTTTGGTGGATTTCTAGTCATTCTACTATTTCCATGGTTTCCTCTTCTTTGGAAATAGGTGAGACCATTTTGGTTGCTAATGTTTATTCACCAACAGATATTCATGGAAAAATTTAGCTTTGGTCTCATATAAGGTATGTTAGATGTTGTGATCCATATCTTCCATGGGTCTTAGCTGGTGATTTTAATTTTGTGTTGAGCTTGGAGGAGAAGAGAGGTGGGCTACCTTGGCTTGGGCCTGCTTCTGATTTGTTTCGGGAGAATGTGGATTCACTAGCTTTAATTGATGTTAAGCCTTCGAATGGGATTTTCACATGGAATAATAGATGGAATGGAGAGGAATTGATCTCTGAAAGGCTGGATAGATTTCTTGTTTCCTATTTTTGGGTGGGAGCTAGATTGGTTACTGGTTCTTAGATTCTTGTTTGGAGGGGTTTTTATTGTTTCCCAATTAAACTTTCAGTAACCTCTATTATAGTTCCTAAGAATCTTTCTTTTAAGTTTCAGCTTATGTGGCTTTGAGAGTCTTCTTTGCATGATCTTATGGCGCAGTGGTGGCATGATGGAAGACTTGCTTATGGTACAACTATGTACACCTTTGTTAAGAAACTTCAGTATGTCAAATTTCACCTTAAGAGATGGAATATGATGAGTTTTGGCAATCTTAAGGTTATGAAGAGGAATACTCAAGCACGCCTTGATGTGATTACTCACCAAATTTAGGATTTTGGTTTCTCAAATGCAAACTAGGTCAAGCGAAATCCCAGGATACTATAGTAGTGGAGGAGTGGGAGCTCTGGGGGAGATTTTCTAGAAGAAAAAGGTTTGTATTGATTGGCTTCAGGAAGGGGATAGGAATACTACTTTCTTCCATCATTCTATCCAGGCTTGTCACAATAGAAGTTTTATCTCCTCTTTGGTCAATGCGGATTGGATTCACATATCTTCTTTGCAGGCTTTGTCTCATGAGGCTAGACAGTTTTATTCTACTCTTTTTTCTGAGGATTCACCCCCTACAAAAGATTAGAATTTGATTCTTTCTTGCATTCCCTCCCTGATCTCCAAGGAGATGAATTATTTCCTCATCCGCCCAATTTCTCTGCCTAAATTGGAAGAGGTTGTTTTTGGGATGAATAAAGGTAAAGCTCTAGGTCTGGATGGTTTTCCTGTTGAATTTTTTTAGGATTTTTGAGATATTATAATTGTTTATTTGTTGGAGGTTTCCTGAGAATCTCTTCATAGTAAGCAGATGCTTCGTGCCTTGAAATATGCTTTTATGGTTTTCATTCCTAAAAAGGAAGGTGCAAATCAACTTGAGTTCTTTGGATCTATTACTCTCTATAATATGGTGTACAAAATTATTACTAAATTGATTGCAGAGAGGCTCAAATTTTTTCTTCCTTCTATGATCTATGAGGAGCAAGGGGGTTTTGTGGCTGGTAGACAAATCTTGAATGGGGTGGTGGTTTCCTCTAAATTCATGCACTCTATGGCGACTTCTAAGGAGAAGTCTATGTTCATCAAGTTGGATATGGCCAAAGCTTATGATAGAGTTAAGTGGAGTTTTTTGCAAAGAATTCTCTTAGGCTTTTGTTTCAGTCCAAATTGGGTCAGTTGGACTATGAGTTGTGTTACCTCTTCCTTTTTTCTATTATTATGAATGGGGAACCTTCCGAGCTTTTTGGGGCTTCCAAGGGCCTTTTTCAAGGAGATCCTCTCTCCCCTTATCTATTTATTATTATGGCTGAGGGTTTGGGAAGATTTCTTAAGTCGTGGGTTTCCCAAGGCAGGATCCAAGGTTGGTGTTGGGTCAATGGGCTGCCACAGCTCTCTCATCTTCATTTTGTGGATGGAACTTCTCTTATGGGGAGGGATCGCCTTCAGGAGGCTATTTCATTTAGGCAGGCTTTGGATATTTACCTTGCTGCTTTGAGTTAGAAATTCAATAAGCACAAGCCATTTATCTTCTTTTTTAATACTCCTCAACCTATTCAATGATCGATTACAAATATTTTGAGGTTTCATATTAGGTCTCTTCCCTTTGTCTATCTAGGAATACCTCTTGTTGTTGGTAGGAAACCTAGGTCTTCTTGGAAAAAATTTCTTGATAAGCTACACTGTAAAGTCACTCATTGGACTCATTGTTGGCTTTCTACTACTACAAGAGTGACTCTTCTACAGTATGTTATTAGGCTCTCCCTATTTACAAGTGTTTTGTTCAGGTGGCTTTGTTGTATTTCCTAAGGGAATTTGATGCTGTCTCACAACAATTTCTTTGGAGTCGTAACTTGGAGTTGGCTAGGTGGAGTCTTGTTTAGTTGGGATAGGTGTGTAGGCCACAGAAAGAGGGGGGCCTTAGCTTACGTTTTGTTGTTTTGAATGGGAAAGCTCTTGCAGCCAAGTTATATTAGCATTGGTGTACTAGTCAACATCAACTTTGGGCTCATATTCTCATCCACAAGTATCTTAAGGATGTTAACACATTTGATGTTCCTCGTTTCCCTTTAGAAGGAAGGGGATATATGATTTGGCATACTCTAAAATTGGGGGCTCAGTTGGTTAAGAAGGGGATTTTTTAGATCTATCATACAAGTTCTCAGGCTCTTTTTTGGTGGGATTTTTGGGATGGTAATCCTCCTATTATTTTTGCTTACCCTCACCTCCAGCCTCTTTGTGATTATTTTATTGTTGTAGGTTGCAATATGGTTGAGCATTATAATATTGTTCATAATATTGGGTTGGGTGCTAGTCTTAGATCGAAGCACTCCTCGGATTGGCCACTAGGAGGGTCAGAGGAGGATAGGAAAGAACTAGTTCAGATTCTTGCATCACATGAATGCAATTCAATGGAGGGAAAGATGTCTTGTCTTGGAGTAACAGTGATTTATCTGGTAAGTACTATGTTTCAATAGTTATTGAGAGTTGGTTAGGCAGATGTTTGGGGACACTGAGGTTCCTTGGTGGAAGCATGCGTGGAAAAAAATTTCTTGGCCCAAGTGCAATTTTTTATGTGGTTGGTGGTCTAGAATCGGTGTCTTACTTGGGATAATTTGTGCAAGCGAGGGTTCTAGGGTCCCTCGATGTGTGTTTTGTGTTTTAATAGTGAGGAGAGTTTCTCTCATCTCTTCTTCCAATGTTCCTTCTCTAGTAGGCTTTGGCACCTATGGTGGGGTGTGTGGAACTAGGCTTGCTAGAAGGTCTCTTCTTTGGCAGAGTTCTTTGCTTGGTGGGGGAAGGCCCCTGTTAAGACCTCTTTTCTTAAAGTTACTTGGGCTCTTGGAGCAAATTTTATTATCTGGCATATTTGGTTGGAGAGGGATTGCAAGATTTTTCAAGATGTGAAATTGGTTGTCCAACATTTTTGGTGGAAAATTCTTCATTCTTTGGGAGAAACTATTTTGGCTAAGTGTAACTTGGCTGAGGGGGTAACTTGGCTGAGGGAGTAGATCTGGGAGATGTTGCATGTTGCACTCATCTCAACCTTCCTCTTCAGAGGGGTGTTGTTTAGGGTGCTATCCAAATCATGAGAAATAGATGTCGACATCCTCTTTGGAAGATAAATAGGGAAGGGCGTTGGTGTTTTCCTCCTTAGGGTGTGTTGAAAATCAACACAAATGGTTCTTCTCAAGGAAATCCTGGTCATGTTGGTATTGAGGGTGTTGGGCATAATAGTTTTGGGACTGTTGAGTTTATCTTTTTTGTTTATAAGGGTTTTTATACTAACAATGTGATGGAGGCTCTTTCTATTTTATGTGTTGTGGAGCATAGTTGTGCTCTTGTGTGGAGACGGGTCATTTTTGAATTTGATTCTTAGGTGGTGGTGACTTTGTTGAAGAGGCAATAGTTAGAGGATGTTAGTTGGAATTTGGTTGTAATTATAAAATAAATTCTTAATTTGTGTGCTTCCTTGGAATTTGTTACTTTATGTCACATTCCCATAGAATGGAATGGGGTTGCGGATTGTTTGGCTAAATGGGATTTTGATCATTTGCAAAATTGAAATATTATGGAAATGGGTCAATTATCCCCAAATTTGTCTCAACAGTTGGACCACTTAGTGGAGATAGACAGGGGTGTTTAATTCCCTTGCTTTGTACTAATCTATTTGGTTTGAATAAATTTTTACCCCTCTTTTACTTTAAGTGAAAAATATAAGTATTCAATATAAATATATATATATATATATAATTAATAGCTCCACTGAAACACATTTTAGTTAGATAATATATGAGACCAATATGATTCATAAGTACACTAGAGCCTTAGTCTATGTATAAAATATGTAATAGACACAAATTTTAAAATGATGCTATTAAATTATAAATAAAATTAACTCAAACTAAACACTATATTTTCAAAATATTTGAATTTTTTGATAAAAATTTTAATTAATTTATAATGAAATAATGTATTTAATACTTTCAACTTAATTATTTTCTAAAAAGAATATTTTAATATTAATTCATCTTGAAAATTTATAATTTGTAAAGATTAATTTACTAATTTAATAATATTCAGACATTTTTATCATGATAGTTTAACTTGCAACAAATCTAAAATTTAATTTTAAAATTATGTCTTATATCCTCACCATAATTTTCATTTGAAATTATTCTTATGTTTAGATGTGTGTCCCATTAGTTCTCAAGTGTTGTCATTTTTTTAAGATACTGCCAACTAAAAAATGCATACATAATTTAATCTAAATAGTAAGGATCCATCCTTGTATTCTTAACTACCATTAATGGTTCTCCTAAAATTATTTTATACATCATCCCTACAATACTTTCAATTCATATTGATGCAGTCAAGGATGGGGTACCTTGCCAGGAAGCCCACCCTTGCAGCCAAACACTTCCAAAATCATCTCACACATGTTCATTCTTTTACTAGATAATTTTCTTGGCCCAAGTGCAATTTTTTTATGTGGTTGGTGGTTTAGAATCAGTGTCATACTTGGGATAAGTTGTGTAAGCATGGGTTCTAGGGTCCCTCGATGTGTGTTTTGTGTTGTAATAGTGAGGAGAGTGTCTCTCATCTCTTTTTCCAATGTTCCTTCTCTAGAGAGATATGGCATTGTTGGTGGGGTGTGTGGAACTAGGCTTGTTGGCGTGTGTCCTCTTTGGCTGAGTTTTTTGCTCAGTGGCGAAAGGCCCTTGTTAAGACTTCTTTTCTTCAAGTTGCTTGGGTTCTTTGAATGTCCTTTATTATCTGGCATATTTGGTTGGAGAGGAATCATAGGATTATTAAAGATGTGAAGTTGGTTGTCCAACATTTGTGGTGGAAGATTCTTCATTCTTTGGGAGAAACTATTTTAGCTAGAAGAGTAACTTGGCCAAGGGTGTGGATCCAGGAGATGTTGCTTGTTACAATTGTCTCAATCTTCCTCTCCATAGTGGTCTTGCAAGGGGTGTTGGTCAAATCATGATAAATAGATGTAGAAATCCTCTGTGGAAGATAAATAGGGAGGGGTGTTGGTGTCCTCCTCCACAAGGAGTTCTAAAGGTCAACACGGATGGTTCTTCTCGAGGAAATGCTGGTCATGTTGGTATTGGTGGAGTTGGGTGGAATAGCTCTGTGACTATTCAATTTATTTTTTTATGTTTATAAGGGTCTACATTCTAACAATTTGATGGAGGATCTTTCCATTTTATATGTTGTGGAGTGTGGTTGTGCTCTTGGATGGAGAAGGATTATTTGTGAATCTAATTCTTAGGTGGTGATGACATTGTTGAATAGGTAGCAATTTGAAGATTTCAGTTGGCATTTAGCTTTAATTATTAAATAGATTCTTAATTTGTGTGCTTCCTTGGAATTTGTTACTTTCTATCACATTCCTAGAGAATGGAACAGAGTAGAAAATTGTTTGGCCAAATGGGCCTATGATCATCTACAGAATTGGAACATTGTGGATAAGGGTCAATTACCCTTAGATTTGTCTCAAAATTTGGACCACTTAATGGAGATTGACAGGGGTGTGTAATTCCCTTGCTTTTTACTTCTTTTGTTTTTAAATAAATTTTTACCCCTCTTTTAGTGAATTCAATTGAAAAATTAAAATTAGCATATGCAAAAGTGCACAAAATACTATTAGCAAACCACTTTTTGAAATTTAATTTGAATATGCAAAAAGATTTCAATTGCCATAAAAACTTGTACACTTGAAGTTACCACCTTCATCTACAATAATATAGGTGGATCAAAATTTATCTGCCCATAATACCATACTAAAACTCAAGTTGAAATACCAGAAAAATCATTTATGAATGTTGGAACTATTTTGTAGACAACCTTGTGACAGACCACTTTTTGAAATTTAATTTGAACCAGCAAATGAAAATATTTTCATCTAAAAACTTGCATAAAGGAAGCTCCCATATTCATCTATATGAATACATGCTCACAATATTTTTCTACCAACAACACTATGCTTGAATTCAACCCCAAAACTCTAAAAAAAATCTATTTTTGGGCACTAAAACTATGTTGTAGACTTCATCAACAACTCAATCTTTTTCTCACTCCTCAATCTGATGCCCCCAAAAATTGATTGTGCAACAAGAAAGGGCCTTTTCTCTTTTTCCCCTTATCTCTTCACCTTCCTCTCCTAAATTTGGTGTCCAACAACTCAACCCAAGAAATATGAAAAGAGTCATTTATTTTGATTTTTCATTTTATTGTCTCTAGCACAAACACCCCATGTCATTCTTCCACAAAGCTCAACAAAATAATTAAAATATGGGAAATACATTTGCACTTTACTCTACCTTTTATAATTTAGAAATGGATTCGCCAATTAATAGAATTTATCCCACAATAATTATATATTTGAATTCTAAATAATTTCCTATAAATCATCAAAATCACACCTCCAAACAAAATTTGAAACCAAAAACCAAACTGCAATTTTTTTTGTTGATGTCGATTTCTTGTAGACCCGAATGCTCTTGCATCAAACATGTCAGGTAAGAAGTTTGTGAGAATAGGCTCACAAAATGGAGTTCAGTAGTAAAATTAATCTTTCAAGTTGCAAGCAACTTGTAGCATACTCCAATGTTGAGATAGGTACCCTACAAACTTTCTTCCTTCTTCTCTTCCAACACTTGGCTGGAACATGTGTCATATTCCTTTGTCAAATCTTCCCTTTACTATCATTTCCTTGTGCAAAATTTCTTCCACCATGAGCTGACTTCTCTTGCCAATTATTCCTTCCTATCATTTCTCCTCTTATGGGACTCAACCCACCACAAACCATCCACTTCTACCTTAATGCTTTCCACTTTCATGCTCTTTGTTTGTTCACTATTTACTTTACCCCTACTGCTAATGATATTTGAATCATGGAAATTAAATATTTTCATCATCCCCCACCATAATCTGACCACCTCCACCAAACTCCACTTTCATCCTCCTTTTTGGGAATTAACCCACCACAATCTGTCCTCCTCCTTCAAGAATTTTATCCCCAATGTTCACTATTTACTTTACCCCTACTGCTAATAATATTTGAATCATGGAAATTAAATATTTTCATCATCCCCATTTTTGCAACTACATCTTGTTCTTCAACATCTCTTTGTGCCATACCAACATGATGGATTTCTTCCTCAAACTCAAAGGACTGCAAATTAACATGTTCTTCAAAGTTACAACAATCAAACTTTAGCTTTGATATTGTATTCTTTTCTCTTTCACTTTCAACTGCAACACCTCCATCTTCACCATTCATCACCACCATCTTCTTCATGTCCTCCAAAGGACTCACCACTATTGCAACTCATTTGGCTTCTTCAAGGAATATAATTTCACCTTGTTTCTCAACATCTATTGTAAATTTTATTTTGTTCTCCTTTTCCATGCCTTCAACAAGACATGTCTCAACTACAAAATCCTCTCTTCCTTTTCTTTTCTTATCCTCTTGCACAAATATTTCTTCTTTAATATTTCTTCTTTAATTTCATAGACTTGACATCCCCCTGCAATTTCCTTTTTGCCTGCAAACAAAACATTATAAAAAGGGTCATAAAAATTATGAGCCTCCAAAGACTCTTCACCATAACCATCTTCTCTTGGTGCAACAAATTGCTTCTTCTCCATCAATTTTTCATTTTCAGCTATCAACAATTCATTGATTCTTCTCATTTCTTCTTTCAACAAAGTGACATCCTTGTCTTCACCAATCTACTCATGAAATTTAGGACTCTCTGAATCCATAATCTTATTTTCTTCATTTCCTCTCTTCTTTTCTTCTTCATTTACATATGTAAGGTTTTTCTCACATCTTTTGTCTTCCATCTCGAGATATTGTCCTCTCTTCTTCTCGCTCCTATTTACCACTTTCTTTTCACCTTTCTAAAAATTATTTTTCAATTTCTCGAGCCTTGCCTCAATTCCTACTTCTTCGCAAACCATTTGTCCCATCTTCTCAAACTTTTCATTCTCCAAATTATCCCAATACTAATCCCAAAACAAAATTCACATAGGCCTCCTCATGGCCCATCTCATCCTCTCTTTTGAATGCATTTCACTCACTACTACAATCTATATTTTCTACAACTTGCACACACACACACTTTATAGAGCCAAAGCTCTCTACAATTGCAGGTACTCCCTGTAACAATATTCACACTCACCTTTTTCTCTACCTAGCTAAGATTATGGAATATGCTTCTCTCAAGACTTCCTCTACCCACTTTCCCTCAATGGAGGAATTTTGTGCACCTTCTACCCAACTTCATCTCACTAGAGGACAACCAACTATTTTACACAATATTCAAATATGTAGTTGCAAAATAAAACATACACACACTCTATCCTCTTCAACTTTTCTCTAATTTCTTCATTTTATAACTTTTCACAGATAACTTTACCTTCTTTTTATCTCCTCAACGAACCTTTTACTAAGCTCTGATACTGCTTGTTGCAGTCAAGGATGGGGTAACTTCCTAGGCAGCCCACCCTAGCAACCAAACACTTCCAAAATCATCTCACGCATGTCCATTCTTTTACCAGACAATTTAATTCTTACTCCAATTATCAATTCAATTGAAAAATTCAAATTGACATACGCAAAAGTGCACAAAATACTATTAGAAGAGCACTTTTTGAAATTTAATTTGAGTATACAAAAAGCTTCCAATTGCCATGCAAACTTGTACATTTGAAGTTCCCACATTCATCTACAAGAATACAGGTGGATCGCAATTTATCTACCCATAATACCATACTAAAACTCAAGCTAAAATCCCAAAAAAATCATTTTTGAATGTTGGAACTATGTTGCAGACAACCTTGTGATAGACCACTTTTTGAAATTTAATTTGGACCAACAGATGAAAATATTTTCATCTAAAAAATTTCATAAAGGAAGCTCCCATATTCATCTATATGAATACATGCTCATATTTTTTTACCAACAACACTTCTTGAATTCAACCCCAAAATTAAAAAAAAAAATCTATTTATGGGCACTGGAATTGTGTTGCAAACTTCATCAACAACTCAACCTTTTCACACTCCTCAATCTGATGCCCCCAAAAAATGATTGTGCAACAAGAAAGGGCCTTTTCTCTTTTTCCCCTTATCTCTTCACCTTCCTCTCCTTAATTTGGTGTCCAACAACTCAACCCAAGAAATATGAAAAGAATCAAATTTATTTTGGTTTTGCATTTTATTTTCTCTAGCACAAACACCCCTTTCCATTCTTCCACAAAGCTCAACAAAATAATTAAAATATGGGAAATACATTTGCACTTTACTCCGCCTTTTATAATTTAGAAATGGATTCACCAATTAATATAATTTATCCCACAATAAATATACATTTTAATTCTAAATAATTTCTTGCAAATCATCAAAATCACACCTCCAAACAAAAATTGAAACCAAAAACCAAACTGCAATTTTTTTGGTTGATGTTGATTTCCTGTAGACCCGGATGCTCCTACATCACATATACATCTCAAAAGAGTTCTATTGTATTTAAACAAAAAAAAATGGCATGTGGATTAATCACACTAGTATATAGACATATGTTTTATAATTTTTTAAAATATAGAATGTGACCAATTAAAATATTTGTTTAAATTAAAATTCAAGTTAATAATTAGAAATCATATAATATGTATATGTATAATATGTATATGTATATGTATTAGATATTTTGATTTAATGAAAAAAAGTGAACTTACTCAAAAAATTTTACTTTTTGATATTTTTAGATAAAAAAATAAAGTTTAAATAAAAAATAAATATGCTACCAAGAGATTGAGTTCAACACTCTTTCTATATAAAATATGTCTAAGACTATAAGTAGATAAAGATATTGAAGACATGAAACTATCTTATGAACAATTTATTGAAGGTATAGTTCATGTGATAGTTGTTAGGAAATGTATTGTATGTAACATTTGAAAATATATTTAATTTATGTAGGGGGTTCACATGAAGGTCTGTCATCCTAAGAAAAAAATAAAAAAAGACAATTCAACACAATGGAACAAATCATTGTTTAGTCTTAAAATATTCAATGAATCTAGAATATAATTTTTTAAAATTAGAAAAGGACAATTCAATTTCATTTAAATCTTCATTAAAATAATGACATATGTGACATAAAGTGTCTTGTCCAATTGTATACAATTTTGAAATGATGCATGTCCATTAAAGTGTAGATATGTAAAATTTTCTTACTGAATTTGAAAAATACATTTCAATTGAGAGTAAAATATAATTCATATAACAAGATATAAATCATTTATAACATTATTATATGTCAACCTTTTAATCAAACAGGGGAAATTTGTTTCAAATAACATTACTACAACACAAAAAATCTATTGATAGTAGTTTTCTCAACTACTAATCTATTAATATGTTAAATGTTTGTATCCATAAAAAAATATAATGTAAGGCTCATCAATTAAAAAATTAAAATGAAATAAATTATTGTTGTTTTGATTATGATAGAACTAGAAGGGCCAGTACCCATTACAAAGCATCCATCGAGGCAAAAGAGAGGAGGCTCCCAAAAAAAGAGAAACCTCTAAAAGCAAGACTCGCGAGGAGTGATGCAGGATAGGACCAATAACAACCAAATATTTTGACCAGAGCAAGGAAGCAGTTGTAGAACAACTACAAAGAAAAGGAACTGTAGCAACAAAAGACCAGCCCAGAACATAGTTGGGAAGGAAAAACCAAATTTACACCTAGGAGACTAAACCAGAGAACACCTCCCTACAACAGGGAAAAACTAGCACCATCCAAAATCTAAAAATGTTGAACTAAGGTCTACAACCAAAATGTAGCAACTCGAGAATTTCTAGCACCGAACAAAAAATAGGCCAAAGGGAAAGGGAGATCCCTTTACCCAAACACACCCATCTTATCCACAAACCCCAATACCCCCACCAAAGGAGCACAAATAGAGACCAACTATCGAGAAACAAAAACATCAACGGTAGTAGCAAAGGAACCAACTCAAAAAACTCCACCCAATAGTAGAGGAAGGTAACACCAACAATAACCTAGCTTAGAAAACACAATACTTCTAAGAAAGAAAAGAACCGATAGAAGCCAACATCCAAAATTGGTAGAAGCTAGCAGCTTGATAAAACCAATAGTCCATGTGATCAAGTGAAAAGATAGTTCCAGAAATGAGCAGCAACACTAAACATGCAAGAAACCAACTAACACCTAACACCTCAAGATGGGGAAAAAAACATTGAACTTACAAGATAGATGGAAAGATTATACCTTGCTAAGTTGCTCCTTTGGTTGGCCCTTGATTTTTGAAGTTTTGTATGCTCCACTTGATGGCAAAAGATGTACAAATATGATGCAAGATGGATGAGAACTAGATGAGAATGTTATGGGGAATGCAAAGTGTAAAGATATGGCTAAGTATGGCTCAAATGAAAATTTTGCAAGAGTTTGGGTATAGGATACAAAAGTTCCTAAATGAGAGAAAAGAAGGGGGTATTTATAGAGGAAGTTGAATTCTCTAGAGAATTCAATGGTTGAGATTAAACCAACAAGGCCAACATGAAGGGCTATGGTGAGTTGAGAACTCACAAGCCCTCACATCTTGACATGTGGAATATGAGATGGCTTAGAAATGGTGATGTGAAAATGAGGTGGAAGGAGGGTACATGATGTGGAGGAAGGACAAGTACCTTGCAAGTACCTTGGGGGATGAGAAGATTTCCTCAAAAAGGAACTTCTTGTTTCCAAGTGGGAATGAAAGTGACTTTTGAGGAATTTTAGAATTCCTCAAAAATCTCCATGGGAAAAGGGAAAGTAGCTGGAGAAATAAATGTGAATTAAAAATTCACATACTTGCAAGAATCTCATGGACAAGACAAGGTTCCAAAAAGGGAAGCACTTGTCCACGTGACTTGATGTGACAAGTCAAAAGATTCTAGAAGATGCATGGGAAGAGGAGATTCTAGGAGGAATAAATGTGAATTTAAAATTCACATGGGAAATAGGGTCAATGCTAAGAAAGGAAAATGAAAAGGTTGACTAAAAAGGCATGCTAAATGTGGCTAATGACTTTGATTAAGGTTGTGCAAACACATGATTAGGAGGATTAATGAAAGATTAGAAGCAAGTGGAAAATGTAGGAGGATGTGACATTAATCTTGATTAAGATGTGCACATCCTAATCATAAATTAATTAAATTAATCATGATTATAAGAGGGTTATGGAGGATGTGACAGTGAGAGAAAAAGAGGAATTAAAAATTGGCTTAAATTCAAAGAGGTCACATGACTAAATTAAATAAAGTGATGTATTTATTTAATTTAGAGAGGAAAGAAGTAAAAGGTAAAATTATTTAATTATTGAATTAAATACTTTAGGAACCTTATACAAATGATGAAATATTAATTAAATGAACGATTTAATTAATATTGGCGAAGAGGATGAAATAGAAGAGTAAAGGGATGAGTAAGGAGACAAGTTTGACCATGTGGAAGTGGTCAAATTTGGATGCCTACAATCCCAACCAAAGGAGGCATGAAAAGGAACCTGATACCATCAACTCTCCACCATGATGGGAGAAAAGAACTCTAAGCAAGGATCCAAAAACACCTTGCAATCACTCCACCATTCCAAAATAATAAAGAAACTGCAAAATAGAAAAAAAGCCAAGAAAAAGCTCCACAATAGCACCATCAAACCCTTCCAGCCAACCAAATCTCCACCTCGATAGTAGAGAGCTCTAACTCAATAGGAGAAGCCAGAAAGGGGTCAACATAAGAAGGTCATTACTTTCAACCAAATCCCCCAAATCCACCTTTAAAGGAAAGAACTCCACCTCAAAAGGAGCCAAAAACAAGGGGACCAAGAAGAAAGTAAGAAAAGAAGGGGAAACACCAATACCCTTTAACTTCCAAATAACCTGGGCAGCCTGAAATAGGAAAGCTTTCAAGACAACCCCACCAACTGCAGACCAGTCTGCTCCATAACAACAATAGAACCCCACTTCCCCTGTAGAAGACAAGGGAAGACCATGCCACCCCTGAGACTCAGCCAGTCAACACCCACCAAGAGAAACAAAAAAATACCTCTGGATGACCAAAAGGTAGGACAAAAAACAAAACCTTTTGAAGAAACCCCTAGTGAACATCTAAGGCCCAAACCCATCTTGAACATATTAGAGGAAGAAGACACCCTCCCCAAACATACCCAAAATGAAGACCCAAAAAGAAGAACAAAGATCAAAACTCCAAAGTCCTCAACAACAGGGAGGAACACAAAAGGCTATGAGGAATGTCAAAACATGGAAGAAGGAAGATTCACCTTCCAAAAAACACCCACAGTAGCAAAAAGAAACAAACAAAGCAATCCATTTTCTTGGCCATAGCACAACCAAAAAGAATATTTGAACGAACCCACAAGAGAATCCATGGTTCCACTCAAGTGAAAACAGACCAAAAAATGATTTCGATCCACCAGAGGCTTCCTTCCATAGGAAGTGAAGCAAAAACTTGTGCACTCCACAACAGTGGAAAACAGTCCATGGAAGGAAGAAATGACCACCACAACCTAGACCTGGATAGGGCTTAGGGAAAGACCCAAACCCAGAATGCCAGTCACACCAACGTCCTCAAAAATAGGGTCACCAAAGAGCAATCCAGAACCACAACAAAAACTAGAACCCTCTAGAGAAGAGCAGCAAGGGAGAGCCCCAGGCAGGCCAAAGCACCAAATGACCACCTAGGAGCACTGAAACAAACAAAAATTTATCGATGAATGAAGAGGAATGGCTAACTATATAGTTTGTGTTGTCATTGATGTCACCATGCTATACAGGTTGTGACTGCAAGACTAAGTTAGTGCTTGATCCAGTATTTTGGTTTGGTATCTGAACCGGTATACAAGCTACACCCTCTAATATTTTGGTATGTAATCCTTTGTGGTTGACAGTTAATGCTTGCAGTTTTTGGAAATAGTTTATGGGTGTTGAAAGCATGTATGTTTGGAATCTCTCATGCTTTGGTGCTCATATGGTGTATCAACATTATTTTGTTGAATACTTTTTGTAATTAAGTCTATTTCTGGCCAACTTCATGAATAATTATGATATAGTGAATCATTTTTTTTATGTGGATATATGTGTGACCTATCTTAGGTCTATTCCAACATGATATAGTGTGCTACACATTTTGATCTATTGGTTGGAAATATTTTGTAAATGCTTGAGGTCGAAAGTTGATGTTTTTGATAAACATGGATTGCACCCAATTAGGCTAACCTAATTGATGCCTGTGGATGGATCGAGTATATTTGTTGGGTAGTTTTGAGGATTATGGAAGATGAGAAAAAGCAAGAGTGAGGAATGATATTGATGTGAATGTGAAGAAGTGCAAAAATGATGAAGTGTGTTAAGTCAGTCTATTGAACATCACTGGAATTGTATCAACACTTGTTAGGTGCACTCTCATCAGTTCATTTTGGATGTGAAACCAAATTTTTGTTTTGTAATCTTTTTGTAGGAAGTGAGACTCCTTGTGTAAGTAGTGAGCTTTTGTATCCAGACAATGAGTCCTATTCTGGGTAGTGAGCCCTCGGTAGTGAGCCTCTTGTATTTGGTTTTGTTATCACTTTATATTGTGAGTTAATCCTCACTGTGGTTTTTCCCTTATTGGGTTTTCCACATAAAATCTGGTGTTCATTGTGTTAATTTTTCTTTTTTTATCTATATTTCATGTTCATACTTAATAACAGAACAGTGTGATTGTAAAGTTGATAAGTTTTGAAGTTTTTTGTTTGAATTTGGTGACAACTAATTCACCCCCTGCTCTCAATTGTCCTGTACCTTTTTAACAATTGGTATCAGAGATTTGGTTCCTTGGTGTAGAGCTTAACTGCTTGAGGAAGATCCTAAAACTTGATCAAATGGATGATAAAGAAGAACTCTAGACTACACTTGAAGATCTTGATAAGACAGAAAATGAAAATAGAAACTTTAAAGAAAATCTAGATGAGGCTAATGAATGTATCCAGAAACTGAAAGAACAATTGAAGAAATTCAAGGAAACACATAGAGAAGTGAGTGAGCAGTAGAAACAAGAGATCATCGAATTGAAAGTGCTTGTAGAAGAGAAAAAGAGAATTGAAAAATGTTTGAATACAATGGTGTAGAACAAGTCTAATGAATGCACTAGACTTGAACAAGAGGTAGTAAACTTGAAAGTATAATTAGAGAAGGAAAAACTCTATGAGAAAAATTCTAGATCTAGCTTCATTAGAAACAAGAGATCATCGAATTGAAAGTGCTAGTAGAAGAGAAAAAGAGAATTAAAAAATGTTTGAATACAATGGTGTAGAACAAGTCTAATGAATGCACTAGACTTGAACAAGAGGTAGTAAACTTGAAAGTATAATTAGAGAAGGAAAAACTCTATGAGAAAAATTCTAGATGTAGCTTCAATAAGATTGAAGAACTACTTATAGGACAAATAAAATAAAGATAAAGGTGGCCTAGGAAATGATATCTGCGAAAGTTCTAAGACTATACTGAATATAGTAAGCAATCAAAAGACTCAAGACAAAGGGAAGCAGAAAATAAATTCATGAAATTTTGCAAAGAGACCACCTGTGAGACAGCCTAATGCACAAAAATATTCCTCTTTTAATGGTTTCTTTTTTTCATGCAACAAATTTGGTCGCGAGGCAACAGAATGTAGGAGTAGGATGAATCAGTTTCCTAGTTCTTTCTCTAGACAATGTTTCTCATGCAAGAAATTTGGACATAAAGCCACTGAATGCAAATCTCAGGTAAGAATTATTAGTCAAGTGATGATGAATAGGTTTAATGGTGGCAGGATGAATCTATTTTTTAATGGCTACTGCTATACCTGTAACAAATTTGGACACAAAGAAAATCAATGTAGATAGAGAAGTAATGGAGGTTAGACTAATTAGAAAAGTGTTGTCTGCTATAATTGTAACAAACCTAGACATATCTCAATATTTTATAGAAGTAAGAAGGGAAATCAGTCTACTCTAGTAGAGAAGAACGAGCCAGTGAAGATTGATAAAGAAGAGGTGAAGCATGATATGAATAATTATATATGGAGGAAAAAAGAAGAAGAACGTGAAACTGCTAATGTGTTTGTGCCCTCATCTGGTATAGAAAATTCCTATGGGAACTAAATCTTGCATGGTCTTAGGGGGAGCATTATCAGAAAACTATAAAAAAGCCCCTAGATGAATGTCATGTCAAAGGTTGGCATGAGGATGTGTTGTGATGAATGAATAAATAGATGTTTTGGAAAAGAAACCGGAATAAAACATGTTGGTGTGCTAATTTGTGGATCGAATTAGGGTTTTTTGTGTTGAGAAGAATGGTTTTAGTAGCTTTTTGATGTTTTCCACATTTAATGTGAATTAGGGAAAACAGATGGTGCATAAGGTAAACTTCGTAAGTCTTTTTTATCACTTGACCACTTCAAGAGTTTGAAAGGAGTCTTGGAGTGATCTCGAAGTGATCTGAAGCAATTTTGAGGTAATTTGAATGAATTATTACAGATACTCAGGAATTATTTCTTAGTTTACAAAGGGGAAGAAGGGAAAAGGATGGAGTTTCGACTGAAAATTAATGAATTCAAGAAAAGATGAGCATGACAATGGATAGAGGATCGAGTGGCGACATTCCACTGAAGTTGAAAGGAGTTGAATTGGAAGAATTTGATCAAAGAAGATGAAGGAAATGGAACTAGGGCTGAAGAAAAATGAGTTACAAAGCATAAAAACCCTAGGTATGGATTAATGGGGAGAATTTCCATGGTTTGTAGATAAAGAATTCATCTTGTTCTTGTTGAGTTGATTCAAGAGCAACAGTATTATGTTGGACAAACCCTACCTGATCATGAAGGAAGTGATCAAAGCAATTACTGGCTTATATAGTGTCGGGGATCTCCATAGGAAGAAAACCATGAAATACAAAGATATGGAGGAACTTACTATCATTGATAAGACCCTCGAGCTCTATTGATAAACACTCTTGAGGATTCCGCTATAAGGTATGTTGTGTACTATCGAACCCCAATCCTAATACCTGCAAAACAACATGAACAAAAATATTAGAAGATGAAATGCAAGCAAGAACAAGGATTCCCCATGAAATCCATTAGCAAATTTTAAAATAGGAAAGAATAATGAACACAAATGAAATAGATTAAAATCCTATCCAAACAAGTAAAATCTTGATCCCATGGGGGAATTGGTGCCAATTCGATGTGAAAATTGGCCCTTTCCCAGCTCCTATGATGCAAGATTTATGTGTGATGAAGAGTGATCCACTTTGTTGATTCTTGATGAGTGCTCCAATAGAAAAATCTGCATAACCTAGCTATGAACTCAATGATAATGGATGAAAATTGCTTAATGATTTGAGCATGGTAACTTTACTCAAATTGTGGATGATCGAATAAGGAGATTAGCCTCTTATTTATAGATGAGATTGATGGATGAATGTCCAAAATAGAGCAATGTGGGACTAAGAATTAGCCAATGGAAAAGTGCCACTTGTCAACTTATGAGTGGATGGAGGATGTGCAAGTTTTGAGGATTGTGCCAATAAATGCATATATTTGAATTTTGAATTTGTTGAAATGACATGCAAGAGGGAAGGAAGAATGCATTGAATGCCACTTGGCTCAAGGAAAAGGACATGTATAAGAGAGTAGATGCCTTGTTGGAAGGACTCATCCCACTTGGATTTTGAATTCAAACTTGGGAAATATTCCTTAAAAGATTCCTTGTTGAAGGAAAATAGAGATTTAATAAATCAATTCAATCTATTTTCATGTGCAAGTGGTAAAAGATAGAGGATGGGACATGAGAAGAGATTAAATTAATCAAGGTTAATTAATTTAATGAAAGGGGTTAAATGATGTGACCTATTTGACTTAAATTTGTGGATTTATTTAAATCAAATATGAGAAGAATATGATAAAGGTTAATTAAATAAGGATTTTGATTTATTTAATTAAAAGAGATGATGTTAGATTAAACTAAATAAGGTTTTAATTTATTTAATTTAATAGATAGACTTAAGAGATTTAATCAAATAAAATTAATTATTTAATTAAATAGGATAATTAGATCAAAATGGTTAATTTAATTATCGAGAAAGAATGACTTAATTAGATAACCGATTTATTTAATTAAGAGGAATATTGATGAATTTAATCAGATAAAGGTATTTGATTAAATGGTTAGACTGAAGGATGATTCAGGACGAAATGATGTTAGTGGTGAGGATCAGATGTCCAATGTCAATTAGTACATTTTACGTGTCTACATGTACGACATTTCTTATAAAATCTATTTCAGAAATCGTGAAGGTTCGACTTCGGCTATTGTTGTATATCTTGCACACATGATGGTTAAGGAAAACAAGCAGTTTGATTTGTGTAGCCTATTACTTGAAAACCTAACTGAGGATTTCTGAATGTCATTGGTTGAGGATCATCCTTTTCGGTTTGGATCTTTGTTCATGCGTTTGAATTTTTAATTTTTGAACTCGCTACCAGGAAGAGAAAATGTTGAGTGGAAATCTGGTATTCTTGTTGGAAAACAAGAACTTACAGATACTTGGAATCATTGGCAGACAATGTAAGTGTTTACAGAACATACTTCACATCCCTAAAGACAAATTTGTGCTTCAGTATGTCAATACCTAGTCATTCTGAAGTGGGTTCATCCTATGGCAAGAAATAATTGGAAGTTATCATTGGTGAGTCCCCTCTGGAACCTAAAAAGAAGAAAACTATCATAACAAATGTCTCAGAAGAAAAAAAGAATGAAGAATAATTTCTATCTGGATCTGGCTCCTTTGATCCAGAGGATATACGAATGATGCTAGACAAGGGTGAAATGAAGAAGATTGGTGAAATGTTGAATGCATGCTCTCCAATGAAATGTGGAATGCATGCTCTCTGATTGAGAAACTTAAAATTAATGATGTACTAGTTGATTATTTGCTCAATAGGGGTATTTCAGTTTTAGATTTATGAGATTCTTTTCCAGATAATCTAGTAGAAATTATTGAAGAGAGAACATTGTTGGAAGGACCCAAAGGTCATAAGTTTAATGCTATGATTGAGAGAAGATGTACACCAAAGAAAAACAAGTGTTATATAAACATATTAATGATACAAAAGAATGCATCAAAGAAATATCTAACATCTACAGGTATTGTCTCCGATGGCTGACAACTATTGAAAATTTCAAAAGTAGAATTGAAGCCATTGAATGCGATATGAAGGCTGTAGTGGAAATAAATTTGATTTCTTCATGTTGGTGTAAATAAATTCTTGTACCTAGTTCATTCATTACTTGGATACTTATTTTGCATGTTAAAGTTTACTTTGGTCTAGGAAGGAATCTTTCTAGAAGGTGTTAGTTGTCATTAGTTGTTATCTTATCTTTTGACAACTACTACATGAACCCTAGGTAAGTGTGATTAGTTGTCTCATGTGTCATATGATTAAGACACTTGTCATAATCCTATGACATCTTGCTATCACCTTGGCTATATAACCAGGGGTCTCTCATTGTAAAATCAATCATAGCAATCATCTCATATGTTGACATTGAATACAATTTATTGTCATATTCATCTCTCTCTCTTTTGTGCTTTCCATTTGGTCTCAAGATCTTGGCATCTATAGCCAATTATAACATGGTATCAGAGTGAGTTGGGTGTCATTGGAGAGTCTTTTTCTAAAGAGAGATAGCAGATATGGGGGTGTTCCATTTTCGGCTCTTTATTGCAGGTTCAAATTAGAGCTTGTTGGTGCAAAATTAAGCTCACCATTGCATCCAGAAGGTTTGAGAAAGCTGATTTTGCCTTATGTTTGGTCCAAATCAGACATACGAGGCCAAATCTATGAGGGTTTGAAGTTGAAGTGTGGTTGCCAGATCTAGAAGGTAGCTGCATTTTTGGAGCATTTTGGGTCAAATATGACCCTACCATTTGCTTCGAAGGGGCCAAAACCTTAAAGATTGACTACC
>VDFB02168118.1:215538798-215857989 GCA_007258455.2 Sequoia sempervirens
TATGGCTGAGGGTTTGGGAAGATTTCTTAAGTCGTGGGTTTCCCAAGGCAGGATCCAAGGTTGGTGTTGGGTCAATGGGCTGCCACAGCTCTCTCATCTTCATTTTGTGGATGGAACTTCTCTTATGGGGAGGGATCGCCTTCAGGAGGCTATTTCATTTAGGCAGGCTTTGGATATTTACCTTGCTGCTTTGAGTTAGAAATTCAATAAGCACAAGCCATTTATCTTCTTTTTTAATACTCCTCAACCTATTCAATGATCGATTACAAATATTTTGAGGTTTCATATTAGGTCTCTTCCCTTTGTCTATCTAGGAATACCTCTTGTTGTTGGTAGGAAACCTAGGTCTTCTTGGAAAAAATTTCTTGATAAGCTACACTGTAAAGTCACTCATTGGACTCATTGTTGGCTTTCTACTACTACAAGAGTGACTCTTCTACAGTATGTTATTAGGCTCTCCCTATTTACAAGTGTTTTGTTCAGGTGGCTTTGTTGTATTTCCTAAGGGAATTTGATGCTGTCTCACAACAATTTCTTTGGAGTCGTAACTTGGAGTTGGCTAGGTGGAGTCTTGTTTAGTTGGGATAGGTGTGTAGGCCACAGAAAGAGGGGGGCCTTAGCTTACGTTTTGTTGTTTTGAATGGGAAAGCTCTTGCAGCCAAGTTATATTAGCATTGGTGTACTAGTCAACATCAACTTTGGGCTCATATTCTCATCCACAAGTATCTTAAGGATGTTAACACATTTGATGTTCCTCGTTTCCCTTTAGAAGGAAGGGGATATATGATTTGGCATACTCTAAAATTGGGGGCTCAGTTGGTTAAGAAGGGGATTTTTTAGATCTATCATACAAGTTCTCAGGCTCTTTTTTGGTGGGATTTTTGGGATGGTAATCCTCCTATTATTTTTGCTTACCCTCACCTCCAGCCTCTTTGTGATTATTTTATTGTTGTAGGTTGCAATATGGTTGAGCATTATAATATTGTTCATAATATTGGGTTGGGTGCTAGTCTTAGATCGAAGCACTCCTCGGATTGGCCACTAGGAGGGTCAGAGGAGGATAGGAAAGAACTAGTTCAGATTCTTGCATCACATGAATGCAATTCAATGGAGGGAAAGATGTCTTGTCTTGGAGTAACAGTGATTTATCTGGTAAGTACTATGTTTCAATAGTTATTGAGAGTTGGTTAGGCAGATGTTTGGGGACACTGAGGTTCCTTGGTGGAAGCATGCGTGGAAAAAAATTTCTTGGCCCAAGTGCAATTTTTTATGTGGTTGGTGGTCTAGAATCGGTGTCTTACTTGGGATAATTTGTGCAAGCGAGGGTTCTAGGGTCCCTCGATGTGTGTTTTGTGTTTTAATAGTGAGGAGAGTTTCTCTCATCTCTTCTTCCAATGTTCCTTCTCTAGTAGGCTTTGGCACCTATGGTGGGGTGTGTGGAACTAGGCTTGCTAGAAGGTCTCTTCTTTGGCAGAGTTCTTTGCTTGGTGGGGGAAGGCCCCTGTTAAGACCTCTTTTCTTAAAGTTACTTGGGCTCTTGGAGCAAATTTTATTATCTGGCATATTTGGTTGGAGAGGGATTGCAAGATTTTTCAAGATGTGAAATTGGTTGTCCAACATTTTTGGTGGAAAATTCTTCATTCTTTGGGAGAAACTATTTTGGCTAAGTGTAACTTGGCTGAGGGGGTAACTTGGCTGAGGGAGTAGATCTGGGAGATGTTGCATGTTGCACTCATCTCAACCTTCCTCTTCAGAGGGGTGTTGTTTAGGGTGCTATCCAAATCATGAGAAATAGATGTCGACATCCTCTTTGGAAGATAAATAGGGAAGGGCGTTGGTGTTTTCCTCCTTAGGGTGTGTTGAAAATCAACACAAATGGTTCTTCTCAAGGAAATCCTGGTCATGTTGGTATTGAGGGTGTTGGGCATAATAGTTTTGGGACTGTTGAGTTTATCTTTTTTGTTTATAAGGGTTTTTATACTAACAATGTGATGGAGGCTCTTTCTATTTTATGTGTTGTGGAGCATAGTTGTGCTCTTGTGTGGAGACGGGTCATTTTTGAATTTGATTCTTAGGTGGTGGTGACTTTGTTGAAGAGGCAATAGTTAGAGGATGTTAGTTGGAATTTGGTTGTAATTATAAAATAAATTCTTAATTTGTGTGCTTCCTTGGAATTTGTTACTTTATGTCACATTCCCATAGAATGGAATGGGGTTGCGGATTGTTTGGCTAAATGGGATTTTGATCATTTGCAAAATTGAAATATTATGGAAATGGGTCAATTATCCCCAAATTTGTCTCAACAGTTGGACCACTTAGTGGAGATAGACAGGGGTGTTTAATTCCCTTGCTTTGTACTAATCTATTTGGTTTGAATAAATTTTTACCCCTCTTTTACTTTAAGTGAAAAATATAAGTATTCAATATAAATATATATATATATATATAATTAATAGCTCCACTGAAACACATTTTAGTTAGATAATATATGAGACCAATATGATTCATAAGTACACTAGAGCCTTAGTCTATGTATAAAATATGTAATAGACACAAATTTTAAAATGATGCTATTAAATTATAAATAAAATTAACTCAAACTAAACACTATATTTTCAAAATATTTGAATTTTTTGATAAAAATTTTAATTAATTTATAATGAAATAATGTATTTAATACTTTCAACTTAATTATTTTCTAAAAAGAATATTTTAATATTAATTCATCTTGAAAATTTATAATTTGTAAAGATTAATTTACTAATTTAATAATATTCAGACATTTTTATCATGATAGTTTAACTTGCAACAAATCTAAAATTTAATTTTAAAATTATGTCTTATATCCTCACCATAATTTTCATTTGAAATTATTCTTATGTTTAGATGTGTGTCCCATTAGTTCTCAAGTGTTGTCATTTTTTTAAGATACTGCCAACTAAAAAATGCATACATAATTTAATCTAAATAGTAAGGATCCATCCTTGTATTCTTAACTACCATTAATGGTTCTCCTAAAATTATTTTATACATCATCCCTACAATACTTTCAATTCATATTGATGCAGTCAAGGATGGGGTACCTTGCCAGGAAGCCCACCCTTGCAGCCAAACACTTCCAAAATCATCTCACACATGTTCATTCTTTTACTAGATAATTTTCTTGGCCCAAGTGCAATTTTTTTATGTGGTTGGTGGTTTAGAATCAGTGTCATACTTGGGATAAGTTGTGTAAGCATGGGTTCTAGGGTCCCTCGATGTGTGTTTTGTGTTGTAATAGTGAGGAGAGTGTCTCTCATCTCTTTTTCCAATGTTCCTTCTCTAGAGAGATATGGCATTGTTGGTGGGGTGTGTGGAACTAGGCTTGTTGGCGTGTGTCCTCTTTGGCTGAGTTTTTTGCTCAGTGGCGAAAGGCCCTTGTTAAGACTTCTTTTCTTCAAGTTGCTTGGGTTCTTTGAATGTCCTTTATTATCTGGCATATTTGGTTGGAGAGGAATCATAGGATTATTAAAGATGTGAAGTTGGTTGTCCAACATTTGTGGTGGAAGATTCTTCATTCTTTGGGAGAAACTATTTTAGCTAGAAGAGTAACTTGGCCAAGGGTGTGGATCCAGGAGATGTTGCTTGTTACAATTGTCTCAATCTTCCTCTCCATAGTGGTCTTGCAAGGGGTGTTGGTCAAATCATGATAAATAGATGTAGAAATCCTCTGTGGAAGATAAATAGGGAGGGGTGTTGGTGTCCTCCTCCACAAGGAGTTCTAAAGGTCAACACGGATGGTTCTTCTCGAGGAAATGCTGGTCATGTTGGTATTGGTGGAGTTGGGTGGAATAGCTCTGTGACTATTCAATTTATTTTTTTATGTTTATAAGGGTCTACATTCTAACAATTTGATGGAGGATCTTTCCATTTTATATGTTGTGGAGTGTGGTTGTGCTCTTGGATGGAGAAGGATTATTTGTGAATCTAATTCTTAGGTGGTGATGACATTGTTGAATAGGTAGCAATTTGAAGATTTCAGTTGGCATTTAGCTTTAATTATTAAATAGATTCTTAATTTGTGTGCTTCCTTGGAATTTGTTACTTTCTATCACATTCCTAGAGAATGGAACAGAGTAGAAAATTGTTTGGCCAAATGGGCCTATGATCATCTACAGAATTGGAACATTGTGGATAAGGGTCAATTACCCTTAGATTTGTCTCAAAATTTGGACCACTTAATGGAGATTGACAGGGGTGTGTAATTCCCTTGCTTTTTACTTCTTTTGTTTTTAAATAAATTTTTACCCCTCTTTTAGTGAATTCAATTGAAAAATTAAAATTAGCATATGCAAAAGTGCACAAAATACTATTAGCAAACCACTTTTTGAAATTTAATTTGAATATGCAAAAAGATTTCAATTGCCATAAAAACTTGTACACTTGAAGTTACCACCTTCATCTACAATAATATAGGTGGATCAAAATTTATCTGCCCATAATACCATACTAAAACTCAAGTTGAAATACCAGAAAAATCATTTATGAATGTTGGAACTATTTTGTAGACAACCTTGTGACAGACCACTTTTTGAAATTTAATTTGAACCAGCAAATGAAAATATTTTCATCTAAAAACTTGCATAAAGGAAGCTCCCATATTCATCTATATGAATACATGCTCACAATATTTTTCTACCAACAACACTATGCTTGAATTCAACCCCAAAACTCTAAAAAAAATCTATTTTTGGGCACTAAAACTATGTTGTAGACTTCATCAACAACTCAATCTTTTTCTCACTCCTCAATCTGATGCCCCCAAAAATTGATTGTGCAACAAGAAAGGGCCTTTTCTCTTTTTCCCCTTATCTCTTCACCTTCCTCTCCTAAATTTGGTGTCCAACAACTCAACCCAAGAAATATGAAAAGAGTCATTTATTTTGATTTTTCATTTTATTGTCTCTAGCACAAACACCCCATGTCATTCTTCCACAAAGCTCAACAAAATAATTAAAATATGGGAAATACATTTGCACTTTACTCTACCTTTTATAATTTAGAAATGGATTCGCCAATTAATAGAATTTATCCCACAATAATTATATATTTGAATTCTAAATAATTTCCTATAAATCATCAAAATCACACCTCCAAACAAAATTTGAAACCAAAAACCAAACTGCAATTTTTTTTGTTGATGTCGATTTCTTGTAGACCCGAATGCTCTTGCATCAAACATGTCAGGTAAGAAGTTTGTGAGAATAGGCTCACAAAATGGAGTTCAGTAGTAAAATTAATCTTTCAAGTTGCAAGCAACTTGTAGCATACTCCAATGTTGAGATAGGTACCCTACAAACTTTCTTCCTTCTTCTCTTCCAACACTTGGCTGGAACATGTGTCATATTCCTTTGTCAAATCTTCCCTTTACTATCATTTCCTTGTGCAAAATTTCTTCCACCATGAGCTGACTTCTCTTGCCAATTATTCCTTCCTATCATTTCTCCTCTTATGGGACTCAACCCACCACAAACCATCCACTTCTACCTAATGCTTTCTTCATGCTCTTTGTTTGTGGGATGTTTCCCACCATAATCTGACCACCTCCACCAAACTCCACTTTCATCCTCCTTTTTGGGAATTAACCCACCACAATCTGTCCTCCTCCTTCAAGAATTTTATCCCCAATGTTCACTATTTACTTTACCCCTACTGCTAATAATATTTGAATCATGGAAATTAAATATTTTCATCATCCCCATTTTTGCAACTACATCTTGTTCTTCAACATCTCTTTGTGCCATACCAACATGATGGATTTCTTCCTCAAACTCAAAGGACTGCAAATTAACATGTTCTTCAAAGTTACAACAATCAAACTTTAGCTTTGATATTGTATTCTTTTCTCTTTCACTTTCAACTGCAACACCTCCATCTTCACCATTCATCACCACCATCTTCTTCATGTCCTCCAAAGGACTCACCACTATTGCAACTCATTTGGCTTCTTCAAGGAATATAATTTCACCTTGTTTCTCAACATCTATTGTAAATTTTATTTTGTTCTACTTTTCCATGCCTTCAACAAGACATCTCTCAACTACAAAATCCTCTCTTCCTTTTCTTTTCTTATCCTCTTGCACAAATATTTCTTCTTTAATATTTCTTCTTTAATTTCATAGACTTGACATCCCCCTGCAATTTCCTTTTTGCCTGCAAACAAAACATTATAAAAAGGGTCATAAAAATTATGAGCCTCCAAAGACTCTTCACCATAACCATCTTCTCTTGGTGCAACAAATTGCTTCTTCTCCATCAATTTTTCATTTTCAGCTATCAACAATTCATTGATTCTTCTCATTTCTTCTTTCAACAAAGTGACATCCTTGTCTTCACCAATCTACTCATGAAATTTAGGACTCTCTGAATCCATAATCTTATTTTCTTCATTTCCTCTCTTCTTTTCTTCTTCATTTACATATGTAAGGTTTTTCTCACATCTTTTGTCTTCCATCTCGAGATATTGTCCTCTCTTCTTCTCGCTCCTATTTACCACTTTCTTTTCACCTTTCTAAAAATTATTTTTCAATTTCTCGAGCCTTGCCTCAATTCCTACTTCTTCGCAAACCATTTGTCCCATCTTCTCAAACTTTTCATTCTCCAAATTATCCCAATACTAATCCCAAAACAAAATTCACATAGGCCTCCTCATGGCCCATCTCATCCTCTCTTTTGAATGCATTTCACTCACTACTACAATCTATATTTTCTACAACTTGCACACACACACACTTTATAGAGCCAAAGCTCTCTACAATTGCAGGTACTCCCTGTAACAATATTCACACTCACCTTTTTCTCTACCTAGCTAAGATTATGGAATATGCTTCTCTCAAGACTTCCTCTACCCACTTTCCCTCAATGGAGGAATTTTGTGCACCTTCTACCCAACTTCATCTCACTAGAGGACAACCAACTATTTTACACAATATTCAAATATGTAGTTGCAAAATAAAACATACACACACTCTATCCTCTTCAACTTTTCTCTAATTTCTTCATTTTATAACTTTTCACAGATAACTTTACCTTCTTTTTATCTCCTCAACGAACCTTTTACTAAGCTCTGATACTGCTTGTTGCAGTCAAGGATGGGGTAACTTCCTAGGCAGCCCACCCTAGCAACCAAACACTTCCAAAATCATCTCACGCATGTCCATTCTTTTACCAGACAATTTAATTCTTACTCCAATTATCAATTCAATTGAAAAATTCAAATTGACATACGCAAAAGTGCACAAAATACTATTAGAAGAGCACTTTTTGAAATTTAATTTGAGTATACAAAAAGCTTCCAATTGCCATGCAAACTTGTACATTTGAAGTTCCCACATTCATCTACAAGAATACAGGTGGATCGCAATTTATCTACCCATAATACCATACTAAAACTCAAGCTAAAATCCCAAAAAAATCATTTTTGAATGTTGGAACTATGTTGCAGACAACCTTGTGATAGACCACTTTTTGAAATTTAATTTGGACCAGCAGATGAAAATATTTTCATCTAAAAATTTTCATAAAGGAAGCTCCCATATTCATCTATATGGATACATGCTCATATTTTTCTACCAACAACACTTCTTGAATTCAACCCCAAAATTCAAAAAAAAATCTATTTCTGGGCACTGGAATTGTGTTGCAGACTTCATCAACAACTCAACCTTTTCGCACTCCTCAATCTGATGCCCCCAAAAAATGATTGTGCAACAAGAAATGGCCTTTTCTCTTTTTCCCCTTATCTCTTCACCTTCCTCTCCTCAATTTGGTGTCCAACAACTCAACCCAAGAAATATGAAAAGAATCAAATTTATTTTGGTTTTGCATTTTATTTTCTCTAGCACAAACACCCCTTTCCATTCTTCCACAAAGCTCAACAATTTAATTAAAATATGGGAAATACATTTGCACTTTACTCTGCCTTTTATAATTTAGAAATGGATTCACCAATCAATATAATTTATCCCACAATAAATATACATTTGAATTCTAAATAATTTCTTGCAAATCATCAAAATCACATCTCCAAACAAAAATTGAAACCAAAAACCAAACTACAATTTTTTTGGTTGATGTTGATTTCCTATAGACCCGGATGCTCCTACATCACATATATATCTCAAAAGAGTTCTATTGTATTTAAACAAAAAAAATGGCATGTGGATTAATCACACTAGTATATAGACATATGTTTTATAATTTTTTAAAATATAGAATGTGACCATTTAAAATATTTGTTTAAATTAAAATTCAAGTTAATAATTAGAAATCATATAATATGTATATGTATATGTATATGCATATGTATATGTATATGCATATGTATATGTATATGTATTAGATATTTTGATTTAATGAAAAAAAGTGAACTTACTCAAAAAAAATTACTTTTTAATATTTTTAGATAAAAAATAAAGTTTAAATAAAAAATAAATATGCTACCAAGAGATTGAGTTCAACACTCTTTCTATATAAAATATGTCTAAGACTATAAGTAGATAAAGATATTGAAGACATGAAACTATCTTATGAACAATTTATTGAAGGTATAGTTCATGTGATAGTTGTTAGGAAATGTATTGTATGTAACATTTGAAAATATATTTAATTTATGTAGGGGGTTCACATGAAGGTCTATCATCCTAAGAAAAAAAAAAAAAGACAATTCAACACAATGGAACAAATCATTGTTTAGTCTTAAAATATTCAATGAATCTAGAATATAATTTTTTAAAATTAGAAAAGGACAATTCAATTTCATTTAAATCTTCATTAAAATAATGGCATATGTGACATAAAGTGTCTTGTTCAATTGTATACAATTTTGAAATGATGCATGTCCATTAAAGTGTAGATATGTAAAATTTTCTTACTGAATTTGAAAAATACATTCCAATTGAGAGTAAAATATAATTCATATAACAAGATATAAATCATTTATAACATTATTATATGTCAACCTTTTAATCAAACAGGGGAAATTTGTTTCAAATAACATTACTACAACACAAAAATTCTATTGATAGTAGTTTTCTCAACTACTAATCTATTAATATGTTAAATTTTTGTATCCATAAAAAAATATAATGTAAGGCTCATCAATTAAAAAATTAAAATGAAATCAATTATTGTTGTTTTGATTATGATAAAACTAGAAGGGTCAGTACCCATTATGAAGCATCCATTGAGGAAAAAGAGAGGAGGATCCCAAAAAAAGAGAAACCTCTAAAAGCAAGACTCGTGAGGAGTGATGTATGATAGGACCAATAATAACCAAATATTTTGACCAGAGTAAGGAAGCGGTTGCAGAACAACTACAAAGAAAAGTAATTGTAGCAACAAAAGACCAGCCCTGAACATAGTTGGGAAGGAAAAACCTAATTTACACCTAGGAGACTAAACCAGAGAACACCTCCCTACAACAAGGAAAAACTAGCACCATCCAAAATCTAAAAATGTTGAACTAAGGTTTGCAACCAAAATGCAGCAACTTGAGAGTTTCCAGCACTGAACAAAAAATAAGCCAAAGGGAAAGGGAGATCCCTTTACCCAAACACACCCATATTATCCACAAACCCCAATACCCCCACCAAAGTAGCACAAATAGAGACCAACTATCGAGAAACAAAAGCAGCAGTAGTAGCAGCAAAGGAACCAACTCAAAAAACTCCACCCAATAGTAGAGGAAGGTAACACCAACAATAACCTAGCTCAGAAAACACAATACTTCTAAGAAAGAAAAGAACCGATAGAAGCCAACATCCAAAATTGGTAGAAGCTAGCAGCTTGATAAAACCAATAGTCCATGTGATCAAGTGAAAAGATAGTTCTAGAAATGAGCAACAACACTAAACATGCAAGAAACCAACTAACACCTAACACCTCAAGATGGGGAAAAAAACATTGAATTTACAAGATAGATGGAAAGATTATACATTGCTAAGTTTCTCCTTTGGTTGGCCCTTGATTTTTAAATTTTTGTATGCTCCACTTGATGGAAAAAGATGCACAAATATGATGCAAGATGGATGAGAACTCGATGAGAATGCTATGGGGAATGCAAAGTGTAAAGATATGGCTAAGTATGGCTCAAATGAAAAATTTGCAAGAGTTTGGGTATGGGATACAAAAGTTCCTAAATGAGAGAAAAGAAGGGGTTATTTATAGAGGAAGTTGAATTCTCTAGAGAATTCAACGGTTGAGATTAAACCAACAAGGACAAGATGAAGGGCTATGGTGAGTTGAGAACTCGCAAGCCCTCACATCTTGACATGTGGAATATGAGATGGCTTAGAAATGGTGATGTGCAAATGAGGTGGAAGGAGGGTACATGATGTGGAGGAAGGACAAGTACCTTGCAAGTACCTTGGGGGATGAGAAGATTTCCTCAAAAAGGAACTTCTTGTTTCCAAGTGGGAATGAAAGTGACTTTTGAGGAATTTTAGAATTCCTCAAAAATATCCATGGGAAAAGGGAAAGTAGCTGGAGAAATAAATGTGAACTAAAAATTCACATACTTGCAAGAATCTCATGGACAAGACAAGGTTCCAAAAAGGGAAGCACTTGTCCATGTGACTTGATGTGACAAGTCAAAAGATTCTAGAAGATGCATGGGAAGAGGAGATTCTAGGAGGAATAAATGTGAATTTAAAATCCACATGGGAAACAGGGTCAATGCTAAGAAAGCAAAATGAAAAGGTTAACTAAAAACGCATGCTAAATGTGGCTAATGAATTTGATTAAGGTTGTGCAAACACATGATTAGGAGGATTAATGAAAGATTAGAAGCAAGTGGAAAATGTAGGAGGATGTGACATTAATCTTGATTAAGGTGTGCACATCCTAATCATAAATTAATTAAATTAATCATGATTATAAGAGGGTTATGGAGGATGTGACAGTGAGAGAGAAAAAGAGGAATTAAAAATTGGCTTAAATTCAAAGAGGTCACATGACTAAATTAAATAAAGGGATGTATTTATTTAATTTAGAGAGGAAAGAAGTAAAAGGTAAAAATATTTAATTATTGAATTAAATACTTTAGGAACCTTATACAAATGATGAAATATTAATTAAATGAATGATTTAATTAATATTGGCTAAGAGGATGAAATAGACGAGTAAAGGGATGAGTAAGGAGACAATTTTGACCATGTGGAAGTGGTCAAATTTGGATGCCTATAATCCCAACCAAAGGATGCATGAAAAGGAACCTAATACCATCAACTCTCCACCACGATGGGAGAAAAGAACTCTAAGCAAGGATCCACAAACACCTTGCAATCACTCCACCATTCCAAAATAATAAATAAACTGCAAAATAGAAAAAAAGCCAAGAAAAAGCTCCACAATAGCACCATCAAACCCTTCTAGCCAACCAAATCTCCACCTTGATAGTAGAGAGCTCTAACTCAATAGGAGAAGCCAAAAAGGGGTCAACATAAGAAGGTCATTACTTTCAACCAAATCCCCCAAATCCACCTTTAAAGGAAAGAACTCCACCTCAAAAGGAGCCAAAAACAAGGGGAAACACCAATACCCTTTAACTTCCAAATAACCTGGGCAGCCTGAAATAGGAAAGCTTTTAGGACAACCCCACCAACTGCAAACCAGTCTGCTCCATAACAATAATAGAACCCCACTTCCCCTGTAGAAGACAAGGGAAGACCATGCCACCCCTGAGACTCGGCCAATCAACACCCACCAAGAGAAATAAAAAATACCTCTGGATGACCAAAAGGTAGGACAAAAAACAAAACCTTCTGAAGAAACCCCTAGTGAACATCTGAGGCCCAAACCCATCTTGAACATATTAGAGGAAGAAGACACCCTCCCCAAACACACCCAGAATGAAGACCCAAAAAGAAGAACAAAGATCAAAGCTCCAAAGTCCTCAACAACAGGGAGGAACACAAAAGGCTATGAGGAATGTCAAAACATGGAAGAAGGAATATTCGCCTTCCAAAAAACACCCACAATAGCAAAAAGAAACAAACAAAGTAATCCATTTTCTTGGCCATAGAACAACCAAAAAGAATATTTGAACAAACCCACAAGAGAATCCATGGTTCCAATCAAGTGAAAATAGACCAAAAAATGATTTCGATCCACCAGAGGCTTCCTTCCATAGGAAGTGAAGCAAAAACTTGTGCACTCCACAATAGTGGAAAATAGTCCACAGAAGGAAGAAATGACCACCACAACCTAGACCCGGACAGGGCTTAGGGAAAGACCCAAACCCAGAATACCAATCACACCATCATCCTCAAAAATAGGGTCACCAAAGAGCAATCTAGAACCACAACAAAAACTAGAACCCTCTAGAGAAGAGCAGCAAGAGAGAGCCCTAGGCAGGCCAAAGCACCAAATGACCACCTAGGAGCACCGAAACAAACAAAAATTGATCAATGAATGAAGAGGAATGGCTAACTATATAGTTTTTGTTGTCATTGATGTCACCATGCTATACAAGTTGTGACTGCAATACTAAGTTAGTGATTGATCTAGTATTTTGGTCTGGTATTTGAACCGGTATACAAGCTACACCCTCTAATATTTTGGTATGTAATCCTTCGTGGTTGATAGTTAATGCTTGCAGTTTTTGGAAATAGTTTATGGGTGTTGAAAGCATGTATGTTTGGAATCTCTTGTGCTTTGGTGCTCGTATGGTATTTCAACATTATTCTGTTGAATACTTTTTGTAATTAAGTCTATTTCTGGCCAACTTCATGAATAATTATGATATAGTGAATCATTTTTTTTATGTGGATATATGTGCGACCTATCTTAGGTCTATTCCAACATGATATAGTGTGCTACACATTTTGATCTATTGGTTGGAAATATTTTGTAAATGCTTGAGGTCGAAAGTTGATGTTTTTGATAAACATGGATTGCACCCAATTAGGCTAACCTAATTGATGCATGTGGATGGATCGAGTATATCTGTTGGGTAGTTTTGAGGATTATGGAAGATGAGAAAAAGCAAGAGTGAGGAATGATATTGATGTGAATGTGAAGAAGTGCGAAAATGATGAAGTGTGTTAAGTCAGTCTATTGAACATCACTGGAACTATATCAGCACTTGTTAGGTGCACTCTCATCAGTTCATTTTTGCTGTGAAGCCAATTTTTGCTTTGTAATATTTTTGTAGGTAGTGAGCCTCCTTGTGTAAGCAGTGAGCTTTTGTATCCGGATAGTGAGTCCTATTCTGGGAAGTGAGCCCTGGGTAGTGAGCCTCTTGTATTCAGTTTTTCTATCACTTTATATTGTGAGTTAATCCTCACCATGGTTTCTCCCTTATTGGATTTTCCTCATAAAATATGGTTTTCATTGTGTTAATTTTTCTTTTTTATCTATATTTCATGTTCATACTTAATAACAGAACAGTGTGATTGTAAAGTTGATAAGTTTTGAAGTTTTTTTTTGAATTTGGTGATAACTAATTCACCCCCGCTCTCAGTTGTCTCGCACCTTTTTAACAATTGGTATCAGAGCTTTGGTTCCTTGGTGTAGAGCTTAACTGCTTGAGGAAGATCCTGAAACTTGATCAAATGGATGATAAAGAAGAACTCCATACTACACTTGAAGATCTCGATAAGACAGAAAATGAAAATAGAAACTTTAAAGAAAATATAGATGAGGCTAATGAATGTATCCAGAAATTGAAAGAACAATTGAAGAAATTCAAGGAAACACATAGAGAAGTGAGTGAGCAGTAGAAACAAGAGATCATCGAATTGAAAGTGCTAGTAGAAGAGAAAAAGAGAATTGAAAAATGTTTGAATACAATGGTGTAGAACAAGTCTAATGAATGCACTAGACTTGAACAAGAGGTAGTAAACTTGAAAGTATACTTAGAGAAGGAAAAACTCTATGAGAAAAATTCTAGATCTAGCTTCATTAGAAACAAGAGATCATCGAATTGAAAGTGCTAGTAGAAGAGAAAAAGAGAATTAAAAAATGTTTGAATACAATGGTGTAGAACAAGTCTAATGAATGCACTAGACTTGAACAAGAGGTAGTAAACTTGAAAGTATACTTAGAGAAGAAAAAACTCTATGAGAAAAATTCTAGATCTAGCTTCAACAAGCTTGAAGAACTACTTATAGGAAAAAAATAAAATAAGGATAAAGGTGGCCTAGGAAATGATATCTGCGAAAGTTCTAAGACTATATAGAATATAGTAAGCAATCAAAAGACTCAAGACAAAGGAAAGCAGAAAATAAATTCAAGAAATTTTGCAAAGAGACCACCTGTGAGATAGCCTAATGCACAAAAAATATTCCTCTTTTAATGGTTTCTTTTTTTCATGCAACAAATTTGGTCACGAGGCAACAAAATTTAGGAGTAGGATGAATCAGTTTCCTGGTTCTTTCTCTAGACAATTTTCTCATGCAATAAATTTGGACATAAAGCCACTGAATGCAAATCTCAGGTAAGAATTATTAGTCAAGTGATGATGAATAGGTTTAATGGTGGCAAAATGAATCTATTTTTTAATGGCTACTGCTATACCTGTGACAAATTTGGACACAAAGCAAATCAATGTAGATCAAGAAGTAATGGAGGTCAGACTAATCAGAAAAGTGTTGTCTGCTATAATTGTAATAAACCTGGACATATCTCAATATTTTATAGAAGTAAGAAGGGAAATCAGTCTACTCTGGTAGAGAAGAATGAGCTAGTGAAGATTGATAAAGAAGAGGTGAAGCATGAGATGAATAATATATGGAGGAAGAAAGAAGAAGAACGTGAAACTGCTAATGTGTTTGTGCCCTCATTCGGTACAAAAAATTCTTCTGGGAACTAAATCTTGCATGGTCTTAGGGGGAGCATTATCAGAAAACTATAAAAATCCCCTAGATGAATGTCATGTCAGAGGTTGGCATGAGGATGTGTTGTGATGAATGAATAAATAGATGTTTTGGAAAAGAAACCGAAATAAAACATGTTGGCATGCTAATTTGTGGATCGAATTAGGGTTATTTGTGTTGAGAAGAATGGTTTTAGCAGCTTTTTGAAGTTTTTCACATTTAATGTGAATTAGGGAAAATAGATGGTGTATAAGGTAAAATTCATAAGTCTTTTTTATCACTTGAGCACTTCAAGAGTTTGAAAGGAGTCTTGGAGTGATCTCAAAGTAATCTGAAGCAATTTTGAGGTAATTTGAATGAATTATTATAGATACTCAGGAATTATTTCTTAGTTTACAAAGGGGAAGAAGGGAAAATGATGGAGTTTCAACTGAACATTAATGAATTCAATAAAAGATGAGCATGACAATGGACAGAGGATCGAGTGGTGACATTCCACTGAAGTTGAAAGGAGTTGAATTGGAAGAATTTGATCAAAGAAAGATGAAGGAAATGGAACTAGGGCTGAAGAAAAATGAGTTACAGAGCATAAAAACCCTAGGTATGGATTCATGAGGAGAATTTCCATGGTTTGTAGATAAAGAATTCATCTTGTTCTTGTTGAGTTGATTCAAGAGCAACAATATTATGTTGGACAAACCCTACTTGATCATGAAGGAAGCGATCGAAGCAATTATTGGCTTATGTAGTGTTGGGGATCTCCCTAGGAAGAAATCCGTGAAATACAAAGATGTGGAGGAACTTACTATCATTGATATAGACCCTCGAGCTCTATTGATAAACACTCTTGAGGATTCTGCTATAAGGAATGTTGTGTATTGTTGAACCCCAATCCTAATACCTGCAAAACAACATGAACAAAAACATTAGAAGATGAAATGCAAGCAAGAACAAGGATTCCCCATGAAATCCATTAGAAAAGTTTAAAATAGGAAAGAATAATGAAGAGCACAAATGAAATAGATTAAAATCCTATCCAAACAAGTAAACTCTTGATCCCATGGGGGAATTGGTGCCAATTTGATGTGAAAATTGGCCCTTTCCCAGCTCCTATGATGCAAGATTTATGTGTGATGAAGAGTGATCCACTTTGTTGATTCTTGATGAGTGCTCCAATAGAAAAATTTGCATAACCTAGCTATGAACTCAATGATAATGGATGAAAATTGCTTAATGATTTGAACATGGTAACTTTACTCAAATTGTGGATGATCGAATAAGAAGATTAGCCTCTTATTTATAGATGAGATTTATGGATGAATGTCCAAAATAGAGCAATGTGGGACTAAGAATTAGCTAATGGAAAAGTGTCACTTGTCAACTTATGAGTGGATGGAGGATGTGCAAGTTTTGAGGATTGTGTCAATAAATGCATATATTTGAATTTTGAATTTGTTGAAATGACATGCAAGAGGGAAGGAAGAATGCATTGAATGCCACTTGGCTCAAGGAAAAGGACATGTAAGAGAGAGTAGATGCCTTGTTGGAAGGACTCATCCCACTTGGATTTTGAATTCAAACTTGGGAAATATTCCTTAAAAGATTCCTTGTTGAAGGAAAATAGAGATTTAATAAATCAATTCAATCTATTTTCATGTGCAAGTGGTAAAAGATGGAGGATGGTACATAAGGAGAGATTAAATTAATCCAGGTTAATTAATTTAATGAAGGGGTTAAATGATGTGACCTATTTGACTTAAATTTGTGGATTTATTTAAATCAAATATGTGAAGAATATGATAAAGGATTAATTAAATAAGGATTTGATTTATTTAATTAAAAGAGATGATGTTAGATTAAACTAAATAGGGTTTTAATTTATTTAATTTAATAGATAGACTTTAAAGATTTAATCAAATAAAATTAATTATTTAATTAAATAGGATAATTAGATCAAAATGGTTAATTTAATTATCTAGAAAGAATGAATTAATTAGATAACCGATTTATTTAATTAAGAGAGGAATATTGATGAATTTAATCAGATAAAGGTATTTGATTAAATGGTTAGACTGAAGGATGATTCAGGACGAAACAATGTTAGTGGTGAGGATTAGATGTCCAATGTCAATTAGTATATTTTATGTGTCTACATGTACGAAATTTCTTATAAAATCTATTTCAAAAATCATGAAGGTTTGACTTCGGCTATTGTTGTATATCTTGCACACATGATGGTTAAGGAAAACAAGCAGTTTGATTTGTGTAGCCTATTACTTGAAAACCTAACTAAAGATTTTTGAATGTCATTGGTTGAGGATCATCCTTTTCAGTTTGGATCTTTGTTCATGCGTTTGACTTTTTAATTTTTGAACTCACTACCAGGAAGAGAAAATGTTGAGTGGAAATCTGGTATTCTTGTTGGAAAACAAGAACTTACAGATACTTGGAATCATTGGCGAACAATGTAAGTGTTTACAGAACATACTTCACATCCCTAAAGACAAATTTGTGCTTCAGTATGTCAATACCTAGTCATTCTGAAGTGGGTTCATCCTATGGTAAGAAATAATTGGAAGTTATCATTGGTGAGTCCCCTCTGGAACCTAAAAAGAAGAATGAAGAAGAATCTCTATTTGGATCTGGCTCCTTTGATCCAGAGGATATACGAATGATGCTAGACAAGGGTGAAATGAAGAAGATTGGCGAAATGTTGAATGCATGCTCTCCAATTGAGAAACTTAAAATTGATAATGTATTGGTTGACTATTTTCTCAATAGGGGTATTTTAGTTTCAGATGTATCAGATTCTTTGCTAGATAATCTAGTAGAAATTATTGAAGAGAGAACATTGTTGGAAGGACCCGAAGGTCATAAGTTTAATGCTATGATTGAGAGAAGATGTACCAAAGAAAAACAAGTGTTATTTGAACATATTAATGAGACAAAAGAATGCATCAAAGAAATATCTTTCATCTACAGGTATTGTCTCTAGTGGCCAGCAGTTGTTGACAATTTCAGAAGTAGAATTGAAGCCATTGAATCTGATATGAACTGTATTGGAAATAAATTTGATTTCTTCATGTTGGTGTAAATAAATTCTTGTACCTAGTTCATTCATTACTTGGATACTTATTTACACATGTTAAGTTTACTTTGGTCCTAGGAAGGAATCTTTCTAGAAGGTGTTAGTTGTCATTAGTTGTTATCTTATCTTTTGACAACTACTACATGAACCTAGGTAAGTGTGATTAGTTGTCTCATGTCATATGATTAAGACACTTGTCATAATCCTATGACATCTTGCATATCACCTTGGCTATATAACCAAGGGGTCTCTCATTGTAAAATCAATCATAGCAATCATCTCATATCATTGACATTGAATACAATTTATTATTGTCATATTCATCTCTCTCTTTTGTGCTTTCCATTTGGTCTCAAGATCTTGGCATCTATAGCCAATTATAACATGGTATCAGAGTGAGTTGGGTGTCATTGGAGAGTCTTTTTCTAAAGAGAGATAGCAGATATGGGGGTGTTCCATTTTTGGCTCTTTATTGCAGGTTCAAATTAGAGCTTGTTGGTGCAAAATTAAGCTCACCATTGCATCCAGAAGGTTTGAGAAAGCTGATTTTGCCTTATGTTTGGTCCAAATCAGACATACGAGGCCAAATCTATGAGGGTTTGAAGTTGAAGTGTGGTTGCCAGATCTAGAAGGTAGCTGCATTTTTGGAGCATTTTGGGTCAAATATGACCCTACCATTGCTTTCAGAAGGGCCAAAAACCTTAAGATTGACTACCAAATCATCCAAAATGGAGCAGTTGTTCGGTGAGGCAAAAAAAAATTACCCAAGGAGTCATACGGCCCCCAGATCGCCATAAATACCGGGTCGTATGATTTATTTTTCAAAAATTTCTAAAAAAAATTTTAGTCCAGTCGGTATTTTATTTTTGTAAAAAAAATTCAAAATAAAAATCAAATTATATAAGCCCGATTGATTTTTCTTTGAAAATATTTCTATTAAAAAAATCAAAAGTTTGTTTTTAATTTTCTACAGAGTACAGGGTACAATTCACAAACTATACCCTATCCCCTCGTCATACCTGGGAGCTCCACATGGGCACTAGGCCCCACCATCTGCTACCTCACCAATCATCACCGACATTTATCGAATATGGCTGGGTATTCATCAGCGGCTGACAGTCTTGAAGAATTCAGTAAAACCAATAACTGGTGGGTGCTTCAAATCAAATAAATCCGACGATTTTTGAGATTCCCTAACGAATATCCCAATTAGTAAAAGCATATTCCGTCACTAGCACCAGCAACAATATTCCATCAAATAGGAAGAATATTTTGGCACATGGTCGATGGCAACTTTGATGGGCTGAAGGCCATCAAATTTAACACAATAGTTTGCTGACGTCAGCAATACATCAATACGCTCAAAAAAAATTTCCCCCCTTTCATTTGCATTTTGGTTTTGGTAGTCCAACTTCAGAAGGCCATATCTTGCTCATTTTGACTCCTTTTTTTAAACAATTTTTTTTTATTTTGTCTAATTTTTCATGATCTACACAGTGGTGTAATCATTTTTTGGTTTTGGTGCCTGGTTTTTCCATAATTTTTAGATTCTCATAGGTTTTGCTATTTTGTCCTCATTTTGAGAACTTCGGGAGATCATATCTTGCTCCTACAGTAACATTTTTGGGTGCATTTTTTTTTAAAGTGCATGATTTTTTGTGTAATTCTCAGTGGTATGATTATATTGATTTCATTTTGTACCAAAAATTGTACTTGATTCTATGGCCTATTTTGGGAATTTACATGTACCAAGATCAAAGACCACTTCATTATTTTTGGCAAGTGGTAACTGTAAACGCACTAAATATAAAGTGCCAAATCAGATATTGCTTGGGGGGTTTCTTGATTGAGTGATTTTGGGGGGGTAATCTTGTAGTTATTGTTTGCATTCTTTTGCTTGATTTGTGTTCTTGCAATGGAGAAATCTCAAATTGAACTCCTAACTCCACATAATTATGCTATATGGAGATAATCAGTATGGAAATATCTCATGATGAAAGGTCTAATATTTCATCTAAAGGACACAATTCCAAAACCTACTGATGCTAAATAATTGGCAAGATGGGAGATTGATTGTGAGAAAACACTTGGATGCATATGTTCATTAGTCCCATTTAATTTGCAATTTCATATTGAATCATGCAATACACCTAAAGAGGCATGGGAGACTTTTGAAAATTTGTATGGTAAAAAAGATAAGATTAGAGTTTATCAGATTGATAATGATTTGATGAATCTTGATCCTAAATTTTTTGACCACATCCAAGACTACATCTCCAAAATCAAGCAACTAAGAACACAATTGAAGGAATGCAGCATTGAAAAAGATGACTTACAATTGATTCTAAATGTGTTATCCAAGATTGGTCCTGAGTATTTAGTATTTGTTTCTATTTTTCATACCCATCGACTTTCTATGGGAGCATCATATGTTGATCCTAAGTTTGACGACTTTGCAAATATCCTAATCCAAGAGGAAGCTAAGTTAATGAACATGGTTCTAATCAAGTCATCCAAGTCACGAGCATTGGTGGCAAGTGAGTCTAAGGTACACAGAATCAGGGAATCTTGATAAGAAGCAAAAGAAGAAAAAGAACAAGCCATATAAAGAATCAAAATCCTCAAAAGGAGAATCGTCTAAGAATGAGAGGCCTTTTTGTGCATATTGCAAGAAGGATGAACATGAAGAACACTATTGTTATAAGAAGGATATTAATGAGTTGAAAAATCTTCTCAAAAAGAATCACATTGATTTTCCTTCTAGAATGTATGAATCTTCTTCTCCTTCTACTTCAAAACAATCTAAAAAGGAAAAAGGTCAAGCACCTACATCAGGATATAAAGGACAAGCTCTTTGTGCTCTTTCAGGTCCAAGATCAGGGAGATGGCTTCTAGATTCAGGAGCATCTCATCATATGGCATCTTCACATACTATCTTCTCTTCATTTCAGCCTTGTACTATGTCTCCTATCTTGATGGGAAACAATACATACATGAGTGCAATAGGGAAGGGATCTATTAGTTTTGGGGAGAACACTTTTCAGGATGTCTTGTGTGTTCCTCATTTGACGAACAATCTGTAGACGCTTAAAAATGACCTAGGCCTGCAAGCTTCTATTTTTACTACTTTCGTCCTAACATAATTAATACATTTAATTATGTCCTTGGTCCACATTCGACTATTGATTAAATAATTCATAATTATTTAATTAATTTATGTCCTTTTATTCTTCATGATTATTAAATAAATAAATTCTATTTATTTATTAAATACATCATTAATTGTCTAAGTCTTCCCTTAATTAAATAAATTTCTTAATTTATTTAATTTCCCTTTGTCATATATTTCTTCTTGATTATTAAATAAATAAGTTTGATTTATTTATTTAATATGTCACTAACTGTCATAATTAAATGAATTCATTAATTTATTTAATTAATTAATCTTATCTTCTAAGTTAAATAATTTAATTTAATTATTTAATTGTCAATTTAATATTCTTCTCATTTTAAATAAATCAATTATTTAAAATGTCATCACAATCTTAACTGTCAGTCCATTTTGGTAAATAATCTGAAAAAGATTATTTATTATCTCATAGAATCCATAATTTGAATTAACTCAATTCAAAATGGTAACTAATCTTCTAAAAATCAAGTAATCGGGCAGATTCTTGATTTTCCAAATCTGATCTTTAGTCCAACTCTTATCTTCTTGATTTTTCGAATCTCACAAATCAGGTAGTCTTTATCTTCTTGATTTTTGAAAATCCTTATTTTCTAATTAATTTATCTCATTTATTCTCCATCGTCGATCTGATTATTTGAGATATTATTGTGATTGTTAGATTAAGGAATTTTCCCTAACCCTGATTAGGGATTCTCATATTTAATCTGGACCTCTCGTTCTAGGTCTTTCTTAGAATTCAATCTCATCCGTCCACTCAAAATTGTGCTTTCTATAAAAGACAATTTTGCTCATAATTTCGGGATCCGACAACTTCATTTTTAATTTAATAGTCATTATAGTCATTTGGCATTAGTAGTCATTATTTTCATAGACATTGTCATAGTCATAGGCATTTAGACATTGCATAAATCCTTCAAAGCTTGTTGTAGGTCTTAGACATTTGCAGATTACTCGCACAACGAATCTGAGGGCACAATATCATCCAGCAAGCAAGAAGGTATTATGAAAGGGAATCATGGAAGTTTCGGCGATTAGGTATAATCATTTGGTATTTTACTTCCTTTTTGTTTCGTAAGATCTTTGGGTTTCGTTTATTCTCATTGTTTATTGCTAACAACTTCCTAGCCAAAATCCTAAAAACAAATCCTCAATTACACAATCTTTTTTCCATATATCAGATTACACATGGTGGAGATAGGAGAACTATGGAGTTCACACCTGATTCTATCATCATTCAAGACTTTGAGACTCAAGAGATCATTGCTACTAGGGTGGTTGATCATTCATGTCGATTGTATACCTTTGCATAGTTTGCTTCTGATGGTGACATTGTTCCTTCGATTGTTGATCACATGAACCATGATTTAGGGGAGACATTTGGATTTTTGAACTTGGGATTTCTCACATCAGATCCAGTACTTGATCCATGCATTGCATCTCCTCCATCTACAGTTACAATTGATGATGCTTGTGATTCCACAGTTTGGGTTCCTTGTGATTCAATGCAACATGATATACATAGTCTTCTAGACATGGCTACTTTGGATGACTTCTTGATAGGTATTTCAGACTTGTTTGTGGAGTCTCATCTTGCATATTTGGAGGACACTATTGATGGCATTCATCTTCTCTTTGATGAAGATGCTCCTTCTTTAGTTGTTGTGAGGGAACACTTTGACCCTCTTGTTCATTATCTACATGATCATTCTTTGTAGTTTAGTGTGAGTGTGGATACTTTTGGACAACATTTGGAGGAGGCTTCTTTGTCTTTAGAGGGGATATCCTTGTCTTTGGATCATGTTCTACATTAATCTCTACTAGATGTTGGATTGTCCTCTTCATCAGTGTGTCCTAGAATGCTTTTTTGGAGTGTGTCAACTTTCGACATCGACATGGAGACACTTGAGCATACTTCAGAGACACCACCATACATCATCCATATTTTTGACATCCTGCATACATCCATGGTTTTGTTTCTTCCTAAGGGGAGGAATGTTGTTCGGAAAGATTGGATCATCTCCAGCATTCAATGTCAAGCTTCTACCATCATTGCAGGAGACTCAACATTGAGGGGGGGCTGCCTTGTCTCTCTTCTACTTCTCTCTTATGGGGGGGTCTTTTTCCTCATATGGGGTTTTTACCTTCTCATTCTTCATTGAGAGAATTTATATTTTTTATTTTATCTCTCTTTTGGGGAGGAGTTTTGTCCCATTGGGTTTTCTCCTTTTCTCTATTTGTAGGAGATTGCATTGCATATGTACATGGGTACCTAACATGGCCGAGTAGTCGGGACCCATATTTACATCTTTGTGTCTTTTGCATAATAATCTTTTACTCACTAAGTTGCACTTAAGGGGGGGTGTTGGTGTAAATAAAGTCTTGTACCTAGTTCATTCATTACTAGGGGAATTATTTACACATGTTAAGTTTACTTAGGTCCTAGGAAGGAATCTTTCTATAAGGTGTTAGTTGTCATTAGTTGTTATCTTATCTTTTGACAACTACTACATGAACCTAGGTAAGTATGATTAGTTTTCTCATGTCATATGATTAAGACACTTGTCATAATCCTATGACATCTTGCATAGGATTAAGGAAGTTGTTGAGGTCTGGTTGGATCATCTCTTTGGAATTCTCTCTGATGCAAAAAATTGTGAATGACAGTGTCTATCTTCTAATCAGACATCCTCCTTTACATAGTTATCTTTACTTAATGGTATGAGTGCAAGAATGGATTTGGATGTGCTTTCTTGTAAAAGGATTCTTCTGATCATAAGAGAGAGGTACAAGAAAATATTTCATGTAAAAATTGTCATTTTCACTTGAATGTTTGAAATGGAGTGTTTTTAATTTCTTTGTATATACAATGTTGCCCTATATAAACATTTATATACTATTTTTGGTCACCCTTTTCCATTGATGTCAAAGGGGGAGAGAGTCATGTGAAGAACAACTATGGTGATAGGAGGAAAGAACATTGTGTTTTTTAAATTTTGGCACATGTTGCCATCAATGACAAAGGGGGGGATTGTTGGAAGAATAAAGAAGAATGGCTAACTATATAGTTTGTGTTGTCCTTGATGTCACCATGTTATACGGGTTGTGACTAAAAGACTAAGTTAGTGCTTGATCTGACATTTTGGTCCAGTATTTGAACCGGTATACAAGCACCACCCTTCGGTATTCTGGTCCGCAATCCTCCATGGTGGACAATTACTGCTTGCGGTTTTGGGAAACAATTATTAGGTGTTGAAAGAATGTATGTTCGAAATATCTTGTGCTTTGGTGCTTGTATGGTGTATCGGCATTATTTTGTTGAATAATTTTTACAATTAAGTCTATTCTTGGCTGACTTCATGAATAATTGTGATATGGTGAATCATTTTTTTTATGTGGATTTATCTGTGACCTATCTTAGGTCTATGTCAACATGATATAGTGTGCTACACGTTTTGATCTATTAGTTGGAAATATTTTGCAAATGCTTGAGGCCGATAATTGATGTTTTTTATAAACATGGATTGCATCCAATTAGGCCAACCTAATTGATTCTTGTGGATGTATCGAGTATATATGTTGGGTAGTTTTGAAGATTGTGGAAGATGAGAAAAAGCAAGAGTGAGGAATGATATTGATGTGAATGTGAAGTGTGAAAATGATGAAGTGTGTTAAGTCAGTCTATTGAACATCATTGGAACTATATCAGCACTTGTTAGGTGCACTCTCATCAATTCATTTTTGCTGTGAAGCCAAATTTTATTTTGTAATATTTTTGTAGGTAGTGAGCCTCCTTGTGTAAGCAGTGAGCTTTTGTATCCGGATAGTGAGTCCTATTTTGGGAAGTGAGCCTTGGGTAGTGAGCCTCTTGTATTCAGTTTTGCTATCACTTTATATTGTGAGTTAATCCTCACCATGGTTTCTCCCTTATTGGATTTTCCTTGTAAAATATGGTTTTCATTGTGTTAATTTTTATTTCTATTATCTACATTTCATGTTCATACTTAATAACACAATAGTGTGATTGTAAAGTTGATAAGTGTTGAAGTTTTGTGTTTGAATTTGGTGACAATTGATTCACCCCCCCTCTCAGTTGTCCTACTCCTTTTTAACAAAAAGGACTTCACAGACCTAAACCACATGCCCAAGGGGCCACACAGACAGGCGCATGCAGTCACAGCAAGCCCAAGAAAGAGCTGAAAAAGGAAAGGCGGCTAATGCAAACACATCTAACCCACCAACAAACTAGAAAAATCTGAGGGAAGAATAGAGAAAACCCTCAATGCACAATAGGGAAGAAGGTCCCCCATCAGACAAAAAAAAAATTAGCCTCCCCATTTGGATCTGCCTCGCCCTCACCATCACCATCAGGGTCATAATTCAAATCCCCAGCGTCTCTCCCATTCCTGCCCAGAGATGCCATATAATAAGTATTATCCTTGTAGACACTTAAAATTGTCCTAGGCCTACGACTCTAATTTTCATCATAATTCTAATCTTCATTTTCATAATTAAATAATGCTAATTATTTAATTATTTTCTAAAAGTTACTTTTCCTCTATTAATTAAATAACTTTAATTATTTGATTAATTCATTCTTACCTTTATTCTTCCTTGATTAATTAAATAGATATTAATTGTTTAATTACGTCACTAATTAAACCTATCCTCTATTAAATAATAATTTTGAATTATTTAATTAATTCCTATCACACTTTCGACTATAATTAAGTAATCACTTTAATTATTTAATTATTCTTTAGCCTTTTCTATCTTTAATTAAATATTTATTTATTTATTTTATTTAATCCTAAAATATTGAATGTTGAATTAAATTATTATTTAATTCATAAAAGGTTTATCCTTAGCTCATATTCCTCTGAGATTAGATAATCTCTTCATTATCTAATTAGTCATTTAACACTTAATTCTAGATTTAATTAGATCAGTCAGCTATCTACTAATTTAATATATGATTGTTTTTAACGAATAGACTTTCTAGGTCAATCATCCAATTATCTATATTTATTCCTATCTTCTGTGTGCAAACATTTATTAATTAAATAACTTTAATTATTTAATTAATTTATTCTCATTGTCTATCTTCGTCAATCTTTATCTTTACATGCAATCTCTATTCTTCTGATTTTTGAATGGTCTTAACTAAAGATTAAATTATTATTTAATTTAATCTCCACCTTTTATGCTTTTTTAACTCGCACTAATTCAACCCTAATTCGAATGCATGTCACAATCTTCAATCGTAATCGTCACTTTATCTTTTAATCTAAACCTGTCATTCGAAAATCAATTTTCTATAAATTGGCTTTCCTTCATCATTATTACTCCTCCCAAAATCTTATGAGTTTTGGAAGCAATCAACTTTAGAATCTTTGATGTTTTTCTAATAACACTATCATGAGGCTATACTTGCACACTTAAGAGAAATTTGAGGTCAATTATCATACAACAACAAAAATGGAGAAGTGCAATCGAGGTTATTTATGGAATTACATAGATGTTTGGTGAGATCATTCTTGTATTTATGCTTTGTTTATTCCATTGTTCTTTGTCAGTCGCAACAGTCAGTCTTTGTCATTATTGAACTACGTTACCTCTGTGATTGGACGTAGGCAAGGCCATCTGTTGATGTGCCCTCGAGGCATTAGGTCATTCTTTTTTAGGTTTGTTTGTATAAAATCATGAGTCAATCCTTAGTCAATAAGATAAATTCATTGGTCATGTCGAACTACAAGGTCTCTGTGTGTATAATGTAGGCAAGGCCATCAATTGATGAGCCCCCAAGGCCACACTAGGTCAGTTCATTGGGGTTTGTCAATTTCACTATCACACACATCAAATATTGTCAAATAAATCAAATCTTTTTCAGCCAATCTTGTCATTCAAAGTTTAGTCGAACTACAAGGTCTCTGCATGTATAACATAGGAAAGGCCATCAATCAATGAGCCCCCAAGGTCGTACTAGGTCAGTCCTTTAGGGTTCGACGTGTCAGTTAGCATTAGTCATACATTGTTATCAAACACACACAATTTTCAAAATATCAAGACAAGTCATGCATTAACAAGACAAACAAGTCAACAAGGTCAACAAGTCAAATCAAACGAATTGTCAAAGCAATAACAAAAGCAATCAACCTATGTCTTATACAAGATGTGTCCTTCCTGAAAATAGACATGATCATTTAGTCACACAAGCATCATCATTTCCTTATACAAGTGGTCACATGATTGAAACTAGACTCAACGTCTTATACGATATGTGTCTTTCTAAAACTAGGCTTAGTCATTTTCTTGTACAAATAGTCACATGATAAAAACTAGACTCAATGTCTTATATGATATGTGTCATTCTTGAAACCAAGTTTTATCAAACATCAATTAAACAACAAAGATGATCAGATTTTGGAAAATATTTTTATTGGTTGTTGACATTATGACTTGTTTTGTCTTATCTTTTCAATTGGATTTGTCTTTAAGTCCCGTTACTAGATTTCTCGAGGATTTCACACGAAGGATTTAGAGAAGCAAGGATGTATCAAGACTCTTTTTCTTTGGCTGTTGTTTGTTGACTGTCTTTTGGATTTGTCTTTGATTCAGGTTACTAGCTTCCTCAAGGATGTCCCATGAAGGATTTAGAGGAGCAATGATGTCTCGTGAATCATTTTCTTATTTGATTGCTATCTATAGTATGTCTTGACAAAAAGACTGGGGAAAATTTTCCCTTAGTATGAGTTAGAACATTCCTTATCTGCGACTATCTATTCTAGTAGGTGGATGACCTTACACACCTTGGTCTATCTCATATAATGGTTTTTTTTGTCCATTTGTATCATTTAACGCCCAATGATGATTTAATGCAAGGCCTATTATGTTTTGGAAAAACATTGAAGATTTCTAATACTAACATCCATGTCTTTTATGTTACTATTCATCTTTTTCACACTAATATTTCTTCTTTCTTGAATTATGATGGACTCCTATGACACACAAAAACAAAAATAAAGCATCTTGCATATGCATTCATGTTAAAAACATCATTTAGACATTGCCATACATATATACATAGTAAATCTTACAAATATTTTGCATTTGAAAAACACAAAAATATACACATCCATCGCATCTAGGAGTCCATGACATAACATACATTCACCATCATAAACTACATAGCATATTATCACAATAAATACATTTACATGACATTGTAAATACATAAATCATATTGCATCTCATAATCATAAATGCATACATGACATCCATAATACCATAAAATTAAATGCATACATCATCATAACATCATAGGTTGCATACACATCATAAAGTACACCTTGGAATCCATAGCACATCCATAAATAGAAGACTACACATCATATAGAGAACTGCATATCATATCATCTCTGCCAAAAATGATATATATTGCTCAAAAAAGTGTCACAGTACAATGTCATAATGTATCTCTCAAACTAGAGCTCGTGGGCTCTACAATCAAAATACAATATCTACATAATAGATAACATCTCCCTAGGCTGAACTCCCACTACTCCCATGTAGAGAATGAGGAGGTGACTAATGGGGAGGTGTTGGGGGGGTGTTGATGATTGTTGTGGAGAAGGGGGCCTATCATAAGGTCTTGTCCTGTGAGGTCCTATGACACCCTCAGTGCTCTGGGATCTGTTGTGTGACCTATTGAGTGATCTATTACTCATAGCCTATGAAGCACTAGGATCTCATCTCTCAGGAGGTACCTCCTACTCATATAAATCCCTATAATATCTCTCCCTTTCACCAGCCCTAACCAAATCTTGAGCCATAGATGCAACTGGTCCAGTAAAAAGAGATCTCAACTCCACAAACCTCTACTTAGTCTCCTATTGGCATGCCACCGCCTGATCCCTCTCCAAGTAGGCACTATCCCTCTCCATCTATATCCCATCCCTCTCTGCCCACACAACTCTAACCCTCTCCTCCAAGACCTCCACCCTGGCCTATAAATCGGCCAGCCGATGATCAATGGGACCCTCCTCCTCCTATTGTGGCCTCTCTCTATCATCAACATACCACTCCTCAACAATCCTATCTCGAAGCACCCTCTCCTAATCCCCCATCTCCTCCTCGAGGTCATCATCATCATCCTGATACCCTTCCTATAACAAATCAAGGGAATCCAACTCTTCCTCCCCACCAACGGCCTCCTCCCCAATGACCTCCTCTACAACAAGCTCCTCCCCAACGGCCTCCTCTGCGATGACCTCCTCTCCTCCACCAATCTCCAACATGGGTACGTCCTCTCCCTCCCCCTCATCCTCACAAATAGGTGACAAATCTGGGCCTCAGCCTCAACTACCTCGTCAACCCCGTTTGTAATGCAACATCACACAAACCCCAAAGGAACAACTAAAAAAATGCAACAATTTTTTTTTAAGAACAAAAGGAATGTACTTTAAGTATTCCAACATAACTAATGTTCCAAGTTGCACAACTAAGTCCTTTCGGGTACACAAGGTGACATTACCAAACTATCCCATAACAAAGTTAATGGATGAAACATTAAATTACCAATTACATAATCCATTCATTCACATATCATCACTTAACCATTCATTAACAATAACCAAAATGATATGAATAAACCATACATGAAAATTACAATAAATTAGACATGGAGATATAAGGTACATATTTTCGCAGATACAACATAACATTAACAGTATTTACAAATGGTAGTTCAAGAATTATTTACATGGTGTGATAACACATTACATCAGTCTGATAATACGTCTCAATGACCACATATACAAAATTACATCATAGGTCTTCCCAACGCATGTGGGAGTGATACATCAATACATAAAATACATCTAGAGTACAAATATACATCTGGTAACATATGAACTCTGGATCAAACTACATCTGCAAAACTCTGCACTAAAGGGTACAACTGCATCATAAGGGGACCCAATGAGGTGTGTAGCATATTCCACCTGACCACCCCCATGCTAGGAGTAAATAAGGAAGGATCCTCAACCAAGTACATACAAACAGTCATGCAAGACTAAACTCCAGACATGAAAAATAAGAGACCACAAAGGAAATACAATATCAAAAGATCACTCACAAATCATAACAACAATAAATCACCAAAACATAACAATAGACCACTTCCAGAGGATTTCAATAAAACAACTCAAAGGGAAAACTAGAGGAGAGTTTCATTGCATGGCCTTACATGGATTATCTAGACAACCTATCACAAGGTATTGCCTCCATCTATGGTTATCCTGACTGCCTATCTCAAGGCGTCGATCCATAGGGTGACTCATACGGAACCGTTAACCTCTCGTGAAGATGAGGCAACGATCATGCCAACCACGACCTTCTCGGCCCACCTTTAGTCTACGAAATCCCTAACAAGCAGACGAGGCATCCATAATTATCTTATTAATGTTTTACTACCCACCCCCTAATTAATTAATTAGGTTATCACTTATTACTCTAACTCTAATGTGGGTTATCCTAACAGCCCCTTTGTGTGTCGGCGCCCACGTAGAGCCACTCTACCTAGAAACCCAAAACATAAAAATCCAATTCCAAGGAGTTGTATTAGCAAGAACACTGAACCACAAATGGAACATCCACGAGGAAAAACCATCTCGCCAAAATCATATGAAACAACACTCATAAAAATGGCACAACTCCATATGTAACTCAAATCACAACTAAAACATAGGGACCAAAATCAAATTAAAAGATCAAAATAAAACATCATTTCCCCACCTGTGGAAGTCCCTAATAAGTAATTTAAACTCCTATAGAAGGATAACAACTGAAGGATTTTTCCCACAATACAAAATGCCAATTAAGAGAAAACCACAATTAACTCAACGAAAATTTCAAGAGTAAACAATTACGTAAAACAACACCATATAACACATTTCGTTACAAAATAATTTAACCAAGAAAATAAACAAACTAGTTTACTCAAGAATATTCAACTTAATTAAATCACATGGTTTATTTCTAATTTACTCGATTACACTATAACATTGCAAATTTATTTAATTATTCCATAATCTCAGCATAAATACCATCTTTATTTATATATATATATACACATATATATACACTTTTATGCATATATACATATATACATATATACGTATATATAATAAAATATATATAAAAAAATTATGCATTTAAATCATATCATAAAAATTACCCATATACTTCCCTTAATTTACAGCAGTAAGTATATATATAAAATATATATATATATATATATATATATATATATATATATATATATATATATATATATATTAATATTAATATTAATATATATATATTTATTTATTTATATAATCTATATATAACATAAAAATCAAATTACAATAAAAATTGAATTAAAGAAAAGCTTTTAATACATAGTACCCAGCGCAGTATGTGGTACTATGTACCTCCCCGTGGGGAGGCCGCAACCCCCACACGGCTGCGCCCAACAACCATCGGTTGTTGTGCGTAGCCTGTGGCTGCTACGCACAGTACCATGGGGTCAGGGGTGGTATGGCGGCAGCCGACCACTCCCCCCCGCCCCCAATATATATAAACTTTATTTTATCTTTTATTTCTTTCATAAAAAAAAACGTCGAACATAGAAACGAAAATATATATATTTTATTCTTTTCAACAAAGACAAAATATAAAATTTGAATATCTATATGTATATATATATATATATACATACACACACACACACACACACATATATATAGGTATACATGTGTATATATTTTCCCACTAATTACAAAATAAATATATAAATATAATAAATCAACAGTCCAGTTCTTTTCTCCAAAACACAAAATAAATCTAGGCCTACAAGTTTAAACCCCATAACAAATTTATTTTCATTCAAATCAAGAATTTTAACTACTAGATTTATAGAAGAAAATTCAGAAGATTTAACAATAGATTTCGATAGAAGATTAAAAGTTTGACACAACAAATTTTCAATAACAGAATCCTTCCTTCAAAACATAGATATTAATTTAGAGTAAGGTGGACATGATTTTCATTTTCCTTATAGAACTATCAAAAACAAAAGAATTAATAAATTAAAAAGAACCTGAAATCCTTCGTTTGATTTTGAATCCAAACACGGTAACCCTTCTTCCTTTTTCGAAAACAGACTTTATCTGTAGTTCCTTCTCCAATTCCTTTTTTCAGCTAACTTTTGGATCAATAATCATTTTTTCCCTTACCAAGAACAATTTTTTAACAGAGAAGCACAAAAACATATCTTTTTTTTTAATTCCCTCCTTTTCTTCTTCTCACCAAAATATAAATAAATAAAAATAAATCAAGCTCTTTCTTTTTCTCCAAAAATCTACCACGTGCATTGGTTCTTTTTTTCTTGTTTTAAAAGCTGACATTTATCTCTCAAATTTAATTAAAAATTCATTATTTTCACATTTATCCTCACATGATATTATCCTTAGATTTTATAATATTAATATTTTGAAAAAGACAATTTACAATTATCACAAACATTATTTATTTAAATTAATTACTTTATACTTTTTAATTAATTAAATATCTTTTAATTTACAATATTTTAAATCCAACAATTAACTAAATTACAATTACATACAATTAATCATATCAACAAAATAACATTAATTAATCCCATATAAAATAAAGATAAACTTAATAACAACTATCCACAAATAAAATAAATAAACAACAACAATATTGAGACAAAGACAAGGTCAAGACCATAACACTGAAAGACTCACAACGAGGTGATGGACTTGGGATGGGGACACTTCCTTATCAACTCCCTTTTTCAACATCATACCCGTTGGGTTTATGGGACACGCTCAGTCCTGACAAGCAGGTGGAGTCGGTGTCCTATACCTGCATAGAAACAAATGTCAAGTAGCATGTAAATCTCCATTGTAGACACACCGTGAAAGGTAATCACGGGGTAGCAGGGCACTTGCAAGCAAGTGATGCTACTCTATCCTTTCACCAAGACTCACTAACAAACACATCAGAAACCATAGCATAACCAAATAATATAACCACTACATAATGTATCATCAAACATCATAAGTAACGTCAAGTGCAGCAAATCAACCAAACTATGAATCCACACACAACCAAGTCGGTGAACTAATCACCGTCACAAACCAAGTACCAAACCAACACATAAGAGTATCAAAGAGTATCAAAGAGTATCAGCAACATGAGGGGTATTACATCCTCCCCCCTAGAACATGGCTTACTCCTGGAAGCCAGTAAATAAACATGGGTAAGCTTCTCTAATATGGGATGCATCCTCCCATGTTGTCGAAGTCTCATCATTTGGGTCCCACTAAAGCCGCACTTGTTCAATATCTATACCCCTGAGGGTGAGTCTCTGATGTTATAGCACGGCCACGGGATTGTGAGCTAGCTACCCATCCTCAACTTGTAGAGCATTCCAATCAAGTACATGAGTAACATCAAGATAATATGGTCTAAGAACTGAAACATGAAAAACATCATGAATCTACGATAGACTGGGTGGCAAGGCTAGGTGGTAGGCAACAGGGCCAATTCTTTCAAACACCTCAAACGGCCCTACAAAACAGGGTGCAAGCTTAGAACCCTTTCCATAATGAATAGGGCTCTTCCACGGACGTACTCAAAGAAACACCTGATCACCAACTGCAAATTGTCGATCAACTCTATGTGCATCAGTATACTTCTTCTGCCTATCTTGAGCTGCTACAAGATGCTCTCGGATGCGAGCTACCTACTATTCCATATCTCAAAGTATTTCGAGTCCAAGAAGAACCCTATCCTCTAACCGATCCCAGCTCAAAGGGGTACGACAAGGACAATCGTATAAAGCCTGAAAAGGAGCCATGCCAATCAAACTATGGTAACCATTGTTGTAGGAAAACTCAACCAAGTGCAGATAATCTTCCCAACGTGATTGTTGGTCCAAAACATACATGCAGAGCATATCCTCAAGCACCTGATTGACTCTCTCAGTTTGACCATCTGTCTCAGGATGGTAGGCAGAACTAGAGTTCAATTGAGTCCCTAAGGACCCCTACAAAGATGTCCATAGCGTAGATGTGAATACCGGATCTCTGTCAGAAATGATTTGTCATGGTATCCCATGCAAATGAACAATGTCTTCCATGAACACCTTGGCTACGGAAGAAGCATTATAAGAAGATCGTATAGGAGAGAAATGGGCGACCTTGGTCAATCTATCCACAGTGACCATGATAGCATCATGCCACTTGGAAGACATAGGCAAGCTGAAAATGAAATCCATAGAGATAATGTCCCACTTCCATTTTGGAACAAGCTGAGGCTGCAACAAACCTGTAGGATGATGATGCTCAGCCTTAACCCTCTGAAACTCTATACATCTAGCCACAAACTTGGCGATATCACACTTCAATCCTGCCCAAAAATATAGTGAGCACAGATCTGCATACATTTTCTTAACTCTAACATGTGTCGAATAAGGTGCCCGATGGGCTTTAGTCAATATTAGGGTGAAAATACCCTCTATAGGAGGTACATACATGTGGCCCGCATATTGTAAGACACCATCATAATCCAATGAGTATCCAGCAAATTTTCCTTCTATAGCTCTGCCTGAATCGATTTCAAATTTCACCTCTTGATACCAATTGTTTGAGGAAAGAGCGGTGAGGATCTGACTCCTCAAATAAACCTCAAGAGCCACTACATAAATCTCATGTCTACACCAGCTCAGAGCATCTACCACTACATTCTCTTTGCCCTCGATATACTTTACTTCAAAATCATACTCGCACAAGAATTCCATCCACCTTCTTTGTCTCGCATTTAGGTTCAGCTGCTTCAAGATGTATTGTAGACTATGATGATCCATATGCAACTTGAACTGATGCCCTAAAAGGAAATGTATCCATCTTACCAAAGCATGAACCACAATGGCCAACTCAAGATCACATGTGGGGCAGTTCAATTCATGATCCTTAAGTTTACGGGATTCATACGCAATCACTTTCCCTTCTTGCATCAAAACAACCCCTAAGCCTTCCAAGGAAGCATCTGTACATACTACAAATTCCCCCGTAGGATCTAGTACTGCCAAAATTGGTGCACTGGTTAGCTTTTCCTTAAGAGTCTAGAATGCTAACTGACATTGATCTGACCAAAGAAATTTCTTCCCCTTCCTCTAGAGAGAGGTGATGGGATGCGCAATCCTAGAAAAGCCTTGGATGAACCACTGATAATAGCCTGCTAGTCCCATGAAACTGCAAATTTATGAGACATTTGTGGGTACGGGCCAATCCACAATGGCCTGAATCTTTGTAGGATCAATGAATATTCCTTCACCTGAAATGACATGACCCAAATATTGAACTTTAGTCTTCTGGAATTTACACTTTGCCAGGTTGGCATACAATTGATTGTCCCTTAAGCACTACAACACCTGTCTTAGATGTTCCTCATGTTCTTCCAAAGACTTGGAATAAATCAGAATATCATCAAGAAACACAAGGATGAATCTATCCAAATATGTTTGGAACACCCCATTCATTAAGCTCATAAAGACTGAAGGTGCATTTGTCAACCCAAATGACATCATAGTGAACTCATAATGTATGTATCGAGTGTGAAATGTTGTTTTATGAATATCGGGTTTCAAAATCCACAACTAATGATATCCTGATTTGAGATCAATCTTAGAAAATACCTTCACCCCTTTTATTTGATTGAAAAGATCATCAATTTTGGGCAAGGTATATCGGTTCTTCACCATTACTTTGTTCAACTACCTGTAATCAATACATAGACAAAGAGAACCATCCTTCTTCTTTACGAAAATTATGGGTGCTCCCTAAGGGGAAACACATGGGCAGATAAACCACTTAGCCAATAGCTCCTCCAATTGCAGATGGAGTTCTTGAAGCTCCTGCGTTGTCATCTGATACGAAGCCTGAGATATAGGCTCAGATCCAGGTACCAGATCAATCCTGAAATCTATATCACGTTTTGGTGGCATACCTGGTATCTCACTCAGAAAAACATCAGAAAACCCCTTAAGGAGAGGGTAATCTTCCAATGACACCCCTTGACTATCCTCTGACTCAAGATCACTCACTCCTAATGCAAAAAGTTGACAACCCTGCTGGAAAAACCTTTTTAGTTGTATGGCAGAGATCATTCATAATGAAATGGGCCTTTGAATACCCATGATCCTCACCTCCTTTCTGGAATCATCAACACACCGCATTGCTTTATGGTGACAGTCTATCATGGCATAGTGTACACTCAACCAATCCATTCCCAAGACAACATCATGCGAGCCAAGTGGTAGGATCCAAAGGTCCACCTTAGTTGTCAATGTCCCTATATCTAGACTACAACCCTGAACAAGCTTCTCTACTACAACCTTTGACCCTGAGACCAATTCAACCTATCATTTTATGCCTTGCCTAGTTGCCACCAGACTACATCGCTCTACTACTGAAGGAGATATAAAAGAGTCAGATGCACCAAAATCAAAGAGTATGGAAATACTAGTACCATGCAACACACCTAATGTCTTGATTATAGTGCCTTGATGTTCTGCTTGACGATTGTCCACTACCAAAAACACCCAATGTGCTCTACCCGCATCGCTCACTATCAGTTCAGAAGCAATTGGTTTCTAGCTAAAACCTAAAGTACTCCTTTGTGGACATTGTCTGGCAATATGTCCCTATTTCCCACATGAGAAACAACTTGTGCCTCACCCAAATCCTTTGACACCAGATGGTGCACTTGACTGCTGAAAACTACCTCATGAAGGTGTCGACTATGTGCTTTGTGCAGGCTGCACAAAATGATCCGGTCTATTTCGCTGCTAGTTGAGATTTGTTTCCTTGCTGAGACTGTGATTTGTTATGTTTGGATTGTGACTGCTGCTACTGTTATGGGCCACCCTTAGAGGGTACCTGAAAATTCCTGGAAGACCCTGCAGCTTGAGGTTTTCCACCTCTAGAACCAAAACCTGATGCTGGGACACTTCCAATCTAAACTCCAGTGTGTCCTCCCAATGCCATTGCCAAATTTTCTTCTACTAGATGAGCCTTCTCAATCGCTACCTCCATTGTATTTAGCTCGAAGACTCTAACTCCACCACTGATTCAAGCATTTAAGCCCCGAATGAAATTTTGAACTAGCATCCCCTCATCATGGTTAATTCCTGCGTATTACTTCAATTCATAGAATCATCGTTCATATTGTTCAACAGACATCGACATTTTCTTAAGATCATGAAACTCATCTGCCCTGCATTGCCTCCAATGATATGAAACGAAGTGAGCCCTAAACCTATCCAGAAATAGCTCCCATGTGACCATGCTGATATCCAAATGTAATGTTTTCTCTTCCAGCCACCACCAAGTGGATGAGAAGCCTCACAGATGCATGATTGCGCACCGAGCTTTGGTATTGCTACTATAGGGGTGCATCATGAAGCATCAATCCAAATTGATTAACCATGTTTCTACTTCCAAACCTCCTCCAGAACCATTGAATGTAGGCAGGTGTGCTCTCATCAAGTCTCTCATATGACCAGCTAGCACTGCATCTTGATCTGTCATTATTTTCCTTCACCTTGGTGACCTTTCCATTTCTCTCTCGACCCTCCTCCTCCAGCCTGGGTCCCAACCGATCAAGAATCTCCCCCATAAAGTGTTGCAACTATCCATCTAAACTAGGTTGTTCCGGGTTCTGACCACCACCTGATGGATTGTTTTGAGGACTCTATCGTTCCTCATGCTCAGACCCATGGGAACTCAGTGGTGATGGACTTTGGTGGTTGGCTCCATGGCCACCACCCCAGCCTCTTCCTCGGCTGCGACCTCTACCTCGAGGCATGATCCAAGACAACAATTAGGGTTATGTAAGATCAAGAGTTAACGCAAAGGTTTCCTAATGGACACAAACTACCCAGAGAACCCAGCATTAGCAACCTTGGCTCTGATACCAAGTTGTAATGCCCCATCACGCAAACCCCAAAGGAACAACTAACAAAATGCAACAATTTTTTTTTTAAGAACAAAAGGAATGTACTTTAAGTATTCCAACATAACTAGTGTTCCAAGTTACACAACTAAGTCCCTTGGGGTACATGAGGTGACATTACCAAACTATCCCATAACAAAGTTAATAGATGAAACATTAAATTACCAATTACGTAATCCATTCATTCACATATCATCATTTAACCATTCATTAATGATAATCAAAATGATATGAATAAACCATACATGCAAATTACAATAAATTAGACATGGAGATATAAGGTACATATTTCCACAGATACAACATAACATTAACATTATTTACAAATGGTAGTTCAAGAATGATTTACATGGTGTGATAACACATTACATTAATCTGATAGTACATCTCAATGACCACATATACAAAATTACATCATAGGTCTTCCCAACACAGGTGGGAGTGATACATCGATACATAAAATACATCTAGAGTACAAATATACATCTGGTAACATATGAACTTTGGATCAAACTGCATCTGCAAAACTCTACACTGAATGGTACAACTACATCATAAGGGGACCCAACGAGATGTGTAGCATGTTCCACCCGACCACCCCCATGCTAGGAGTAAATAAGGAAGGATCTCAAACCAAGTACATCCAAACAGTCATGCAAGACTAAACTCTAGACACAAAAAACAAGAGACCACAAAGGAAATACAATATCAAAAGATCACCTACAAATCATAACAACAATAAATCACCAAAACATAACAATAGACTACTTCTAGAGGATTTCAATAAAAAAAATCAAAGGGAAAGCTAGAGAGTGTCATCACATGGCCTTACATGGATTATCCAGACAACCTATCACAAGGTGCCGCCTCCATCTATGGTTATCCTGACTGCCTATCTCAAGGCGCCACTCCATAGGGTGACTCATGTGGAACCATTAACCTCTCATGAAGATGAAGAAATGATCATGCCAACCACGACCTTCTCATCCCACCTTTAGTCTATGAAAGCCCTAACAGGTAGACGAGGCATCCATAATTATCTTATTAATGTTTTAATACCCACCCCCTAATTAATTAATTAGGTTATCACTTATTACTCTAACTCTAACGTGGGTTATCTTGATAGCCCCTTTGTGCACTGGTGCCCACATAGAGCCACTCTCCCTAGAAACCCAAAACATAAAAATCTAATTCCAAGGAGTTGTACCAGCAAGAACACTGAACCACAAATGGAACATCTGTGAGGCAAAACTATCTCGCCAAAATCATATGAAACAACACTCATAAAAATGGTACAACTCCATATGTAACTCAAATCACAACTAAAACATAGGGACCAAAATCAAATTAAAAGATCAAAATTAAATATCATTTCCCCACCTCTGGAAGTCCCTAATAATTAACTTAAACTCCTATAGAAGGATAACAACTAAAGGATTTTTCCCATAATACAAAATCCCAATTAAGAGAAAACCACAATTAACTCAACGAAAATTTCAAGAGTAAACAATTACGTAAAACAACACCATATAACACATTTTGTTACAAAATAATTTCACCAAGAAAATAAATAAATTATTTTACTCAAGAATATTCAACTTAATTAAATCACATGGTTTATTTCTAATTTACTCGATTACACTATAACATTGCAAATTTATTTAATTATTCCATAATCTCAACATAAATACCATCTTTATTTATATATATACACATATATATACGATTTTATGTGTATATACATATATACATATATACATATATATAATAAAATATATATAAAAAAATTATGCATTTAAATCATATCATAAAAATTATCCATATACTTCTCTGTAATTTACAACAGTAAGTATATATATATAAATATATATACATATATATTAATATTAATATATATTTATATAATCTATATATAACATAAAAATCAAATTACAATAAAAATTGAATTAAGGAAAAGCTTTTAATACACAGTACCCAATGCAGTATGTGGTACTGCATACCTCGCCATGGGGAGGCCGCAACCCCCACACGGCTGCGCCTAGCAGCCATCGGCTACTGCGTATAGTACCATAGGGTCGGGGGCAGTACGGCAGCAGCCAACAACTCCCCCCCCCCCAATATATATAAAATTTATTTTATATTTTATTTCTTTCATAAAAAATAAAAAATTCCAAACAAAAACATCGAACATAGAAACGAAAATATATATATTTTATTATTTTCAACAAAGACAAAATATAAAATTTGAATATGTATATGTATATATAGATAGGTATATATGTGTATATATTTTCCCACTAATTACAAAATTAATAATATAAATATAATAAATCAACAGTCTAGTTCTTTTCTCTAAAACAAAAAATAAATCTGGGCCTACATGTTTAATCCCCATAACAAATTGATTTTCATTCAAATCAAGAATTTTAACTAGATTTATTGAAGAAAAATTAGAAGATTTAACAATAGATTTCGACAGAAGATTAAAAGTTTGACACAACAAATTTTCAATAACATAATCCTTCCTTCAAAACATAGATATTAATTTAGAGTAAGGCAGACATGATTTTCATTTTCCTTACAGAACTATTAAAAACAAAAGAATTAATAAATTAAAAAGAACCTGAAATCCTTCATTTGATTTTGAATCCAAACACGTAACCCTTCCTTTTTTGAAAACATACTTTATCTATAGTTCCTTCTCCAATTCCTTTCTTCAGCTAACTTCTGGATCAATAATCAATTTTTCCCTTACCAAGAACAATTTTTTAACAAAGAAGCACAAAACATATCTTTCTTTTTTTTAACTCCCTCCTTTTCTTCTTCTCACCAAAATATAAATAAATAAAAATAAATCAAGCTCTTTCTTTTTCTCCAAAAATCTACCACATGCATTGGTTCTTTTTTTCTTGTTTTAAAAGCTGACATTTATCTTTCAAATTTAATTAAAAATTCATTATTTTCACATTTATCCTCACATGATATTATCCTTAGATTTTATAATATTAATATTTTGAAAAAGACAATTTACAATTATCACAAACATTATTTATTTAAATTAATTACTTTATACTTTTTAATTAATTAAATATCTTTTAATTTACAATATTTTAAATCCAACATTTAACTAAATTACAATTACATACAATTAATCATATCAACAAAATAACATTAATTAATCCCATACAAAATAAAGATAAACTAAATAAAAACTATCCACAAATAAAATAAATAAACAACAATATTGAGAAAAAGACAAGGTCAAGACCACGACACTGAAAGACTCACAACGAGGTGACGAACTTGGGACGGGGACACTTCCTTATCAACTCCCTTTTTCAACATCATACCCGTTGGGTTTATGGGACACGCTCAATCCTAACAAGTAGGTGGAGTTGGTGTCATGTACTTGCATCCTGCATAGAAACAAATCTCAAGTAGCATGTAAATCTCCATTGCAGACACACCGTGAAAGGTAATCGCGGGGAAGCAGGGCGCTCACAAGCAAGTGATTCTACTCTGTCCTTTCACCAAGACTCACTAACAAACACATCAAAAACAATAGCAACATAGAATCACAACATCACCACATACAATATTAAAGAAAATGATACCATAACCAAATAATATAACCACCACATAATGTATCATCAAACATCATAAGTAATGTCAACTGCAGAAAACCAACCAAACTATGAATCCACACACAACCAAGTTGGTGAACTAATCACCATCACAAACCAAGTACCAAACCAACACATAAGAGTATCAAAGAGTATCAAAGAGTATCAAAAACATGAGGGGTATTACACTGTCGACCACCCCTCCCACCTCCACCTCTCCCATCATCTCCACCACCCCTTCCACCTCAACCACCTCCCCTGCCACCATGCCAACCTTGTGATAAAGTCCCTCGACACTCTATGGGTGTTGGATGATCAGGATCTGTATATGGCACAGGCCTATGTTGTGCCCACTAGGTATCGTATGCCACTTTAGTCCCTGGATCCACAGCTCCACCCCTCCATCCCCACTGTATAGGTTGTAGTGCATCTATTTTTTCCTCCACTTTCACTATAGGAATCTATGGCCCCCATAGAGGAACCTCCCTTGAAGATCTTGCAGACTCAACTCGACCCTGAGGCACATCCTGTATCTCACTAAATTGTCAGAGAGCTCCATCTAGTAGGTGTCGCTCAATGATATGAACTCTCGACACTATCCTCCCAATTAAAAATCATGTTTGTTGACAAAACAACAAGTGTTGATCCTCATCAGGCCATTGTGTACAATCCATGTAAGGCCTCCATATAAACTATACAAGGGTATTGATCGCATGCCTCTAGTACCCTATGTCTCCAACATGATTCTGAGTGATGGTCTTAGCATATCAAAAAACATAAGGAGATCTATCATCTAACACAAATACGACTGGTGGGTAGAAAATAGTAATGTGCTCCCACGCCCATATCATCAACAATGTAGTCCCACAGCTCATAGACTGTGCCTCCCTGTAGGCTATATCGTGCAAATGGAAATATAACATTGCAAGTAAATAGGGGCCCCATGCATATACAACCTGTCTCTCTAACATCTCACCCCACCCAACAGGAAACCCATGACCTCGATGGTCAGGTAGAAAAATCCCAGAAATCAAAGTGCACAACAAATAATCAATACGCTCATACCTATCTGCCAAGACATGCCATCTGATCTCATAATGCTCGATACCAAGATGTCTAATATCATCATACACATAAAAATGGGTGAGCTCGCTATAACCCCTCTAGGTATCATAGCAGACCCTCTCACCCCTAATCGGTAATCGAAGAATCCTATAGACATCCTCTAAAGTAATGGTCACCTCTCCTGTGGGAAAATGGAAAGATGATGTCTCTAAATGCCATCGCTCACAAAGTGTGGTTAGCATCCCTTGGTTTTCTTGAATGGTGGGCATAAATGTCACATGATGCAATCCAAGGTTTCATATCAACCATCTCTCTGCACTGCATAACTGATCTTGCAACTCATAAGTAGCCAGCCTCGACTCCCGAGTGTATATCGGATCTAAAACAACCTGCAAATTCATAACAAATACCTTGTGTCAAAAATACAAAGCCAATTTTTACACCATAAAATTACAAAAAAAATTGATAGGAAAATGCGTCATTTTATTATCAAATGTGTTGCACAATTGTACATGTTTCATTTAACATTGCAAATGTGTCTCAGAAATTCAAATGTGTCATTCAACCATGCAGATGTATCACGACAATGCAAATGCATTGAACAAGGAAGCACACATGAGGAAACGTCCATATGCATCACAAAATTAACAAATGTGATGCACATAATCAACTACGACATTGTACTTAACGAATGTGATGCATAACTACAAATGCGGTGGAAAAGAAAACAAATGCATTGATTTAACCTACATGTAAAAAAAATCCTAGACATGTTTTTACAAATGCGTCAAAACGCAAGCACATGTGTCGCATACGAACACATTTGTGTCAAAAGAGAAGTGACGCATTTGAAAATTAAACTACAAAGGCCTAGAAATACATGAAAATTCAAAATTCAAAAGACAGTTTTTGGGTACATACCGGGGGTCCTACATCGGTTGGTCGTCTGAAAGTCTTAACTCGATATCTACGGTGCTTGAAGTATGGAATGGGCAACAGTTTGTTGAATGCTCCAGAGCAAAATCAAGGTTTCTCAAAGCTTGAGGGGTGAAAATGAATTCATTTCTCACCCAATTCCTATTTATACCTAAGGTTTTGGAGGGTTTTCTCTCACACCTTTGTACTAGTCGTACTATTTACAAACCTCAAATGATCATTTCACATACCAAACCTCGCCAAAACTGATTTTTGTCGCCACCATCAAACTTCTGGCTATTGATTTACCTAATCGGCACAATTTCCAAATTTTTTTAATTTTTCAAAAATGTCATTTTTCCTGAGGGGGCATACCCTTACCTATTTCACACTAGGGCACGAATGGGGCATGTTCTTTATTATTCTTCGACACAAATGCTGAAATGACATTATGTCAAAGAGGGGCAAAATGTAGACACTGAAAATTGTCCTAGGCCTACGACTCTAATTTTCATCATAATTCTAATCTTCATTTTCATTAATAAATAATGTTAATTATTAATTATTTTCTAAAAGTCATTTGTCCTCTATTAATTAAATAACTTTAATTATTTGATTAATTCATTCTTACCTTTATTCTTCCTTGATTAATTAAATAAATATTAATTATTTAATTACATCACTAATTAAACCTATTCTCTATTAAATAATTATTTTGAATTATTTAATTAATTCCTATCACACTTTTGACTATAATTAAATAATCACCTTAATTATTATTTAGCCTTTTCTATCTTTAATTAAATAAATCTTTATTTATTTAATTTAATCCTAAAATCTTGAATGTTGAGTTAAATTATTATTTTATTCATAAAAGATTTATCCTTAGCATATTCCTTTGCGATTAGATAATCTCTTCATTATCTAATTAGTCATTTACCACTTAAGTCTAGATTTAATTAGATCAGTCAGTTATCTGTTGATTTAATATCTGATTGTTTTTAACGAACGGACTGTTTAGGTTAATCATTCAATTATCTAGATTTATTCCTATCTTCTACGTGCAAACATTTATTAATTAAATAACTTTAATTATTTAATTAATTTATTCTCATTGTCTATCTTCGTCAGTCTTTATCTTTACATGTAATCTCTATTCTTCTAAGTTTTGAACAGTCTTAACTAAAGATTAAACTATTATTTAATTTATTCTCCACCTTTTATGCTTTTTTAACTCACACTAATTCAACCCTAATTCGAATGCATGTCACAATCTTCAATCGTAATCGTCGCTTTATCTTTTAATCTAAACATGTCATTCAAAAATCAATTTTCTATAAATTGGCTTTCCTTCATCATTATTACTCCTCCCGAAATCTTATGAGTTTTGGAAGCAATCAACTTTAGAATCTTTGATGTTTTGCTAATAACACTATCATGAGGCTATACTTGCACACTTAAGAGAAATTTGAGGGCAATTATCATACAATGGAAAAATGGAGAAGTGCAATCAAGGTTATTCATGGAATGACATAGATGTTTGGTGAGATCATTCTTGTATTTATGCTTTGTTTATTCCATTGTTCTTTGTTGTTAGTGTAGGTTTAGTTTTATTTTATGCATTGCACTGCTCAACCTTGAATTTCCCTGTGCTACAATCCTATTTGTGTCTATTGTTATTTATGCAATGGTGAATCTACTTTTTTTCTAGATCTACATTGGTCATGGGTCTAAATCAATTATTTTTTTTAATTCATTAATATTAAATATATTATTCCTAACTTCAATGAAATACAAAAACATAATTTAATATCATTCAATCAAATTAACTACATAGATTAAAAATAAATAGATTTAAGATACCTATAAAAACATAATATTTTCTATGAACTTGTTTCCAAAATAATATAATGTTTATACATATGTCATCTATCACTAACATTTTCAATTATACATTAATATTCATATCATTTTATTTTGTATTTCTCAATATCATTTTTTATTGTATAAATTAATATTAACATATACAATAATTTTTTTACTTTTATTTTTAAAATTTTTATAGCAATCTATTTACACTTTAGAAACTTTCTATATTATAAATCTTGAAGTAGAAACTTTATCTTTACTGAACTATGATATTTTTCTTAAACTAAAACTAGATATTTATGAGCCTATATAAAGTCAAAAAAAGTGGCCATCTTTGAAACACCATTGCTAAAATTACTATAGTTTATAGGTTTCTAATTAATCATCATGAATTTTTTTCAATACTATAAAGGATAAATTAGACTATAGTGCCACCATTGGACAATATCTTTAAGCTTTTTTAATTTTTGAATAAAAGAAAAAAGTGGGAAAAATTAACTAAATCTATTTAGATGTCAATAAATTTTAACTAAATCTTCATGCTTTAAGAGTGTAAGTGTTTAAAAAGGGATGTGGCACAAATATTTGTAACAAAATTAGATCAAAACTAATGTATGGAGCCAAATAAGATAGATAAAATAATGAAAACAAAATTCATATGTTCTCACAAAACCACAAAAAACATTCTACACTAAAAAATAAATTCTTGTTCAAATATTGCAACCTAGGTTTGCAACTTCAAACCGAAAATCTCCAATTTAATCAAACATTGCAAATGGAATTACATCAATCCAATAAATATAATGGTGTTGCAACTTGATCCCATACAATACTTCTGAAAATCATCACAAAAATGATTTACAACAGCAAATCAAAACTTTGCAACAAGAGTTTCTCCAGTACTTGCAACAACAAAGTTCTCAAAATAACCTTAACAATTCAAATATACAACTATTGGTGATATTTAGGGCTCTGTAACCAGCCTCCAATCTGTAAAAACACCCTTGAAATTTCTTCTTGGAGATATCCCACACCTCCTCTGCTTCCACCTTCAAAACTGTGCTTCAAAATTTCTTTCCATGCTTTCAACCACCTTCAAAAACCCCACTACGCTAAGGAAATTAATGAAAATTGAATTATTTTTCCTTTCTTACCTAGGTACATCATAACTTATAGGAGTAAATTCAAACTCCAATAAATACAATAAAGCATAAATTAATTCATTATTTTAATTGCTTGGTTAAAGAATAGAATGAGTAGCTTTATTCTCCACTTGCCAATCCAGAAAAAGCAAAACAAAAAGGAAAAATCAGGTCCTAAGCGCCCACCTTCAATCCCTAATTTTTAGAGACATGAATCTTGTGCTTTAAAATATCCATTTTCCCATTGCCAATGCCTTTAATGAGGTTTTATTTATGTTTCCATTTAAATGCTTTATTCTGCTTTTTTGTTTTAAATCCCACAAGTCAACTTGCCAAAGTTGCACAAGAATTTAATTGACAAATTAATTTGATAGCAGATAAATATTTAGCCATCCCAATATATAATCCATGCTAAAAAATAATCCACTTCAAAAATACAAAATTGCATAATTCAAAAATTTAACCTTTTTGTTGACATGGGATTGCATGTCTCCATGGATGCTCCTACATCAGACACCCACGGTAGAAGAAAAGTGACCTCGTCACTTCCCAAGAGGATATCCAAGATGAGTAATCTCAACCTCAAATAACCATGAAGAATCCTCCACGGACCTCCCAAAGAATTTCACCAAATACTCCATGTATTTCCTTCTCCTTGTGCTTCTTTTCACCATGCAATCAAGAATTGCTTCAATCTTTTCATCCTCTGAAGTAGGTGTGAGTGATTTTGGCTGCCTAATTGCTACAACTTCATCATTTTCACCTTCATTAAATATGGTCATATCTGAAATATTAAAAATTGGAGAAATATTAATCTCATTGGGCAATTCTACCTCATAAGCATTACCCGATTCATGTTTGCTCACAATCCAGTGCAAGGTCCAATCTTCTTCATTTTCCAATTATTGTAGTTACCCACTGGAAACCTCTCTTTTCTAAAATTCACCATTACCTCATCACCAACTTGGAACTCTTTTTATCTTCTCTTCAAATCAGCATTAGTCTTGCGTTGAAAATTCACTTTATGAATGTGCTTTCTTACCTCTTCATGAAATTCCACTTTTTTAATGCTTTTTGAAAGATATGATGTTGCTGAAAATTGGTTTCCTTTACTCAAAATAGAATTAGTACTACCATCAAAAGACTCAATTTCAACATTACATGACAAGGAATCACCCACCAATCAAGACATTTTCACCTCCATTGTTCTCAAACAAGTATTCTTCAAAAAGCTCTTCATTAACCTTCACATTCAACTCTTCCAATTCAACTTTATCAAAAGCAATTTCTGTTGCAACAAAATTGTCTACTTCTTCACTCTCTTTCTCATCAAAGGAAATAATAAAATCATATTTTACCTTACCCTCTACTGCTACATTCATTTATCCTAAGATCTCTTTTTCAATTTGAGTGAACAAATCACCTTTCTCATCTTCATCATTGTTAATGTTAACAAAGCCAACATATTCGTGCTTCAAACCATCTAAAATTTTGATTTCATCAACCAAAAAATACCTTTCATTTCTAAAAATCTTACCAATTTCTTCTTTCAATGGCTTCAATTTGTGTTTCACTCCATCATTTATCAATGTGTGCATGTTGTCATAACCATCATGCATCGCCTTCCTATCAAATTACCAAGGTCTTCCTAGAAGAATATGACAAGCATCCATTGGGAAAATATCACATAAAACTTCATTATAATAGCCTCCTATCTTAAATTTCACCTCACATTGTTCATTGATCAAAATTTTCTTGTCATCTTGTACCCATGCTATCTAATATGGATCTGGGTGCTTCTTCCTTTCTAGCTACAATTTTCTTACCATTTCATTAGACATAAGATTGTTTGTGCTTCCACTATCAATAATGACATTACATGCCTTTCCTTCACACTTACCTCTTGTCCTAAACAAACTTCTCCTTTGAATGGATTTATCATCTTCATTTAACAGTGTTCTCCTAGCCATTAAAGTTTCACCATCTTATGCTTCTTCTAAATGTGATGATCCTATGTCTTCTTTATTCACATTTGCTACTCTATTCTAATTTTTACTCCTTGGTCTTTCCTCTTCATGAGGATATTCATATGCTTTGTGACCCTCTTCCCCACACTTAAAACAAGTTCCTTCAAAGTTTTATCTTCCAAAACCTCTACCTCTTTGATTTTGATCTCTTGACCCATAAAATTCTTCATTCCTATGTTATTTTTTGTTGCCTTGGTATGTGTTTTTCTGATTTTTCAGATTATTTTCTGCTCCATATGTTCTTCCTTCAACCTCCCTTTCATGGACTCTTCCTCTTTTCTTACTTTCAAATCTTTTATTCAGCCTTTCTTCTATCTTCAATGCTATTTTTTAAGCATCTTCCATTGTCACAACTCTAACCAATGTCGTTTCTTCTTGAATGCTTGATCTCATCCCATTTATGTATCTCACAACATTTTTTGTGGTTGCCTCTAAATGTACAGTCCATATAAGAATTCTATGGAATTCTTTAGTGTATTCTTTAACAGTCTTGCTTTCTTTCTTCAAACCTTACATCCTATTGAGAAAGTCTAATTCATAGTCTACATGAATAAATTATCTTTTCAATATCTCCACCATTTTATCCCATTTGGTAATTTTATCTTTTCCTCTTCTTCCCCTTTATAATTAAACCTCTCTCCATCATATTGAGGTGTGTCTTTTCATCCTTGTCTTGACAAATTTCACTCTATCAGTATCCTTTATCTCTTCAAATTCAAAATACTCTTCCATTTCATTAATCCAATCTACCAATTCCTTTGGATTAAAACTTCCATTAAATATAGGAACATCCATCATAAAGGCCTTTTTCCTATCTTTGATAATGAAATTACTAAAGGATCATGAGAAATTGTTGCTACTCCTTCACTTCCTTAGCTCCTAGCTTGGCTTCTACCTTGACTAGAATCCTCTGTGCTATCATCTTCATCATCTCTCAAGTCTCTCATTCTTGTAAATCCTCTCCTTATCTCTTCTTGTAAAGTATCAACCTTCCTTCTTAAGGCTTTAAAATTATCATTTCTAACAAAATTATCTCCTCTTCCACTACCATGTGGGGCTCCTCTGGCAAACATCTCTGCAACACCACAACTCACAATCCTAGTGTAAAATACCTCTCTTTGGTGGTCTATTTACACACTCAGGATGAACTTGCTCTGATACCACTAATGTATGGAGCCAAATAAGATAGATAAAATAATGAGAACCAAATTTATTTCTCTCACAAAACCACAAAAAAATTATACGCTAAAAAATAAATTCTTGCAACAAATATTACAACTTAGGTTTGCAAATTGCAATCACAATCTCCAATTTAATCAAACTTTGCAAATGGAATTACATCAATCCAATAATGAAAATTTGGCTGCAAAAATCCCATAAAAGACATCTAAAAATCACCAAAAAAATTATTTGCAATAGCAAATCAAAATTTTGCAACAAGAGTTTCTCCAGCACCTGCAATAACAAAACTCTCAAAACAACCTTAACAATTCAAATCTACAACTATTGGTGATGTTAGGGCTCTATAACCAGCCTCTAATCTGTAAAAACACCCTTGAAATTTCTTCTTGGAGATATCCCATGCCTCCTCTACTTCCACCTTCAAAATTGTGCTTCAAAATTTCTTTCCATGCTTTCAACCACCTCCAGAAACCCCACTACACTAAGGAAATTAATGAAAATTGAATTATTTTTCCTTTCTTTCCCAAGTATGCAATAACTTGTGGCAATAAATTCAAACTCCAATAAAGCCAATATAGAATAAATTAATTCATTCTTTTAATTTCTTGGTCAAATAATAGAATGAGCAGTTTTATTCTCCACTTGCCAATCTAGAAAAAGCAAAAAAAAAGGAAAAATCAGGTCCTGGGCGACCACCTCTAGTCCCTAGTTTTTAGGAACATTAATCTTGTGATTTAAAACATCCATTTTCCCATTTCCAATGCCTTTAATGAGGTTTTATTTATTTTTCCATTCAAATTCTTTATTATGTTTTTTTGTTTTAAATCCCACTAGTCAACTTGGCAAATTTGCACAAGAATTAATTGAAAAATTAATTTGATAGTGGAAAAATATTTAGCCATCCCAACATGTAATCCAAGCCAAAATTTAATCCACTTCAAAAATCCAAAATTGCATAATTCAAAAATTCAACCTTTTTATTGACACACGATTGCAAGTCTCCATGGATGCTTCTCCATCAAAAATTATGAATACCATCAATAAATTATGTGTATGCTCAAGAAATACTTGTCTTGAAAGTATTAAAGTTGGTTTTTTGTGTAAAATATTTCCATTTTCAATATAGATCAATGGAAATTTTGTTAATATTTAGTAAATTACCTTTATTAAGTATAAAAAATAGTAAGATCCACTAAAATCAGTTTATTCTAATTAGATAATATATGAAAATAATATGACTCATAAATAGACTAGGATTCTAATCTATACATATAATATGTAATGAATAAAATAAAATTTAATATATTTTAAATTTTCAAAATAATATTGTTAAATTATAAATGAAATTAATTAGAACTAAACATGATGTTTTCAAAATATTATCATTCTTGAATTATTATTTTCTTTTTAGTTATTTATAATAAAATAATTTATTTGATACTTTTATCTTGATAATTTTCTCAAATAAAATATCTTAATACTGATTAATCTTAGAAATAAATTTAATTCATTATGATTAATTTAATAATTTAATAATGTTGGACCATTTTTATTATATGATAGTATAACTTATCATAAATATAAAATTTAATTTTTAGCTCAATATCATATATCTTTAGCCACATACATAATTTTTAATTGAAATTGTTATTGAATGATAATTTTAAATCAAATCCTTGTGTTTAGATGTTTACCTTATCAATTGTTGAACCTTTCCAATGTTTTATAATTGCTACACATGTGGTGCATTAAATTTTTTCATAGCTAAAAATGTAGCCTTAACTATCATTATTGGTTCTCTTAAAATTAGTTTATATTTGATTTGGAACTATTTTATACTCTATCTCTACAATAATTCTAAATTATATATCTCCACATAAATTATTGTCTTAGATTAATCACACTAGTATATATGCATATGTTCTAGCTTCTTGTTAAAAGGTGGTGCAGGAGCACCAATCCATTTCAAGTGAATTTTCTCTAGTTTGTTTCTTGATAGGTTGTCTTAGGGGTTTGAAGTCTTTTGTTGAGTCAATAAGGTCTAAATTGACCATTGAACATGTATTGGGGGGTTCATCTTTGTAAATGTGCAATATTGTCAAAAAAGATGTAAAAATGGAAAAATTGCAAGATTGTAAAAAGTTGACAAAGTGCAACATTTGGAAGATGAAAGGTCTAAGGTCATGTTTTGCTGTGATTTGAGTCTAGAGTCATAGAATAATGTCATTTTTGTCATGTTTTTGTGTTCGCCAAGTTTATATTTTCATATTTTGGCATTTTTTGTAAAAATTGTCATCTTGGGAAAAAAGGTTGCAAAAGTGTGCAAGTTGGAATGCCAACGGTCTAAAATTGAAAAAGTCAGTTTGTTTCAGTTGATTCAGTTGCTTAAAGGATGGAAAAGGTTTAAATACATGGGGATCTCATTGTAATGGCTTCTGGGTGGCTTTTGAAGTGAAATCAAATTGAATTTCTCAGTTTTCTCCTAATTTTCTATGTAAGCACACTGTTCACAAACCTGGTACAGTCTCGTACTCTGGTAAATTGTTCTAAAAACTTGTGAATTCATTAAAGGCCTGATTTAACTACATTTTACACTTTGTTTGAGCATTTCATACTGAATTTGGTGGAAGTTTGGTACATTTTACTGTAATTGGTCTATTATACCCTATTTTAAGGGTTTGAGGCTTCAATAATGAAATAAGGCCCATTCCACCTTTTTTATTTCTTGTTACTACATGGAATGGGTCCAAGATGTTAGGGTTATATGGTATGGTAGGATTTTTAAGCAAAATAAAGGGTTTGATGAAGTTTTGAGGGCTTCCCCTAGGGTAATTTGATGAAATTAGGCATGAAATTGATGGGATTGAGTAAGAGTTGGAAGAAATACTATTGGTAAAGGTTGTGAGAGGGTCTTTTGAGAATTAGTAGGAATATTTAGGTGTGTTGGAGGTAGTGGTAGAGTGGTAGGAGGCCGGGAACACCATTTTTCAATAAACCCTACTCCAAACTAGTTGAAATGAGGGTTTTCAGTTTTGATGCTTTAGTGACGGTTTTTCCATCTAAAAATTGTTGATTAGGGCCATTTGTCACCAATTAAGAAGGTTTGAGAAACTATTTGGAATTGAGAGTGTCGATGTGAAATACTAATTATGGGTCGAATTATGCTTTATCCATGGAGAATCAAAGCATAATGAAGCAACCAATACTCAAATCTCAACAAGATTAGTCAATCAAAATTGAAAGTAAAAATTTTATAAAATAACCTAACATGTTAATCTTATGAAAGCTTTAAAGAAAACATCTAATCTAATCCATTTAAATTTATCTTGTTGTGGAAATAGTGTCACGTTGATGTGGACTGACGACCCTTTCCCAATCCCGTGATATTGAGCTTTTTTCAATCGATTCTATGGAAGAGAATCAATGAAACCATGATGTTTGGTGTATGAAAAACCTAAATTATGCACAAAATAAATATTATGCAAGATAAGTTACCATGATTATATGTTATAAATGATCTAATTATGCAATTTCTAAGCTAATCTAAGCTAATTTAAGCTAAAGTGATGCTAACAGATGAAAGCCCTAATTTATTTACAAACTAAGATGGATGCATGGAAGCCATTAATGAAGGCTTGAAGCTATAATGTAGCTAAAAAAAACTGAAATTAAGCTAAATGTATGCAAATTGAGAGTATGGATGTGAGTAAATTCAACAACATGACTTTGCAATAAAATATGGATCCCTTTGTCTCTAAATAGTGATTTATTTCTAAGAGAGCAAATGAAGAATGGATGGTTGAGATCAAAAAGCTTAATCAATGGTTCAAGATAAAAGAGATGAGATGCATGGATCATGGATTCTCATCAACGAATGAGAATGCAAGATGAATATTAATCAAAGGCTCACAATTGCCTCAAACAAACACACTTTTGACCTACGCACACAAGTCAAAAGTAACTTGCTTAAGAGGTTGAAGGGTTAACTTGCATTTGAAGTTGAGTTGATTAGAGGAGAGGGAATATTCCTTAGAATATTCCCTTAGGGTGAGGAAAAAGATGATTTTATAAATTAAAAAAAAGTTGTAATTGTGCAAAAAGGATAAAGAATATTCCATGGGAATATTCCCTTTGATTAGAGGAAAATTAGTTTAATTGCTAATTAAACAAGGTTTAATTTATGCAATTGGGGAATAGAAGAATTAGAAGATATTTATTAAATTAGATGATTTAATAAATAGGGGAGGGGAAATGATATTTAATTAAATAATATAAGGTTATTTAATTAAATAAGATGACTTAGGAGATTAAATTAAATATTTTGATCTATTTAATTTAATGAGATGAAGTGTTAGTGTGAAAAGAGATGAATTAACCCAATTTAATTAATTAGGCCAATTAGATGAAGATGATGTAATTAATTAATTAGCTAGGATAATTAAATAAATTAAGCAAAAAGAGGATAGATAAAGAGGAAATGATGTTAATAAATCTATTTCAAGTATATGACATCGATCGGGACATTTTTTAGTGTTTACATTTTTCCCCTCTTTGAACCGAGGTACCTGCTGCTTTGGTTCAAAGAACAACGTTGTTCAGATTAAAAATGTTGCCCAAATCAAAAAATAATTTTATTTTTATTTTTTAGATGCCCCAACGAAAGAATAAAACTGACTCCTTGCCCCCTCGAGAAATCAAGTGGAAAGTTTGAAAGTTCAGTTGATTTCTCGATAAATGTTCAAAAGCTACCCCAAGGGTCCAAAAAGGTTCTGAGATGCAAGAATAATGCCAAAAATGTAAAAAACGATGCAATCTTAGGTCCAGATTGGAAAATTTGGTGAAAATGATAATAAACCCCATTAAAAAGATTAAATTAGGGCAAAAAATGCTAATTTTCTAGCTTAAATAGGCCAAGAGGGGTCATTTTCAATTCATTTGTGCATTCACACTTTAGAAATTCTTGCAAATTGAGCTTTGACCCTTCAACGAAATGGCACGTCTTGAGCTTCCTCGACACATCTCTTATTGAGTTCGTGAGTTCCAGTGGATTCCAGGCACAGGACCACCGACATGCGATTCAAAACTTTATTTGAAATTTTAAATTTTGATGCATTTATTAGGCGTTAAAATTTGGAATTTGGGGGCGTTGCTACATAGCGACACCCAAACTTCAATCAACGATGCTCAAAAGATAGATAGCGACGCATATGTATATGTTGACACTTTTTCTAATTTGAAATTAGGGTTTCAAATTGTAAATGGTGACGCGGACTTATCCAACGATGCACTTTCTGATTAGAAAGTTAGGGTTAGGTTAGACCAAATTCCAAATCGCGATGTCATCTTGTATGGCAACGTATTTTTCAATTTTATTTTCAAAATGCATTGAGTGTCACAGTTTGAATTTTGAATATAATGACACATTTGTAAAAAATGACACATTTATGATTTTCGAGACGAAAATTCCAAATAACTTCAAATTTTGATGATTTCTTGACGTCGTGGGCTTCATGAGTGCAGGAGGTCATTCCACCATTGATGTTGAGAGAGCACAAGACAACAGTACTAGAGATATTGGGTGATCTTTCATAGTTACACTAGGAGCACCTAGGAGGGATCGGGTTATGGTACTTTGAGTACACGCCAGTGATTAGGACCCATTTGGCCATGATGACAACATTGTGTGAGAGATGGCACAGTGAGACTTCTTCTTTCCACCTTTCGACAGGAGAGGTGACAGTGACCCTAGAGGATGTGTGGCGAATATTGCAATTGCCTATCCACAGTGATCGTGTGATCTACGATCCTAATGCCAAATTTGATGCCTGCTTAGAGGTGATGGAGATGGACCATATTGTATTGGTCACCTCTCAAATACATTTGGAGACATATGGAGGTCAAGTGTCAACCTTCAAATTGATTGTTGTAGTCATCATTTCAGGTTTGGTAGCTCTAGATAGACGCGAGCAATTTTTTAGTCCAAGTTGGGGCTTCGATTGGCAGAGGATGCTTTACCGAAGGACTCTTTTTGTGTGGGGGTCCATTATGTTGGCCTCCTTGTACCATGATTTAGATGATTTCATGTATTATGATGGGAGATCTATCGGTGTAGGTGTGACACTTCTCCATATCTGGGCATGGGAGCACATTGGAGTGCTTCAGCCGATTGTGCAAATGGCGAACGTGGACCCAAATGATCCAATCATTTGGAGATATTGGGGTGCCATCACACTTAGGCACATAGAACAAATTGGGCTCCCGTACTAGTGATGGGTGATCGATGATATGACTGTGTTCTAGTGGCAGAAATGGCTTTAGATGCCACCATGGTTTGATGATAAACAGTAGCTCTACTTCACCTGATAGACCTGATACATGTAGGGTCGTGAGCACATGATGATTGAGTGGTACCTTCTAGATAGAGTGGCCATACAATTTGGTGATGTCTAGGACAGGCCTGATGATGGCTATAGAACCATTTTTTCTAGAGCGGCTAGTCAGGTTCCTACATGGGAACCCACGATTTCGACACCAGAGGTCGTTGAGAGTTTTCTCCAGATGGTTGCCCAGCTATGGGAATATGATCAGGGTTATCTTGTTGCATAGACTACTCCCACATATGATGCATGGTTCCTCCCTCTGAGGCGACTTACAGATCCTACAGGGGCTCCTCGCAGGGGGAGACCACGAGGCAAAGCAATTACGAGTAGAGGATAGGGAGGCCAGGATGGCCATGGTGGACAAGTTCTAGGGGCTCCTCTAGTAGGACATTAGCCTCTAGTAGTGTAGTACTAGCTAGTACCACCACCACCACCGTTGAACGCTAGAGATGCATAGATATAGTAGTTGTAGTAGTAGGTGCAGGTGTTGACAGGTGAGTGGGATTAGGCCTGCCAGCAGATTTTGGTTGTGACTGTTGAGTGAGACTAGGCTCAGTAGCAGGTGGTCACAGTTATAGCTGAGATGGATATTGCATTACAGAGAGTACAGACTGTTATAGGTGAGAGAGACTAGGAGGTGGCTTGACATCAGTAGATTAAGAGCCTTATGACATCCACCCACGGTCAGACAATTTCAGTGTGGATGTACAGAGAGGCTATTATGGAGGCTACATATTATAGGCAACATTATCACAAGGATGTACTAGTGGCATTGAGGTAGTCAGATTTTTCACAGCTGAGTGATGTACGCCCCCGAGCAAAGTAACAACCTAAGTGGCAGGCTAGAGAGGGTAGTAGCCACCAAGGCTAGCTCTTTTTTGATGTATAGAAACTTTTTTATTTTTCCCCATTCTTTATATTGATATACATTCATGGGATCCTTTTTTATATCCTCATGGATATTGTACTTATGATCAATGTACACTAATCCATATTTTGTACCATGACACATTTTTTATATATATGATACGAATTACGGATGATTTATGCAATGATGTGTTCATTTTATTTCATGTATGTATGGATGATGTATGATATGGATGCTTAGATATGATCATGTATGGATGCATTTTATTTTATGCCTATGTGATATGTGATTATTATGCTATGGATGGATGCAATTATCTTTTCATGATATTATATGGATGAATGATTATGATATGCAGATGTTATGGTTGAAAATGATGTGGATGCATTTCCTTTTGTATATTTTCTATGCATGTTTTATGGTGTATGCATATGGATGTATGGATGCAAATTTTTATGATATGCATTGATTTAAGATGCTTAGAATAACAAATCTATATTATTCATCACAACTCAAATGATTATGTAGAATGTATGGTGTGATATGCAAATGATTATGAGATGGATGCTTATGCTAATGGATGCTTATGATTATGATATGATTATGAGATGCATATATGCTAATGGTTTTTGGATGCAGGATGGATGCATTGATGATATTTTTGGTGTGTCTTAATACCAAGTTAGCATGGAGAGAATATAGAAGAATAAAGAATGAATAATCGTCACTGATGATGATTGCTTCTAAATATCTAACAAGTCCTTGATCCATCAAGACTTTATTAGAGATGGTGATGATACAATACAAAAGAATGCAGGATGAAATACAGGATGGGTGCTCACACTTTGGGATTGGAATTTTCCATCGTTCCTTATTGATTGATATTACACATAGACACGTTGCATCAAGGTATAGATAACCAAGATAACGTTGTATCTAGTGTAATGGACTTTGACTCGATAAGAAGATAGGATAGTTCTTGTTCACACCTTGACATACGGAAATGCCGTTGGAATGCAAGTTATAAGTTTAGAACATATTGGACCAAAGCATACACAATATTCAACAAAATACTCCAACCGACCTCCCTACATACAACTAAGCAAGTATGCACCAAGATTATTTTACAAGAGTATCCACAAGCAAAGCAAATGAAAGATAATAATCAATGCCCCATTCCTTTCTCTCTAAATCATTTTAGATAAACATCATCAAGAGGTCCTCAAAATGGTTCATTGAGATAAATCACAAGAAAAGATCAAAGATAAATAGTCAATGTTATCTATAGCTCTTGCCTAGTTTAAGTTTAGCTAAAGTGATATCTAATAGTAATGTCCATTGCAGGAAGGATACATCCTAGGACATGTTGATCATAGGGTTGTTTGATGTTGGTATAATGATGCTAAGATGATCTATTACCATAAACTTCACTAACACATTTACCTATGATTTTGATTTTAGATTTTGACTTTTAGGTTCACACTTTACTACTTGATATGTTTTCTTTCTACTTTTTTTTCCAAAGGGTGAAGGTGAGGATCATTTATTATGGGTGAAATTTTATTATGGGTGAATGTGAGATGGGATGAGTGGAATATTTGTTTTTTCTAGAATATTTAAATGTTTTTGTTATTTTGAAGTTTTGAGGCTGTTTTTGGGCTTTTTGAAAGTTTATACGGATGTTTAGGTTTTCAATTTTCTGAGGATATTTAGGATTTTCTAAATGTTTTGAGGATTTTTAGGTCTTCTGAATGTTTTCTATTTTCAAATTTTTTTGTATTTTTCTAAATATTTGGATGTTTTGGGATTTTCTGAGATGTTATGGATTTTTTTGGATTTTCTAAATATTTGGATGCTTTTGAGATTTTCTAAGTTATTCGAATGTTTTGATATTTTCTAAGAATATTCTTAGTTTCGACCAAGAACCTAACCTAAGAGACCTATCCTAGGGGCCTCGGGGGCTGATCAAAGATTAGCCTTGCCTACGTTATACATGTAGAGACCACGTAGTTCTACCAACTCAACCCATTTACAGGACAAGGATATGAACAGACAAGAGATGACAACTAATTACAATGGACTGCTAAAAGACTAACCTAGGGTGTCTCAGGGGCACATCAATGATGGCCTTTCCTATGTTCAAGCTCAAAGACAATGTAGTTCGACAAGAGAGCTTTTTTTTTTGGTTTTTCGATGTTCGACCTTTTTAGGGTTTTTTATGTTTTCTGGATGTTTAGGATTTTTCCTTTACAATTTTCTGAATGTTTTTGGATTTTTTCTATACAAGATTTTGCAAATGTTTTTGGATTTTCTAGATAAGAGTTTATGAATGTTTTTGGTGTTTTCTGATAGGATGTCCATGACCTCAAGATATAAGAGAACCCTAATTGTGACACATAAAAAAATGCCCCCGGTGTGATATGTTAGCCTACTTCGATAAAGGTACGACAAACTAACCTTGATAATATGCCAAGTAGTGCTAAAGAGTTCATGATACCTTACAGTGAAAATCCATGATAAGGACGTGGATGGGGGATGAATGGCGATGCAAAGAATGATAGGTCAAAAGACCCAAAGAATAGATGGAGATACCTTATTTACGCAAGGTGCCTATTTGCCAATATTTTACCAAGGTACTTGCCCAAAATTGCCACCAAAGTGGTTTTCACTAGAGGATTTTTTTTTCTTTACTTTTTTCAATCCTTTTTCTCATTTTTTTTGGATTTTGATCATTTTTTTATTTTTTCAGGTATTTTCTGATTTACACCCTTCATGTTTAGGCATAAAACTTTTTTAAATGCAAGCTATTGATTGGTTCCTGCAAGGGTTCACCTTTAGGGGTTAACAGTTGGTATGCTCCTGGTCTATAGCTTGTTTTGATGACAAAGGGACCCAACCAGTTAGGCTCAAACTTTCCTTTGATGTCTTGATTTGGAAGGTTCTTATGATTTTACTTTAGGACGAGATCGCCTACCTAGAAAGATGGACATTTGATTCTCTTGTTATAGATTTGTTTCAGTCAGTTTTGATATACTAGCAAGTGATTAAGGGCATCAAGACAATGTTCATCTAGAAATTTTAGCTCATTTAATCGAGACACTCTATACTCTTCTTCAGTTATTAGATTCTTTAGTGACACTCGCAATGATGGGAGCTCAACCTCAATAGGAAAGATGGCTTCTAATCCATAGACTAGGGAGAAAGGGGTTGCTCCTATATATGTACGGATACTAGTTCGATAATCCCAAAGAGCAGGATTTAGCTACAAATGACAGTCACGACCGGCTTTGTTAACTGTTTTCTTTAGGATTTTCAAGATAGTTTTGTTCATTGCTTCTACTTGGCCATTGCCTTGGGGATAGTACGGTGTAGATAATCAGTGTTGGATATTGTATCTTTGACACAACTCTTTCACATCTTGATTTTTGAATGGGGTTCCATTTTCTGAGATGAGGGTTTGTAGTACACTATAACAGAAAATTAGGTAATTCAAGATAAAATTGGCTATCTACTTTCTCGTTATGTAGGTCATAGGAATGGCTTTAACCCACTTAGTGAAGTACTCAGTGGCAGTTATGATGAACTTATGGCTATTGGATGAGGTTTGAGTGATTTTTCTTATGAGGTCAAGTCCCCACTATGAAAAAGGCCATAGTGTAATCATTGGTTGCAATTCTTGAGTTGGAACATGAATTAGATCTCCATGTTGTTGACACTGGATGCATTTTCGCACATACTAATGGGCTTCTTTCTCCATGGTCGGCCAATAGCACCCTGTCCTCAACAGTTTATTAGCTAATGTCATACCGCTAGAATGGGACCCACATATTCCATTGTGCATTTATGTTAATGAAGTTAAGACTTCTCTTGGTTAAGACATCGTAGTAATGTCCCTTCGATGCTTCCAAAGTAAAGGGTATCACCTAGGATCACGAATATGGATGCCTTTTTGACAAAGGTCTTTTTAAGGTTCGGGGTGATGTCTAATGGAAGGGTTCCTCTATTAAGGTAAGTAAAGATGTCATGGTACTAAGGGGATCCAGGACCAATAATGACACATGCAAATTTAGATTCAGGGATTTTGAAATTTGGTATGAGAAGTTGTTCTACCAAGAATTCACACTGAAGGATGTTGTTCGGCATGTCTAGTAGTGATCCAATTGTTACCATGGCATCTTTTGCTCTATTGTTTATGTGAGGAAGCTACTCAAAAGTTATGTCTATAAAAAGATCTTTGAGATTCTCCACCATATTTTTGTAAGGAGTAAGCTTGTCATTTTTGGTTTGATAGTCATCATTAACTTGGTTGATAACCAGCTATGAGTCCTCATAGACTTTCATCTCTTGTATCTGCCACTGAACTGCTATCCTCATAATTGTGATCAAGGCTTCATACTCAGCAATGTTATTGGTACATGGGAATGATATCTTGTAATATTTTGGGATGCAATCACTTTGGGGGGTGATGAAAAGAATGTCTACTCCAGATCCATGTTGGGAGGATGATCTATCAAAGTACATCTTCCATTGAGTTGTTAGATTAATAAGGAATACTGATTCATTAGGGAACTCATAGATCAAAGGGTTCTCATAATAGATGGGTGCTTTTTCTTACTGGTCTATGATCACTTGTCCTTTGATTTCCATGTACTCCACATACTCTATGTCAAACTCTGTCAAGATCATTACCCATTTAGCCATTCATCATGTGAGGGTTGCCTTGGATAATAGATATTTTAATGGATCAATATTTGCAATGAGCTTGATTTGATGTGACAACATGTTATTCCTAAAATTTTGTGAAGCAAAAACTACCACTAGGAATGCTTTCTCAATGGGTGAATAGTTCATCTCATAGCCTACCAAGGTTTTGTACCTTATATTCTTCAAGCCATATACTCTTCAAGCCTGTCAAAGATAGGTCCTAAAACTTGTATGTGTTTACTTCTCTTCTTTTATTTTTCCAAAATATCATCCACATAATCTTCAACTATTTTGTGGATCATGTCATGAAAGATGAGGGTCATTGCTCTTTGATAGGTAGCTCTTGCATTCTTCATCCCAAATGGCATCACATTCCAACAATAGGTTCCCCATGGAAAGTAAAGGCAGTTTTATGTTGATCTTCTTTGGTGATTATGATTTGGTTATGTGAACCAAGATCCCTCTAAAACCTACACAACACAAGAAATAAACACATTATAAGATTGAAATGCAAGTTAGAATCTAGGTTTCCCATGAAATCCATTTGCAATGCTTAAAATAGGAAATAAGAATGAAGAACACAATGAAATAGATTAAATCCTATTAAAACAACCAAACTCTTGATCCCATGGGGGAATTGGTGCCAATTTGATGTGAAAATTGGCCCTTTCCCAACTCCTATGATGCAATGTTGAAGATTTATGAAGAGGGATCCCCTTTGTTGCAGATTCAAATGTGCTCCATGATGAAAAACCTACATAACCTAGCTACGAATGAGATAAAATGCTAAAGCTTGAAGATGTATTTGAGTATAGTAAGTTTACTCAAATTGTGGATGATGAAATGAGGAATGAAGCCTCTTATTTATAGATGAGATTGAAGGATGAATGCCCAAAATAGAGCAATGTGGGACTAACATTCAACCAATCGCAAGATGCCACATGTCAACCTATGAGTGGATGGAGGATGTGCAAGTTTTGAGGATTGTACCAATAAATGCCTATTTTTGAATTTTGAATTTTATTGAAATGACATGCAAGAGGGAAGAAAGAATGCATTGAATGCCACTTGGCTCAAGGAAAAGGACATGTAAGAGAGAGAAAATTCCATTTTGGATGTACATGTCAACTTGGATTTTTGAATTCAAACTTGGAGAATATTCCCAAAAGATGCCTTGTTGAGGAAAATAGAGATTTAATAAATCAATTAAATCTATTTTCATGTGCAAGTGATAAAAGTTAGAGGATGGGACATGATATGAGATTAAATTAATCAAGGTTTATTAATTTAATGAGAGATTATTTGATGTGACAAATTTGACTTAGATTTGTGGATTTATTTAAATCAAATATGAGAAGGATGTGATTTAAAGATTTAATTAAATAAATATTTTTTATTTATTTAACTGAGGGAATGAAGTTAGATTAAACTAAATAAGGTTTTAATTTATTTAATTTAGTAGATAGACTTTAGAGATTTAATTAAATAAAATTAATTATTTAATTAAATAGGGATAATTAGATCAAATTGATTGATTTAATTAACAAAAGAGAGAGACTTAATTAGATAAAATTATTTATTTAATTAAGGGAAGGAAATTGATGAATTTAATCAAATAAGGAAATTTGATTAAATGGTTAGACCGAGGGATAATTTAGGATAAACTGGTATTAGTAATTGGAATCAGATGCACAATGTCAATCGGTATATTTTCCATGTCTACATTTTTCCCCTCTTTGAAGCGATGCACTTGTTGCATTGGTTCAAATAATAATCTTGTTGAGATAAAAGTTAAAAATTATCTAATTTTCTGAAGCCCCATTGTTGCCCCAGTGTGAAGAATTACGTTGCCCCACTCTGATTTTATGATGCCCCACTATTGCCCCAAAAAATGAAGAATTACGCCGGTATACTACCCCCTCGAGAGATCGGGCGAAGAGGTTTGATTTCAGGGTCGACCTCTCAACAAAGAGGTTCAAGATCAGTTCAACTCGAATATTTGATGTAGACAGTCATCAGCCATGGGTAGCCTCATGCCTATTTTGATATATTACACCCACTTGATCCTGATTTGTACCATGACAGTTACATTATTGATGATATAAATGAGATGATTATGATGTTTATATGTAATGGATGATATTATGATGCATGGATGATATGGATGCACATGATTTGATATGATGATGTTTTATGATTATGTGTATGGGTGATAGATGTATGGTTTATGAAATTCTTAGAATAACCAATCTATATTATGCAATGATGGGGATGAATGCATGTGGTATGATTAATTCATTCTATATGATATGATATGCATTATGCAATATGCTAACATTTTGTGGATGCAGGATGGATGCATTAGTGATGATTTATAATTAACTGTCATGGTACCATGTTAGTGCAAAAGGAAGTAAGAAGAAAATAAGATGATGACAAGAGACACCAACAAGCCAACTTTATTATAGATGATGATGATGATTTTCTTACCGAGGAGTTGGAATTTTAAAAGGGCCAATTACCTTATGTTTGATAACACATGTAGGCACGATGCATCAGGGTATAAAGAACTAGGATGGTGTTGTACCTAATGGAATGGACTTTGAATCTACAAACAAATAGGAGTATTCATGGTCACACTTGACATACGAAAACCTTGCTAGGACGTACCTAACAAAGCAAGTATTCACCAAGTTATATTACAAGAATGTCCAACAAGCACAGTAGACAAAAGGATAATGATCATTGCCCCATTCCTATCCCTCTAAATCATTCATTTGGATACAATCGAGAGGTCCTTGGAATGAGCGCAATAAGATAAATCAAAAGAAAAGATCAAGTATGCAAAAAGCCAATTTTCTTCATACCTACAACCAAAGGGATGTGTTTTGTTTAGGATAAGTATCCAAAGTGATATCCAAAATGATGCCCATTGTCGGAATGATATATCCTAGGACATGCATTGTATAGGATGATGATGGGTTGATAAGTTGTTTGATAAGCTATTGATATAAGGTTGTCTGACATGTTTGAAAATGATCAAGATTTTGATTTTGTGTTTAAAGGTTTGTTGTTTCAATTTTGATTTTGTATTTGAAGTTTGCTTTTGCTGATTGTTGTACTTGTTTCTATTTGTTTTGCCAAAGGGTGAGTGTGATGATCGATTTATTATGGATGATTGATTATTGTGGGTGAAAGCCAGATGGGACGGATGGATTTTTTGGGTTTTTTAAATGTTTTTTATCTTTTTGAAATGTTTTGAGGCTATTTTTTGGGTTTTCTAATTTTATGACTGTTTTTGGATTTTGTGTTTTTTTTAATGTTTTTGGATTTTGATGTTTTGGATGTTTTTGGATTTTTCGCACGATTTTGACGATTTGCATATGGATATGTGTGATGATATCAGTGCTCTATTTAGGATTTTGTTGAAGACCAAGCTAAGGTTGACTGATCGAATCAATGGATTGATGATGATGATAACATTGTTGAGGATGCACAATAATGCAAGGATAGTGTTAAGCAACACAATGATCAGGAAGGATATCCCAAGATTATGGATTGATTGGACTTGATTGATTAGGATTTTGAAGCTTGATTTGGAACAAAATTGTTTTGAATGATTCAATGTGACATTAAAACACACGTTAGATGCAATTGATATTGATTGTTTGGAGTGATGTTCAATGAAAAATGAAGATTGATAAGGAATGTCTTCTCGTCAAAATGTGCCATGGGTTAGTGATTTGGATTTTTTCTCCCAAGTGGTGGACCAATTTTATTTCAAATTTTCCAATGTTCAGATCACCACATAAGTTTGGAGGATATAGATCAAGATTTATTCCCAAAGCAAGATGTAAATATCTGCCTCCAGTGTCTAGCAATGTATGGAATTCCATGGATGGATGCTTGGATAGGTGTATGGATTGAGGGATATGGATTATCTTGTGATAAGATAAGGTGTTCAGATAAAGAATGCTCATTTGGATAATGCTTCATGGCTCAAATAATGCTAGGTAGGATAGAATCAATGAAAATGACCCATGTCAAGATGTTTACCATAAGCGAGTGTAAAGTGTACACCAAACTTCATCAAGATCAAGATAACTTGGACTATGGATGGAGATGGATGAAAATGGATTAGATAAATGGTTCATGGATGAGTGGATTTATTATGGATGAGATGGATGGAATGCTAGATTTATTATGGATGGGATAAGATGCTTTCACCTAAAGTGGCGCACGTAGATGCTCGATTCTGCACATGACGCCTGTTTGCCAGGTTTTCATCATGGTACCTATCCAAAGCGTTGCCTATGTGGTTTTCACTAGAGGACGATTTTTCTCTTTACTATTTTCAATCATTTTTCTGATTTTTTATTTTTATTTTTTTGAATTTTTTTTTGCTTTTTTTATGTTTTATTTTTATTTTTTCGAAATATTTTAAGCTCATGCTGAATCATAAGGTTTTGTTGATGTAGATGCTTCTGTCATAATGTGCCATCGGTATCCTTCCTAAAGAATTTTTTTTGCTAAGATACGTGCACTTGAATGCAACTTTTGGGATTCCTAATCTGCTTTGTTGATACCAGAGTTAACTTTGTCTTTGTGCGCACATCGTGATAGAGTTCCTTCTGAATCCTTATGATAAAGGGTCATTGCCAACACATGGTCAATGTGAGAATTGGATATTATGCGTGGAGGTGTGGATGGAGTGTGTTTATGGATAAAAGATGGATTTGTTGATAGCTTGGAATCTTTGACTCTCCAAACTTGGGAAGATGAGCAATGATGGGTGGATACGAAAGTGTGCATGGAATTAGGACCAACTATTTGATACACTTTGTACGTCACTTGAAAAGCCCGCTTTTCCTTTTGTGGACATCTTTGATGGATACTTTTCCCTTTTTTATTTTTCCCCATAGTTTCTTTGACTGATGGAGTTTGATAGGGATAATATTTCTTTGTATGTTTTGGTATCCATTTGTATTTGATTTGTCTGATATGCTTCTTAGTTTCTTTTTCTTTGATAACATTCTTCATGCTTTGATTCAATTCTTTCTTTTGACGTTGGTCCCAATTCATGGATGGGGCGATGGGTGGATGAAGATTCATGATGTGACTAGTTGTAGTATTGGCATCGGTTTCATCATAAGGATTCTTCGTGCTTCCTATGTTGATGTTTGCTTGAGACAGTTGCCCCCAGTATGGTGGTAGTAGCAATTTCATGCTTTGATTCTGCTTGTTCTGAGAGCTCTTGTTTAGAATGTGTTCTCTGATAAATGACCTCTACAGATGATGTTATTTCAATTGGATGCTCTGCTGACTCTGAAGTATCTTGTTCTATCTGACCGGTTTCCTTGAGTGGATAATGTTGGATATCTGCATACCTGATGTCCTCAGTCTAAATTTGGGATATATCTAATCCTGATGTTGATAATTCAGTTTGACTATAGGAATTAACAACTTGCTCTTTTGTGTAATAATGTCAAGAGTAAAAGAATCTTGTTTTGAAGGAAGATCATCTACGTGTCCATCCAAAGAAGGAATCTCATGGGTAGATGGAGTATGTACTATGTGGATATGATCATCATTTGTGACATCTTGTATAGATAGGAGAGTATCCATTAGACCATTGTAGTAGCTTGGAGATACAAACTCTTGATCTTGAATGATTTCAGAATTGCTTTTGACATGCTTTGGATCAAATTCTTGACATGGGTCAGTTTCAAAGGATAGATTAATTATAAAGTTTTCTAGGATATCTTCATTAGGAACAGAAAGTGGCACATCACCTCTTGATCTTTGAGTGGGCTTGGATCAAGTGTCAAGTTGAGGATTCTTTCAGTATTTGTAATCATGAGGTCAAAGGGGGTCAACATTTCTTGGAAAGGACCATTGCTAGACCTTGGTGAAAGATTTTGATCATGCTTTGGAATAAATTCTTGAGATGTCCTCTGACTCATAAGGCAATGTAGAGACATTTTCAATATGATCATTGGTTGATGGATCATAGATTATGTCCATGGGATCAAATAATTCTAACACTCCCTGAAATAGATCACTAAAAAGTGGCTCTTGATTTATGGTGAGTTGATCATCAGATGGAGTAGAAACATCTTCAAGGTGCTCATTGATGGAGAGATCTTGATCATTGTTTTCAACAATTGAGGTGGAGGGATTTTCAATGTCTTCAACCATATAGTCAAATGATGTTGACATTTCTTGAATTGGATCATTGTTGGGTATTGTTGGTGGATTTTGATCATGATTGAAAAGTGACTCTTGATGTATGTTAATTTGATCATTGGGTGAGGTGGAAACATCTTCAAGGTGTTCATTGATGGATAGATCTTGATCATTTTCCCCAATAGCAATTATATTTTGATCAATAAGGTCTTGGATGATATTTTTGAGTCAATACAACTTTATGTTGTGTGTCCCTTTGTTTTGTGGAAATCACAATGGTGCTCCTCGTTATACCCTAGTAGTTTAACTAGGGGTTCTTGATAGTTCCCATAGACAAGGAGCTTGATGAGATTTTATTGTACCAATTGTTGCAGGATTGATTCGATTGGTCTCCCAAGTGGTGTGTATTTTTGTTTGTTACTTTGTGAGATTTGTACTTGACCTTGTGATGATTGATTTTGGAGATGTGGTGATTGATCTTTGAAATGTGGCAATTTATCTTTGAGATGGGGTAATTGGGCTTGTTTTTTATCTTGATCTTGATATCTAACCTATTGACATTGGATATTTTGTTCTTGATGCGGTTGTGGACACAACTCAATGCTTTGATGACATGGATTAACCAATGGAAGAGTACATTGATTTTGGAGTAAAAATGTCTCTTGTTTCAAGGCTTTAGTTAGTTTGCTAAGTGAAGCAATTTGGTCTATCAAAACTTGGTCTTGATTTTGATCTTGGCACCCTTGATATAGTTGGTTTGACTTTTGTTCAAGTGGATTTGGAATGTATGTTGGTGGTGTTTGTATGGGATCATGGACAAATTGATTTTGGACAATCTTCTGATTTGGGATGATGTTTAGATTTGGAATGATAGGTTGAAGTTGAACATTGTTGGTGTTGGGGATCACATTGCCTTGTTTTAGGTAAATTTGATTTTGCATGGTGTTACCTTGACTTGGATTAATACACGGAGTCATTAACATCTTGTTTGGACTTTCAACAATATTCGTATGATTTGCAAACATATTCATCCCAAAGTTTATGAAGTTTGGATTCAAAATGTTCATGTTTTATAAAGTTGTACTTGGTACATTCACATTTGGCATGTTGGGATTTGATAGGATGACGTTGTTCATTTGAAGGTTCATGCATTGATTGTTCAGTTGATAGATTTGTAGGTTTGGACTTGGATTTAAATCTACCACCGAGAAAGGTGTTCCAAACTTTGATTTGGGCATACTCACATTTGTTGTACCATTGATATTTGTAGAAGGTAATGATCCCATGTACGGATTGTATAAATGTGAGTTTTGATAATCAATCGGCATTGTAAGGCTTTGATAATTTGGTTGGTTTAGACTGGTTATGATGTATGGATCAATTTTATATTCCATTTTCTTCTTGTGTTTTTTAACTTGTTGTAAAAGTGACCTCTAAGGTGTTTAGGACCAATGATGAGATGAAGGATGAAAAGGGGTGAATGATATGAGTTTTGTTTTTCTTAGGAACTTTGGATCAATGCTAGACTTTAAGATTTGATTTTGATTGGTTTTGATTGCATAATGATCTTATAAACCCTAAGATTTTGGATGTGATCTTTAGGATAAACCTGTTCAAAGGTGTGTTGATTTTAACTAAAGGTATGAGAAAGGATGCATTCCCATACTCCTAATTAAACAAGGTGATTTTTATTTGGTTTAAGGATATTCCCAAGTCTAGATAATGATGTTTCCAAAGCTCTAAAGTTGTTTAGGTAATGGGATGATAAATGTTTGAAATGGATGAAGTTTTTGATTTTTTATCCTAAATGAACCTAAGAAGGATTTGTTTACAAGGCCAAGGTTTTGAAGAACATGCATTTCCCTTCAAACCAAAAGATCAATGTTTACTCAAAAGACCATAAGACAATAGATAAACAAGTACATGTGTGGGGTTCAATTGATTTCATTTTGATTAGTGAATTTCTTTTACCACAAACACTTCTTTGATTAGGTTTTCCAAACTAGATGTCCAATGTCCTAATTTCTTTTCATCCCACAAAGTGCTATGTGGAATTCAAGGAAATCAAAGAAATGGTTACCTAATGTTGACCTTGGTAGAAAAATTGAGATGTAAGTTCAAGTGTTTAGAAACCTCTAAGGATGTGAATCCCAAGGGCAAGAAATAACACATGAATTTGGTCAATTGTATTTGCCTCCTAAAGGGTTTGAAATTTTGATGATGATGTTAAGTGTTTGTTTCCAAATGTTTTCGAACAAGCAAAGCATTTTTTCACCAAGAATAAGCACAACCCTATGGATATGAAAAGAAATATTTGTTGAGTCCCCACTTGGACAAGTCCACCTACGCTTATCTTTAGCGAATGGTTAGATGTTTCACCCCACTAGATCCCCTCCATGGCACTCACTTATACGGGGCAGCCAAGCATCAACACCCATGAAACTCTCATGGAATGCTTTCCATTTCTACTAAAAGACCATAAAAGTGTGGGGCGGCTTTAGAAAAACCGTTCTTGCACCAACAAATAGATCAAGGATTTTGGAAATTCTAAAACATGGGTTTTAATTAGGACTTTCCATTCATGGAGATTGACCCATACGACGAGAGTCCCTTTTCAGATCCATCTCGTTGGAGCCAACTGCATGATATTTTTGTTTACTCCAATACCCACATTTATATCCTGGTTCGAAATACTCTTGGCTTTAGAGTGTTACTGGTTGAGTCATTCCCTTGGGTGAGTACTTTTTCCCCAAGGCGGGCCCTCTAAGATAAACAAAAGTGAATAAACATATTCATAGTTCGATCGACCCTTGTTTAAAAACAAAGGGAGAACACATGCAATAAGTTCATTCACACTCACACAAGATTTTGTTCAATTTTAAACCCAAAAATGAAGTGTGGAGGTGATTGATTTATCTCAACCTAAAATCACAAAAAAGGTCTTTTGATTCTCAAGATCGCTATTAAGTGCGAGAGAAGCACATACGTCCTTTTCCAATGAAGTTAGTTTAAGTAAGCCATCACGAAGAAAAATTTGCACTTGTTCATTTTAAGGCCACAAAGCAATTGTGAGTTCTTTTTAAAGCACCAAATGAAGTGTGAAGATTTTCCTTGTTCAATTGTTAATCCTCAAACCAAATCTAGTAAGTTTGTCCTAAAGTTCATTTTAGCCCTTTGTAGCAAGAAATTGAAATATTCTTTTGAGTCCAAATAAAATTTAGTTAGTCCTAAAAGCTTTGAAGATAGCAAAGCCTTAAGAATGGGATTATAATTGCCCCCAAAGTGTTTAAAAACACTTGTTACAATCATTAAATGAGGAGGTTATGAAACTTGAAAATTTTGCGACAAGGTTATGAAACTTGAGAAACCCGCGACGAGGTTATGAAACTTGGAAAAGCTGTGACATAGGCTATGAAACTTGAGAAACCTACGACAAGGTTATAAAACTTGGGAAAGCCACGACATAGGTTATAAAACTTGGGAAACCCATGACAAGGTTATGAAACTTGAAAATTCCGTGACATAGGTTATAAAACTTGGGAAACCCATGAAATAGGTTATAAAACTTGGGAAAGCTGTGACAAGGTTATGAAACTTGAAAATTCCACAACAAGGTTATGAAACTTGGGAAACCTGTGACATAGGTTATAAAACTTGGGAAACCACGACATAGGTTATAAAACTTGGGAAAGTCGCGACATCTAAGTTTCTAGCTTTTTAGAAAATAAAAAATTTGCATACAGAGTTTAAATGTATCTATTCCAACATTATGCTCTAGCTATATAATAAAAAACTTCATATCTTTGACAAATCAGCTCCGTTTTACTTGAAATTTGGACAGCAAGAGGATTGAGTCTTTCTGAGCAAAACCCATAATTATTTTAAATTCTAGCACTCTCAAACTTTGAAAATTTTCAAGTTCAAAATCCCTCCTTCTAGTGCCAATATGTGAACCAAGATCCCTCTAAAACCTACACAACACAAGAAATAAACACATTATAAGATTGAAATGCAAGTTAGAATCTAGGTTCCCCATGAAATCCATTTGCAATGATTAAAATAGGAAAGAAGAATTAAGAACACAATGAAATAGATTAAATCCTATTAAAACAACCAAACTCTTGATCCCATGGGGGAATTGGTGCCAATTTGATGTGAAAATTGGCCTTTTCCCAACTGCTATGATGCAATGCTGAAGATTTATGAAGAGTGATCCACTTTGTTGCAGATTCAAATGTGCTCCATGATGAAAAACCTACATAACCTAGCTACGAATGAGATAAAATGTTAAAGCTTGAAGATGTATTTGAGTATAGTAAGTTTACTCAAATTGTGGATGATGAAATGAGGAATGAAGCCTCTTATTTATAGATGAGATTGAAAGATGAATGTCCAAAATAGAGCAATGTGGGACTAACATTCAACCAATGGAAAGATGCCACTTGTCAACCTATGAGTGGATGGAGGATGTGCAAGTTTTGAGGATTGTGCCAATAAATGCCTATTTTTGAATTTTGAATTTTGTTGAAATGACATGCAAGAGGGAAGAAAGAATGCATTGAATGCCACTTGGCTCAAGGCAAAGGACATGTAAGAGAGATTAAATGCCTTGTTCGATGTACATGTCAACTTGGATTTTTGAATTCAAACTTGGAGAATATTCCCAAAAGATGCCTTGTTGAGGAAAATAGAGATTTAATAAATCAATTAAATCTATTTTCATGTGCAAGTGAGTAGAGGATGGGACATGATATGAGATTAAATTAATCAAGGTTTATTAATTTAATGAGAGATTATTTGATGTGACAAATTTGACTTAGATTTGTGGATTTATTTAAATCAAATATGAGAAGGATGTGATTTAAAGATTTAATTAAATAAATATTTTTTATTTATTTAACTGAGGGGATGAAGTTAGATTAAACTAAATAAGGTTTTAATTTATTTAATTTAATAGATAGACTTTAGAGATTTAATTAAATAAAATTAATTATTTAATTAAATAGGGATAATTAGATCAGATTGATTGATTTAATTAACAAAAGAGAGAGACTTAATTAGATAAAATGATTTATTTAATTAAGGGAAGGAAATTGATGAATTTAATCAAATAAGGAAATTTGATTAAATAGTTAGACTGAGGGATAATTTAGGATAAAATGGTATTAGTAATCGGAATTAGATGCGCAATGTCAATTGGTATATTTTCCATGTCTACAGGTTATAACCTGAAAAGCCATCCATGAGAGACAACATTTCATGCCCAGCTATTAAATCTATAATGAGATCAATGTTGGGAATACGGAAGTCATCCTTCATACATGCCTTGTTTAGATTTCTAGAATTAGTGCATATTTTGATGCCCCCAATGGGTTTTGAGACTGGTACTAGGTTTGAAACCCACTTAGGATAATCTTTCGGTTGGATGAATCCAATGTCAAGAAGTTTTGGTAGTTCCAGTTTAACCAAGAATGCTATTTGTGGGTGCATCTTCCTTAATTTTTTCTTGACTGGTTTGGCCTCAAGATAGACTGCTAAGTGATGCACAACTACTTCTGGAAAAAGGCCTGGCATATCTATATAAGACCATGCAAAGTTAGCTTTTCTATTTTTAAGGAATGTTGTAAGGCTCTTCTATTCTTCATCTAATAAGGATTTAGTATAGAAGGTGATCTTAGTTTCTTCCTCTATTCCCACATTGACTAGTGTAGCCTTTTCTACTAGTACTGTTGATTTCTCTGGATGCATTGCACTAAGGGGGAGATTGAATCCTTCATCCTTGGGAACCTCGGGGATGTTTTCACCATTGGATGTATTCTTTTTTTTTACTATTTTTGGCTCAAAGAGTGCCACTAAGTGGTTTTCACTCAAGGATTTGTAAGTTAATTGAATTTCATTTGTTTTGCGACTAAAGGATTCAATCATCTCCCCATAATATGCCCATGTATCAAGCTCTATGTCAAATCCTACTTTGTGATCTTCCCATGATAGGTTGTCTCGGAGTCCCATAAATTTTGATATCACTTCATTGTTTTCGAATAAATCTAGAATCGGTGGTCCTTGTTGGTCCATGTCAATGAGTTGTAGGTATACCAAGCGTATTTCAGTTAGTTGGTTGTTTGAGACAAAGGATGTCATGGATATCATGAAGAGGGTGTTTTTTCTCAAATAGATCAGTGACATCAAGGGGAAAGTCATCTAAGGTAGTATCACGTGATGTAGGTGACCAAGAGGAAGCCTCAACTCATTTAGTAGAAATACCTTTTCCAATAAGTGAGATCTTGCTAGTAGTACAACCTAAGCCAAGATTTTTTAGTAATTTCTCAAGAATGATGGGTTCTAGTAAACCATTGTCATTCTATCCTAGCTTCTCATTCTTGTTATACCCCCAATTCTACATTAGTTGTAGACCTCTGTTTTCATCTTTCATAGGAAGAAAAGGAACATGTATTTCATCTTAATAGAGGATTTTAGAGATATCTTTCTTATGGACATCTTCTTGATTCAAATCTCCCCACTTGGTGAAGGTAGTATCTACCATCTTGATTATTTCTAGTTATTTGGTGTTATATGTGGGTTTCCCATGGTTTTGAGGAGAAATAGGTAACTCTCCTAAGACAAAGGTGTCTTTTAATATTTTATAGCTTCCACAACCATCATCTTGGATTACGACTTTGACATTAGGTATGCTTTTCATAATTGGTACTTGTGATGATGAGGTAGAGGCTAAAGATGATGGTTCAACAAATGAGTTTGTTGTTGTAGGTCCTTCATCATTTTTTGGTATTTGCGGGATCTTGTAAAATTTTCCCTCAAGGCTCTTGCAATAGTAGAAAGGCTCAAGATCTCCATGGATAGTGATTTCTCTACCCTCAAAAGGAAACTTCACACATTGATGATAGGTTGAGGCTACAGCTTTCAACAAATGGATCCATGGTCTACCAGGTAGAATGTTATAGGGAATATCAAGATCAAGTACTTGGCATGTAGTTTCTACAATGAGAGGTCCCACTTGGATAAGGAGTGCAATGATTCCTTGTGATATTTGTTCTTGATCGTCATATGCTCTAATGGTGGTACTCTTTGTCTTCTCAATTTGGTATCTTTTGAATAGCCTAGATGCTTGATCAACTATAAGGTGCAAATGTTTAGACCAACACCTCCATCTACCAAGTCTCTTTTGACCCTTTTTTTTATGAATGACAACCTCAAGGTGTAAAGCACGATTATGAGATGGTTGTGATGGTAAATCATTTTCATAGAAGGTGAGAAGATGGCTAGCGGTATACCCTACCATAGCTTGAAATTGATCAGTATCAATGTTCTCAGGAACAGAGGATTCAAACAAGGCTTTTTCTAGTATTTCTCTGTGCGTAGGAGATAATTTCATGAGTTCCAAAATTCATATTTGAGTGGGGGTCTGTTTAAGTTGATCTACAATATTGTACTTGCTAGGATTAGATGCGGGAAAAGTAGGTTGTGTCCTAGATTGAGTTGGAATGGCTCCTTGAATGGTTATTTTGTCACATCTTGTGGTGACTCCACATTTTGTACTACCTCCTTTGATTGTGACAACAGTGATAATGCTATCATAGGAGGAAACTACATTGGAATAGGTATGTTGATCATTGGTGTAATCCTTAGCTTTGACATGGTTGTTAGCTTTGTTATGATCAATCATAGGGGTCTTGTATATCTTGAGATCCTAGTTTCCAACTGGTACCTCAACAAATATGGTATCATTCTCTATGAGATCTTGGATGATATTATTGAGTTTCATGTAATTTGTTGTTTGATTTCCTTTGATTTTATGAAAGTCACAGAGATCATGCTCATTATACCAGGATGGCTTTTCTTGGGGTTCTTGGCTTTTCATGATTGTCTTGATGGGTTCTGATAACTATGTGTACTTTTGTTTAGGATAGTTGTTCATGTTACCGGTTGGCCTTAGTTGCATGTTGGTGTTATTGATCTGATTGTTCTGAGGTGTACCATTTGTTGCATAGTTGGTTGGATGTTAGCAACTTGATTGTAGTTGGGTCTAGGAGCACTTAGTATGACCTTAGCATCTACAACACTGTCGTTTGTTATGTTTTTGTTTTTAGCCCATACATAAGGTTTCTCATTTGAACTAGTTGAAGGAAGGTTTTCTTTGTAAGCTTGAGTATTTCCTTGTGAGATTAGGGCTCTTTCAATGTTAAGTGCTCGTGGAACAAGCTCATCATAGGATGTGATGCATTGAATTTCCAAGTGGAATGATAGATTGGGATCAAGTTTGGCTATGATGATTCCCACTTGTTTGTCAGGAAGAAGCCACTTGCTTTTACTAGCTCTTTGTCTCCATCGTTGTAAGAAATTTGTGAAGGTTTCTCCTAGATATTTTTTGAGAGTGCACAACTCTTCTAGGCTAACGTCCATGTCAAGATTAAAGGAGAAGTGATCGATGAATTTGTTAGTGATTTCTTGAAAAAAAATTATACCAAGAGGCAAACGAGAGAACTATTCCATAGCAATACCTATTAAAATCTGAGGAAAGAGGTACATTAGATATGAATCATTGTAAGCTAGTTCCATGCACATGATGTTGAATTCTTTGATATGGTCAACATGACTTTCTCTCCCTCTATATTTGTTAAATTTAGGAATTTCAAAACTAGGAAGGAATGGTATAATTGTTATGTTTTGATCAAATGGGTAAGGACACAAGTTCTGTGTATGAGGTTTCTTTGTCTTTCCCATGCGAAGGTCCTGCATTTCTTGTGAGAGTGCTTTCATTTGTGATGTGAGATCATCTTGTGGATTAGGTGGAGGAACATATGATGGGATGAGAGATGGGTTATATGGGGTGTATGAAGGTGTGATATTTTTAGAAAGTGATGAGTATGTTCCTAAAATTGTTTGGATTGATGATGTTCATATGAGGAAAATAGGATCCTTGTGGCTATTGTTGGGTGTACTATTGAGCTAGTAAGGGTTCTTGTTGTTATTGCGCTACTAGGGCTTGTTGTTGGGCCTATTGTTGTTTTGCTAATAAATTTGCTTATTGTGTTGCTAAAGCTACTTGCTAAGCTTGTTGGGAAATGACCGCTTCTTGTTGTTATTGTTGTGCTAAGGCTGCTTGTTGAGCTTGATGTTTTTGTTGTGCTAATGTTTCTTGTTGAGCTGCTAAGGTTGCTTGTTGTGCTTGTTATTGTTGTTGTGCTAAGACTGCTTGTTGAGCTACTAAGGCTACTTGTTGTGCGTGTTGTTGTTGTATGACTTGTTGGTAAGTTTTTTTGTGCTTGTTGTAGGGATAGGGCATGTGCTTGCAATGTGGTATCAGGTGGTTGTTGAGATATCTATGAAGGATTAGGAACATTAATGTTTTTTAGTGGTTAACAGATTGGTAGTGAAAGGTGGAGGAATCCCTTGGTTTAACATTCCTTGTAAGATAGTAGATTGAGGGGGAGGAATGTATTTTTGAGGCACTGATTGATTTGGTATTTTGTGAACCCCAATCCAAATACCTGCAAAACAATGAGAAAAACACATTAAGTTAGAGATTGCAAGAATGAACAAGGATTCCCCATGAAATCCATTTACAAAAAATCAAATTAGGAAAATAAACAATAAAGAACACAATGAAAACAATAAAATAGATTGAATCCTAATTTAAATTTGCAAACTCGTGATCCCATGGGGGAATTGGTGCCAATTTGATGTGAAAATTGGCCCTTTCCCAATTCCTATGATGCAAGATTGATATGTTGAAGATGTGTTGATGATTGATCCACTTTGTTGATGAAGGATGAATGCTTCCAAGCTAAAAACTTGCATAACCTAGCTATGATTCAATGATATTTGATGGAAATGGCTAAATATTTTAGCATAATAACTTTGCATAATTTGTGGATGATCAAATGAGGATATTAGCTCTTTATTTATAGAATGCACAAATGGATGAAAGTCCAAATTTGAGAAATGTGGAACTAACATTCATCAAATGGAAAGATGCCACTTGTCAACCTATGAGTGGATGGAGGATGTGCAAGTTTTGAGGATTGTGCCAATAAATGCATATTTTTGAATTTCAAATTTGTTGAAATGGCATGCAAGAGGGAAGGGAAAATGCAATGCATGCCACTTGGCTCAAGGAAAAGGACATGTAATATGGAGTAAATGCCTTGTTGGATGTACATGTCAACTTGGAATTTGAATTCAAACTCTGAGGAATATTCCAAAAGATGCCTTGTTGAGGAAAATAGAGGATTTAATAAATCAATTAAATCTATTTTCATGTGCAAGTTGGAAAAGCTAGAGGATGGTACATGAATTAGAATTAAATTAATTAAGAGTTAATTAATTTAATAGGATATTAGGTGATGTGACTTATTTGACTTAGATTTATGGGTTGAAATAAATCAAAAAGAGATGAAAATGATTAAGACCTAGTTAAATAAATATTTTGATTTATTTAACCTAAGGGGGTGATGTTAGATTAAATTAGATAAATGTTTGATTTATTTAATTTAATTAGATGAAGTTTAGAGATTTAATCAAATAATATGGATTATTTAATTAAATAAAGATAGGAAGATGAAATGACCTAGCTAATTACACAGAGAAAATGATTTAATTAAATCAAGGGATTTATTTAATTAAAAGGGGAATTATGATGACTTTAATCAAATAAGGCTATTTGATTAAATGGTTAGATAAAGGGATCATTCAGGATGAGGCGATGTTAGTAGATCAGGATCGAGTGTGCGATATCAATCTGTATATTTTTTATGTCTATAGGTATAGAAAAGGGATTCATCAGAAAGGATGATGTCATTACATTTTGCAATGGAAATGACTCACTAGGACCTTGAGTCCGTTGACTGAAAATATTTCCTTGTCCTATGTTGGAAGGATTTCCTTGTGTAAAAGATGTAAAAAAAGGATTTTTAATCAAGGTACTCCCAAAATTGATAGAACTTGTAACCAAAGGATTTTTTTATGGTGGATTAAGAGGAGATGATGTGGTAATGATGGATGGAGTGGATGAACCTACCAAAGGGTTGGATAAAGATGTCCCTAGTTGCATTAAGGGTTGATTCTATGATATGGTATTCACACGCCCTTGTGTGTTGCTTTGAGCTTTTTGGTCTATACTATTTCTCATGATGGTAGGTACACTTGTGGTACTCATAGGTGTGGATGAAGAAGGGTTTCCCTAAAATGTCGAAGTGGTGGTAGAATAGTGAAGTTCAAGTGGAGTGCGTATCTGATTTGGACCTTCAGGAATGGGAGGAACACCAAAGGTAGGTGTCCAAATGGAAGTGGGAGGTGGAGGATTTGTTTCAAGATTTCCCACAAGTGTATTACTTTCGAATGGTAAGGTGTGACCAAAATCTTTAGAAAAGTTGGTTGCAAGACTAGGTATGTGTTGATGCCAAAAAATTGGCAAGGTAACAGCCTTTATGGGAAACTCAGTTAATGGGGGGCCAATTGTGCTAAACTGAGTGACCTCCGAGTTTTTTAAGATGTCGGTTTCTTCTGTAATTGGGGTTTTGGAATGGGAAAATGAAGCAGATATAAAAAAATAAAGATCTAACTAAGGCGATGCGCCAAGGAGTAGATATAGGCATGGTAAATCTATACTTTGGGATTCAATTTAAGGGCCTAATTTGCAATCTTCTATGTCCCAAAATAACTAAAATCAAAGATAAAGACTTGAACAATTCATTTAATGACAAAATAATTCTCACACTTATTCACTGAAAATAGAAGTCAAAGACATGATCTAAACCAGAAAATTGTATTAAAATCATAGAAGTTCTACAATGAACAATTCAAGACAATAATGACACAGTATCAATGTTTTATCAAATAGCTTAAGGAAAACAGAAAGGCCGAACAATGGCACAATTTGAGAGTCTCATACAATAATCTAAAAGCAATTTTAAAGGCCTGGTATCTTTCTCTAATTTATCTATCTCTTCCAAACTCATTTTCAAAAGCAAGAAGCAGTATATATAGCTTAGCAATCCCACTGCCTGGTAGGCCAGCAACAAAAAATATTATGTATCTCAAGCAATGATTCCCCTCAGCCATTGTAACAGAAAATATTCAAGCAATAGCACATAGTTGCTCCCCAGCCAGATGCATCCCCTATGAATGATGGCAGTGGTCTAGAAAAATAATGTGCATACAAGTGTCATTTACCTATGAAAGTAGTTAAAACACGTGGGAGCATGTCACAGCTTGTTACTTGCTCCATCCTTCATTTTGATCAAGTCTCCGTGAAAGTGACATATGGTGGTGAGTCGTACTATGCTCGTTGATTCCTCCCTTTGATGATGAAAACTTGCACTGGGAAGACACGTGGAGGAATTCCCTATTATCAGCGCTAACTATGGGGTCCACCAAAAATGCATGTGAATGAAAGCTATGTGGCACACGGACGAGGACCCACAAAAAAGTGAAGGGAAGCAACTATGAATAGCTCGTAGTGTAGACACGTGGAAGCATGGTAGGAGCTGGTAGAAGAGCAAAGGAAGCATTTGCTGCGAGGAGCACCTTACAGACATGTGGTAGCAGTCGGCGGAGCATATCAAAAGAGGCCTGATTGAGAAGCTAAGGGCCGCATTTCTAACATATGAGGCGCAGGTTGGTACTTAGCAAAATAAAACCACTCGAAGGGAGCTCAAGGAATTTCATATTCATAGCTTTTGGTGATTACCAAGGGCATTTCGCCTATGGAATGAGGAACCCAAAAAATTTCTCTGGCTTGCAGACCAAAGCCACATCCATAGAGCGATGGAGTTAGAGCTTGGAAAGAGTTGCCTGCAGAGCCAGCTAGTCTTCCTCAGATGGTCTCGATATATCGCGCAGATTCTCTTGCACTCTACTCAAGTCGAGAATCTATTTATAAGGTAGTGTCACAGGTAAACTAGTGCCAAACTCAAATTGGAAGAGTAGTTGCTCAATCGGATGAGCAACACCCTCAATATTTGTTATGGTAGGGGGTTGGCTGAAGCTTTGGAAAGCAGATGTGTCCTGCTGCTTCTCTTCAATCTTCACCCCAATTTTCTATGTCGTGGCCACAAACTCATCTACAAGGAACGGGGAGGGTAGGACCATCTTAGTTAGCTGGAATAACTTCTCCTGCATGCTCTCCATAGTCTAGCTCAAAGTGGTTGTGCATGCGTTAGCACGGAGGATAGCTGAGTGGCAGTGGATGAATTTGTTCGTCATTTTGGCAGTAGTCTTCCGATTCTCGATCCCTACCTTTGCTAAGTCTTCATCAGAGACCATGTATAACTTAGCAAAAAAAATTCCTCAAGGACCCTTTCTATGATAAATTGTGGGAACTACTCAATTGCTCCATGAACCTCCTTGCTCAAGCTCGTTGCTTGTGACATGAATTGGAGTATCGGTTGTAGTGTCAGGAAGAAGGCCTTGACCTTTTCCTAGTATGAAACATAGAGTTGTTGAGCCACTGGAATGAGGTCCAACTAGGTAGCAGGGGCTTGGGGAACACTCCTTAGAAGGGAAATCTCAATCTCTACATATTTCGAGTTGATACTCTATGTCAGCTCCACGATACTTTTTTTTGCAGATGTAAGTTCTAAAAAATTCCTCCATTCAACGAGGAATTTCTCTTTGGCCCAACTTTTGTTCATTGATTCTGCTTCAAGGGAAGACTTTGTCTCCTAGAGTTGCTTTTTGAATTGGGCCCTTTGGTTCTCAAAGTCTTCATCCCTTTGTTGCATTTTTTTCTCAAATTGAGCATGTTGTTGTTCAAACTCCCCACTCTTTTGTTGCACCACCTATTTTTCCAGAGCTAACTTGTTCTAATAGTCTTGGTTCTTCCGGCGCAACGTGTCGACCGAGCTGGGGTCAATGGATTGGAACTTTGGAAGTTCCTCCTGTATTTTTTCTGCTCTACTTCTAGTGTCTGCACTTTCTCTGATAAGTGCTTAATTTCTACTTCCATCATTTTTTCCTTCGTTTGCAAGAACTCAACCCTATACTTCACAGGTTTCAATTCCTCATCTTTCTTATTTAGTTAGCGACCAGACTTGAGGAAGTTTGTGGTCACCACCCACTATGTTTCTTCCATGAACTCAAATTTGTCCTGTGGTCGGGCTATCCTCAGATTAAGTCCTATGGCGTACATGTAATTGTTGGGGTCCATCTCCCCTTGCGACTTGATGGTGTTTGGATACATGGTCATGAAATGGATCAATATTTGAGCTTTATTTTAAATAGTATACACCTTTGGCTCTTTCGAATTCTTGTCATCCTTGGTCTTTTTCTTTTGAATTTTGAGAGCTCACACTTTCTTTGTAACATCACCATGTGCCATAAATTAGGCTGGCAATTTAACTAGCTTTCCTTCAAAAGGTACATTGGGAGGTACGACGAAAGGGAACATGAGGGTAGTGGCCTCAGCCATTTTCCTCTTTGGGAGATCAACAGTCTACGAGGAGAAATGAGGGATATACCAAAGCTCAATTTGTGACCCTGCAGGAGGACTCATCGAGCATTGTGGTAAAAGCGGAGTCATGACGAACTCCATTTGTTGAGCAGATTGGGTTGGGCTTGATATAGTTGTAGCAGGAGAGGTGTCAAAAGCAGCTACGCTTATAGAAAGAGAGGCAAGGGAATATTGGGCAGTGGTGGATGGTGTAAGGGTTCATGGAGCCATCAAGATAAATGGCCTCGTATGAGAGCAAAGGGTGAAATCTTTCATGACCATTGCAGCAGAAGTGGAAAAGGAAGGGTCGACACTTGTAGTGATGGGCGTTGTAGAGATAGCAGGGGACACTAAAGATTGTGAAGTAAGAGAAGAGGGAGTGAATGTTACCTGCTGACTGGATGATTGTAGTTCTTGGCTCACAACGGCCTCCTGACTTGTTGTGGGTTCTTGTGAACTCTCTCTGATAATTGCTTATGTGCATTGTTGTTTGGTGGGTGGGGATCTCACCACCTCTTCAATTTTTGACTGTTGTTGAGTCATTCTTGTCCTTGTTGTAGCCTAAGTGAGTGTCCTCGAAGCTCTTGATATGTTCATCTACACATTTGAAGTAATCTGGCTAGTGATGAGTGTCACTGCATTTCTGATCATTTAACTTATCAATGTCAACCCAGGGTGATGTTCATGACAATATGCAAGAGGGAAAATAAATCAATTGCATGACATGTTTTTTCTACAAACGGAATTGAAGGGAAATGTATGAAAGAAATTGTTAGAATCAAATCTAATCTAAGAGCTTGTAAATGAAACGATGGAATTAAATCTATCCTAAGAAACTTGTAAAAGGAAATACTAGAAATGTAATTGTTGGAAATAAAATTGTTACTAAGAAATAAAACTACGAACAATTGCTGATAAAAAATAAACTATATTATTTTACAAAACTCTTCCCTATTTGATTCATTCATTACAATGAATTTATAAAAAAAAAATTCAACTAATCTCAAATATGAGCCTTAATTGTTGTGCAACAACTTGCTAGAAGATAGGAACATGTGTTGAGGGAAAAAAATGAGTCTTTCCTTCATCTTATTGAGTCAATTTTCTTTGTTCATCCAAAACAAATATGTCTATTTTTCAGCCCCTAAACAAGCTCCAAAAAAATATTTCAGTGCTGAAAAATTCATATCTTTCCCTTGTGCATCATTAAAACTCATAAAACAACTCCTAGATGCTTGCAAAAATGTTCAAACTACTCAAAATTATATCCTAGATATGTTTTATTTGTTTACACAACCAAACAACCTACCTTAATGCTTGGAACTACCCCCTAGATGCTCTCAACTATTGTCCCTTAACTGCTCATAGAAGCCCAAATTTCTCAACCTCTCCATAAATGATCCTTCACTTAGTTTCAAAAATTCTAGAGCATAGAAATAAACGGATGAACAAATTCTAGAAATTTTGGAGCATGCAAACAGATTTATAGAGCATCATACTGGTGATTTTTTTCTTTCAAACCACAAACTAGGTTTTCGTGATATTTAATGAGTTTTTTTTTCTTCTTGTCTTCAAATTTTTGTCCAAAAATCTCAAGAACCCAAATTGTAATTTTCAAGATATGATGAAATATTTGACTACTGCAACTAAAAATCTTTTACTTTCCTCATCATATATAATCTTGATAAACTTCATAATTAAGCAAAATATATGCTTTTATTTGGCTAATAGATGAGACATTTTCTTGTCTTATCATCTCCCCCACATCCAAAATGTTGCAGGTCCTCTTGTAACTTTTAGTGAGCTTCTGGAGCCAATCTCTTCACTTTTATTGCAATTGCTCTGGAAATTTGTTGGGAGGTGCAATGGAGATGCTTTTGAAGATATTTTTAGTTATTTTGAAGATATTGTGGGGATTTTATTGTCATGTTGTAGAAAAAAAACCTACTCTATCCTACTCTACTTATTGATGTAGACATAGGTTACATAAAACTATTAACTTGTGGAAAATAAAATATTTTTTCTTAAAAGATGGATCCATGCATTCAACATTTTGAAACAAGAAGAAAACCATGAGAAGAAGATGGCTAAATAGTTGAATTATGATGCTCCTCGTTCCATTGAAATGGCAGTCTTCTCCATATTTTTTATTTCTAGTAGATGCATGGGCTGATTGGAAAGATCTTGCAATCCTTCCTCACATTTTGTTGCATGCATGACTGGATGCAACTCCTTGTCCTTCAAATATTTGATCAGAAAACCCTCCTTGGACTTTGAAGATGTCCAAACAATAGTCTTTTGTTTTCTAGGGCTTGAAGTCATGGTCTTCTGGTTGAAGATATTGTATAAGAGTTGTCACATTTGCATACAAAAATCTCTTACTTTGGATATGTTGTTTTGAGGGGGTTATAAAATAATAAAACATGAAATTTTAAAAATAATAAATCCAAAAAGCTTGTAAAACTATTTTTTTCTTTTGACCTACTGTCACCACATTAGTAACTCCCTAATGACACCTTTTCCCTGGCAACAGCACCAAAAATGATGAATGTCGCTGCATTTTTTTATCATTTAACTTATCAATGTCAACCCAAGGCGATGTTCATGGTAATATGCAAGAGGGAAAATAAATCAATTGCATGACATGTTTTTTCTACAAACAGAATTGAAAGGAAATGCATGAAATAAATCTATGGAATCAAACTTAATCTAAAAGCTTGTAAATGAAATGATGGAATTAAATCTATCCTAAGAAACTTGTAAAAGGAAATACTAGAAATGCAATTGTTGAAAATGAAATTGTTGCTAAGAAATAAAATTACAAACAACAACTGTTGCTAAAAACTAAACTATATTATTTTATAAAACTCTTCCCCATTTGATTCCTTGATTACAATGAATTTATAGAATTTTTATCTTCAACTAATTTCAAAGATGAGCCTTAATTGTCTTTCAACAACTTGCTAGAAGATACGAACATGTGTTGAGGGAAAAAAATGAGTTTTTCTTTCATCTTGTTGAGTCAATCTTTTTTGGTCATCCAAAACAAATATATATATTTTTCAGCCCCTAAATAAGCTCCAAAAAGACATTTGATTGTTGAAAAAGTCATGTATTTCCCTTGTGCATCGTTAAAACTCATAAAATAGCTTCTAGATGCTTACAAAAAGGTTCAAACTACCAAAAATTGTCTCCTAGATATGCTCTATTTATTTGCACAACCCAACAACCTACCTCAATGCTTGGAACTTCCCCCTAGATGCTCTCAACTATTGTCCCTTAACTATTCATAGAAGCCAAAATTGCTCAATCTCTTCATAAATGATCATTCACTTAGTTTTGAAAATTTTGGAGCATAGAAGCAAACAAATGAACAAATTTCAAAGCATGGAAACAAATTTTTAGAGCATCAGACTGGTGAAGTTTTCTCTCAAACCACAAACTAGGTTTTCGTAAAATTTAATGGGTTTTTTTTCCTTCTTGTCTTCAAATTTTAATCCAAAAATCTCAAGAACCCAAATCATAATTTTCAAGATATGATGAAATCTTTGACTACTACAACTAAAAATCTCTTACTTTCTTCATCAAATCTAGTCTTGATAAACTTCATAATTAAGCAAAATACATGCTTTTATTTGGCTAATAGATGAGATTTTTTTTGTCTCGTCGGTTAGGCTACTCCATTGTCTTCCTCTTTTGTTGAGCAGAGGCCAACATCACTTCCGATTCCTTCTCCTTTCCTTTCCCTACATACTCTTCAGACTCCTCACTGAAGTTATCATCCTTATCAATGCTTGCATCAAAATCCGTGTGTGCCTCATTCCATAATCTATCAAATTCCTCATCCAATGCCACACTTCTATAAGGGGTCTCAGGTTGTTTTATTTCTTGGTGGTATACCCTAAAATATTTGATCCTTTCCTCTTTCCATCCTTTTCTTTTTGACAACTTGTTTCGAAGGTCAACTCATATTTTGCGCTTCTCATTATACTTCGTCGTAGCAAAGTAGAACTTATGTCATGGCATCCTACTTTCTTCTATAGGAATTTGAATCAATTCAATGAAAAGATCATCCAAATATTTTGGCAGTTTCTGCCTCTTTTCCTAGTAAGGCCGCAGACTGTGTCACCTTGAAAAATTCATTCAACAAGTCATTTTCGGGGTTGTAATTTCATTTGACACAAATAAGCACCAACCCCAAGTGAGCTAGCTTATCTTCCAGCAATTGGTGCATCTTCTTTTTCTTCATGACCAACATTTTAAATTTTAGCAAGCAGATGAAGAATCCCTTCTTCTTTTCCAATCCTTCGTAAAAGGTGTAGTCGATAAAGGATAATTGTTGGAATATTTCAAGGGCTAGCACCCAATTTGTGACACATGTCGAAAGACAAAATGGTTCCCCAGTGAAATTGTGGATCCGAATGAATGTGAAATCCACTCTAAGAAACCAAACGCATTTGGGAGTGAAGTTATACATATACCCTATCTGCTCCTTGGTGAGTTGGTCAATACCATCATCCCCTTTCAAATCTTGTAAAATCGGAGTCAAGAAATAATCTGAAAATGCATAATAATCGTAAGTAGAGGAGAGGAGAGGGTTCCATACAGAAATTGGCCTCCTTTTTCTAGATCCATCAAAAATAGCCAACTTCACATGCTTCTTGAAGAAATCATAGTTCTGATGCAAAAAAATATGGGCAAGGAAGGAAGGACACTTGAACCTTTGTTGCATTTGGTAGTCCCTGATTTTCCTTATCATCTCATCAATGAGGAATTGTGCAAAATCATACCAAAAATAGGAATGTTGCCTACGGAACTAAAACATTGGACCCAACTGAAACTCAAGTACATCCTTGTCGGTGTCCAGGCCGCAAATAAATGCCAACATTGAGAAGGCTTCCTACATGTCTGGTTGGAAGGAATTGTGCGGTGCCAAGATCTTTGGTGGATTTTGTTTATCTTCTTTAGGCATTTGGGTTTCTTTGTTATAAAAATCTAGAGCCTTTTTCATGGTTCTCCATATTTCCTCTCCCTTCGCTGGGTTGAATGGCTCTATCTCTTCTGCTCTGGAGCTTTGGTCAAGGATGCATAGCATATTCTAGATAGCTCCCAAGTAGATATTAACTTTTAACTCCCAACCTTCGATGGTGTTGGTGCTCAGGTTGAAATGCTCGATAGCCACATCGACTAGTTCTGGGAAATAGTGCACAAATGGGACCATATATTGTGGGAGCCCGTTAAACCATAACTTTTGCGCCAAATTATCTGGGTCGCTGAATTTTTTCATCCTTTCGCAGGCCACCTCCCTTAAAGACTTAGAGTTTTTTACGAGAATGGGATCATGAATGTTATCCCAGTCCTCCTTGATTAGGCTCTAATCTCTATAACTTTTGGGCTTGTCAAGGGCCTATTTGTTTACCCATTCTGGCTTCTCTGGTATCCCAAGCGAAGTGTAAGAGATGTCTTCAAAGATATATACAGTTGATGTTGCATGCATAGTATAAAACAAGCTATGTGTTGCCTCTCCCTTCGCTTCTACTTGTGCCTTTGCTTGTGCCTCTACTTGTGAACTTTCTACCATTTTCCTTTTACTAAAGACTTCTGCTTAGCTCAATTTTTTTGCAATTTACCTCGGCTCTGGTTGCACTCAAAACTTATTTTGCTCTAGGTAGTATGTTTAAAAAGCATTCACAATGTTATCTTTTTGCATGTGGTACTTAGTTATTTCCTTCTTTGGGTGACCAACAACGCTCACCTTCTAGCATTAAATTTGGCATGTACTGCTAGTTATTTGTTCATGTGAAATGAATAACTTGCCATTTTGAAATAACAAGAATTCATAATGACCTTTGGTAATGATGTCCTTTGACATGATTTTCTTGGAACTTGAACTGACAATTTGAAGGAAGCTTAGGTGTTCATATGTCATCACAATTAATATCCCGAACGGAATGATTAAGCCAAATATGCAATAAGTCTTTGAAAAGATACAGGTTCTACCTTGGAGTTCAAAAAATACCTACAACAAGACACCTCAACATTCATTCGTATGGACTACCACCGAAGACTGCCACCTTTTTATGATAATTAATTATCCCATATTAATCCTTGCACGCAGCAAATTGTACCTAACAGATGCAACTGGGTGGGAAATTCAAGCGAGCCTTGGTGCAATTTTCAAGATAGTTCTTGATTAACATCATGTTTATCATATGTAAATTACCACACTTATCTTGGTCATTTCTATAAATAGGCACTTAGGCAATAGCGAAATCACACTTAGCAATATTAGTAGAATTAGTAATAGGCAATTGGCTTAGCGTTCAGCATTAGCAGTTGCGCAAAATTTGCATAGAGCTTAGACTTAGGTAGTCTACATGTAGAGTTATTATTAGATAGTTGCATAGAGCTTTTTGCCATGAATACCCCAATCAGGCTAGTGTGCAAAGAATCCTAGATGGCTTTCCTTGGTGAAATCAAAACTAGGCGTCTCAATCGAATGACTAAGAATAAGCATTCTCTGGCCATTATAGCGATAAAGTGGGTTCTAGGGAGGGATTTCCTTGAATATGAAGACAAATACATGGTTAACACTGATGTGTGCTCTCATTTTGTGGCATCCATGCTTGGCATCTAGGTTTCCAAGTCATTGGTTCTCCACCTGGTGCTTGAGATATTTCCAAATAAGTACCTAGGCGGCCTTGGGGAGGTGGTGGTGAATGTTGCATTCGATGGAGGCCTTCCAACTATGAGCGACCTCCACAAGTTCATTGGAGAAGATGTAGTCATACCATGGGTGTTGTTCCTAAGCGGTTTTCGCATCCAGTCACAAGAACATTGACAAAGGGTGACCTGTGCATGCCACTTTCTATTTCGCCTATACAATGCGGTGCCCTTTTACGACATTGACTAGTACACTGATTTCAGGAACCTAGTGTTCCCTCTACCACTTGTTGTTTCTCCTATGGATGTTGCTACTCCTGATGATGAAGTGATTCTAGATTCTGCCATTGATGCCTCCATTGTTGTTGCTCATGCCCACAACTAAAAATTTCCTTTTATGCTTTAAGAACTAATACTCGTTAGTTCATTTTTTGTACATATGTCTGGAAAAGGATTTACTGTAGATAGATAAAGAAGATACAAAAAATATCTAAATATATACTCTAAAAAATGTGGCCTCTGAGCCATTTTGATGATGTAATTATCAAAGTATATAAATATAATGATGATATAGCTTATGTTAAAAAAAATTGTCTCCTTTTTCTTGTGGTTGTGCAATGTGGGTTTGTTCTTATCTTTGTTGCACATGTGTGTTTACTTTAATTCCGCATACGGGTATCATTCCTCTACTTCATGGGTTGATTTTATCTCTCTGCACTTTGCAATAATGGGTTCTTTTTGTTTCTGCTTCCTCGCACTATAGAATTAATTATTGAAAAGATTGGCCAACAAAAAAAATGAAAGAAAAGTAATTACATTACTCACATATTTACACTTGGTAGAATAATTTTGAAGCTTAGTTGAATAATTTTAGGTGGATTTCATTAATAGGAATCCCCTATGCTTCTTGCTCCATGGTTTCTAATTCAAATGCATTATACTACTTGCATTGAATTATTTTGAAAGGGCCTTCCCAGAGGTTGTCGAACTTTCCATGACCCATCTTTGCAGCCCTTTCATTAAACTTTAGCACTAGGTCCCCGCATTTTAGACCTTGGTCCAAAGATTTCTTGTCGAACCATATTTTAACCACCTATTGGTGGTTTGACATGGCTATCAGGGTCTTTTCCCTCTTTTCCTACACTTCAAGCAACTCGGCCAGTCGAACCTCCATGGCATTTTTTTGCTCTACCTCGAGGGATTTGAGCAATTGCAGTGCTCGAATCTCCATGGAGATAGGCAATAGCACCTCTTTTCCATATACTAGCTCGTATGGCGAGGTCTTGAGGACCTGCTTAAGAGTTATGTGGTTTGCCCAGAGCACTACTCGAAGGTTTTTATGTCATTCTCGCTAGTTCTCTGAACCAATTTTTTTGATGAGTTGGACTAATTTTTGTTAGTCGATTATGCCAGGCCATTCCCATGTGGATAGTAGTTTGATGATTTTATTAAGAATACGCGATGCATGAGCACAAATTGACATACCTTAGAGCCTAGGAAAGCCTTGGCATTGTCAGAGATGATAGTTTTAGGAGGGTCGAATCTCATCACTAGTTCTTCAAGGAAGTCAATTATCTTCACCTATGTCACATTCTTCACGGGCATGGCTTCGGTCCACCTTGTGAAGTAGTCTGTCACTATTAAAATTCATTTGTGTCCAACGCTGGAGGTGGGATTCATCATTCTGATGAAATCAAGGCCCTATTGTGTGAAAATCTCATCAACCACTATCGGATTAAGAAGAATTGCAGAATTTTTTCTTCTCCTTGCGAAGAATTGGCATTCCTTGCAAGCTTTTACCAGGGAGTATGAGTCATTAAACATTGTAGGCCAAAAGTACCCGACACACATGATTTTGATGGTGATGGTCTTTACGGAGAAATGCCCACCCACGAGACTATTGTGGAAAGTGTCGAGAATCCACTTTGTTTGCTCTATGGTGACACACCACAATAGAATGTCATTGAAGTTCCTCTTGAAAAGAACCCCTTCGATGAGCCCATATCCATTGTTTTACAATTGGTAGAATCTTCTCTTTTCATAAGGAAGGTCGGGCGGATATTTTCCTATGTGCATGAACCTCACTCTATTTGACAGCCAACAACCTTAGGGCTCAGACTCATTTTTTAGAACTAGCTCTTCTTGCTCTTCTTCAGTTTTCATTTCCTTGTCGTACACCAAATACTCGCACAGTCATTTTCCTCAGATGATCTTTGTAGGCTTGACCTCAATGTCATATTCAAGGATCTTAGTGATCCAATTAGTCCTCTTTTCAATGATTTCTCCTTCCATGATGTACTCGTGCACATTGGAATGTGCAACATAAACCATTACCTTATTGCAGGATATTAGGTGTCGAAACTTCTTGAGTCCTTTAACAATTGTGAACACTTTCCTCTCGACAAAGTTGTAGTTTGTCTCATATTCCTTTAGGGTTCAGGAGTAAAATGCTATCAGATGTTCTCCCTTGCCTTCATCATCCTTTTGAGTTAATACAGTACCAATGCTTGACTTTCTATTGAATACACGCATTATGAAGTCCTTCAATAGGTCTGGATTGACCAGCATAAGAGTTGAAGAAATAGCATCCTTTACCTTCTCAAAGGCTTCTCTAGCTTCTTTAGTCCATTTGAATAATTGATCTTTTTTCAGCATTAGGGTGATTGGCCTAATTATTCTTGCAAAATCAAAAATAAATTTCTTACAAAGTTTACCTTCCCCAGGAAAGATTAGACTCCTTTCTTGTTGACTAGTAGGGGATGTTCTTTGATTTCTTTCACCCATTCAAGAGCAATCATAATTCCTTCTTTAGACACTACATGTCCCAATAGCTTGCCTTGCAGAACTCCGAAGACACATTTTTTTGGGTTCAGGGATACCTCGAACTCTTGGCATTTTTTGAAAACCCTCTCAAGGTGATTGAAATGATCATCCTTATGTTTGGATAAAATAGTGAGATCATCCAAATAAATTAGGATAATCTTATTGATCAATTCACTAAAAGTGATATCCATGGCCCGTTGGAAAGTGGCTCCTACATTTGACAGACCGAAAGAAATTTTTGCATATGCAAACATTCCCCACTTGGTAGTGAACGCAGTTTTGTGTTAATCCTCTTCTTTGACTTGGATCTAATTATAACCGGAGAAGACATCTAATAAAGAAAAAAATTCCAATCCTACCATTGTTTGCAAGATTGACTCCATAGAAGGTAGCGGATAATGGTCCTTTAGGGATGCTCTATTCAGGTCCCAAAATTCAACACACAGGCATATGTCTCCATTCTTTTTTCAGACTGGAACTAGATTGGATACCCAAGTGTTGTGTTTGATTGATAAAATGATCTAAGACTGAATTAGCTTGGTTAGTTCTTGTGCCATCATGGCTTCGATCTTTGGATTCACTGGCCTCTTTTTTTGGCGGATTGGATGATTTCAAGATCATATCCCTTAAGGTCATCATATGACCAAGCCACCACTCCTTCATATCTCTCAAAAAAATTTATAAGCCTTTCTTTGGCATGATTTGGGACATCTTTTCTAACTTTAAGCTTTCTCCCATCTCCAACCTGAAGGTCTACATAGTCACTTTTGTTTGCTACAAACTTTATTTTGTCATTTCTTGCATCGTCACAATCAAACAGATTTTTGAGGGTGACTAGTCCCTTTGAAAGCTTATTAGACCTTAGTTGAATGACTTTTCCATCATAGGCTTCAACAATCTTCGGTTGGAGTTGGTCGGAAAATTCTCCCGACTACTAGATGAATGAGGTGATGTGTTCATCACTATCAAATACCTACCAACTCTGATCATTAGTTGGAATCTTTGGTCAGAATATCACTCGTATTAGGTTGGAGGTAGGTTCAAATTGATATCCAATTGCGGCCATGTGATCCGCATAAGCATTCTATTCTCTAGGCACTATCTGAATGTTGAAGGCTTCAAAACCTTCTATCAGGTCCTAGACTATATGTCTATAGGATCTCATGCAAAAATTCTTGGCTATGAAACCCCTCATACTTGGTTAACCACTAGTTTAGAATCTCTAAATGCCATTAGTTGGTTGATACCCATCCACTCTGCAAGACTTAAACCTTGCACTAGTCCTTCATATTCGGCTTTGTTGTTTGAACAAGCAAACTGGAAGCTAAAAGAACTCAGTGTATTTTCATTCTATGGGGATATCAGGAATATCCCAACTCCTACACCCACTTTGCATCTTACTCCATCAAAGTGCAACATCCATAGTTTTTAGGCTTGATCATTCTGGGGTTCCATTATAATTTTGGAATCTCTTGTTCTTGATCGAAGATGACATGAGTCCACAACCTAGTGACATGATAGTTTCCAAAAGGATCAGTTTCTATGTATTCACTCAAGAGTACTTCTTGATCGGTCTGATCTCTGGTCACTTTTTCATCTTCTAGCAACTCAATGCAATATGTTTCCTCCTTGATGAAATAAGTATGAGCAGCCTCAAAGTTGATCATGGCTTCATTGGCCACATTTTTCGCATGCAAAGCTTCAGACACTATTTTCATTCTAGCTCCATGCTTGGTCTTGAGGATCAAATGCGACCAGTCTAGAGAAAGATACCCTCCTATCTTTGAAGTGAATTCTCGAGATAGGAAAAGACCGAACATAGGGTGGACATCTATGATCATAGTGTCTTTTGAATGTGATGCTAGGGAAAGAGAACATAGTCAAGGGGAGGTCTTTGATGACACCCATAGTTTTGACTTTGTTCCCATCAAGTTGCATAACCCCCTTCTTCAAAGGATCATAGCTAAGTCCTAAGGCTTCAGCTATCTGTTTTGGCATGATTGTAGTGCTAGCGTCAGATTCAATCACGGCATTGTGCAATAATTTCTCTCCCACAATGAGGTTTAGGAAGAAGGGTTTCGGCTTCTGCTTGTCTTTAATCTCGGTAGCGGCTACCTATATGTTATTTGTGATAACTTTGGTAGGAGGTGATTGATCAACAACCTTTCTTTCGAGCAATTTCTCTACTGGCTCAATGATTGGATCCTCCCAAAGAGTCTTCTGTAGCAATGTTTTCTATTCTAGAATAGCTAAGATATCCCACAAAGACACATTAGCAGATAATTTTTTCAATTGTTCCACCACATTGAATGGTGGTAGATTTGAAGGCTTTTGCTCCTTATCTCTTGTTACAACAATTTCCCTTCGTGGCAGACATTTTTGTGCCCCTGCAGGTGTACTGGTTGTCAAGTCAAAAGCACTTTTGGGTTACGGACTGGCCAATTGAGAAACGAATTATTCACCCCTGAATATCCTCTTTGAGCTAGTGTTATAATTGGACTACACTTGTAGGGTTTTTGATGTGGATGCATCATTCACAAACACCACCTCTTCTCCTTCCATCCATGAGAAGAGTGCATGATCAGGAGCAATATCCATTTCTTGCTCCAAGGACATCCCTTGAATTTGTGTGGTAAGCACCATGCTTTCCATTTGCAGAGAGGAATATACATAACCTCCACAGTCTAACGTCATGCCTTGACTATGCCACTCTGCCACCTTTTGTTGTAGGTTTTCACATGGGAAATTCTAAGGCATATGTGAGTTGCCACAAGGGAAACAAAAGGGGTTGGTGTCATCAACTAAATTATTTTTCCCAGCTGTCAACTCTCTGCTAGAGCTTGGGTTAGCACTCTGCAGCGAAGAAGGCACAGGTATTGTTTGATTATTTGTTGGCACCTATGAACTAGTGTGAGCACCTCCTTGGAACTAATTTTGTTGATAATAAGACCTTCTACCTTGATATTTCTAATAAGTTGGCTTTAGAGGTGCGGCTTGGTTTCACTCGATGATAGTTATTTCATTGGAGATGGTCCGCAACATTTCCTTGAACTCACTCATCTCTTCCTTCAAAGAGTCGGATGTAGAAGCAACGTTCTGTGGCGCATTCGGATATGTGTACATGGATTGGGGAGATGTGGACGCACTGGTAGACAAAATTTCTTGGGCAGAAGCTGATACTTCAGGGAATATAGGCATGGTGGGTCGAGGCGGAAGCTTCCCAATGTCTATCAAATTATTCTCCACTTTGACTATGATGTTGTATACATCTGGTAGCGTGGTTTCGCCAAGAGACTAGATCATCATCTAAATATTGAGGTTGATAGATTTTAGGTAGAACATGAACGCCAGCTTGTCCAGCGGGTGAATACCCACCTAGATTATTTTCCAAGTTATATGGAATTAGGCATTGAAATCAGTCATGGCTTCATATGGGGCCCATTTTATGACCGACAGATGATGATATTACGAAGACTTGTCTTCATCATTTGAGAATCTTTCATAGAAAGGGTCTCTGAGTTGATCCCAGGTACCAATAGTATTAGCCTATAGTGTGTGGTACCAATTCAGTGTCTTTCCTCTGAAAGAGGCTGCAAGAAGCCTTAGCACTACATTTTGGTCTGTAACTGCATGCACCAGACACACGTCTGCAACATCTTACAGATGTTTGGATGGCATTCTTGAGCCATCTCTGGTAAACTTAGGTATGGATTTTAAAGCAAAGACCAGGATAACGGCCCAAATGGTGGGTGCTACTGGTGAAACAAGAGGACTTCCAGTGTCCCATGCCACATAATTTCTATTAGCAGCAAGCAACATGGCTAGTAGAAGGGGTGGGGGAAGTGGAACATTCACTAATTAGGTCGTGACCTGTACTGTTCCTAGTGGTGGCACTAACAAACCAGGATTATTCATTGTTTGGGACCTAGTAATAGGTTGATGGCTCATACACCCTCTTTGAATTTAGACTCATTAAAGTAGTCCCACTGAGCATGCCAAAAAAAAGAAAACTATTGGTGCCAAAAATTGGCAAGGTAACAACCTTTATGGGAAACTTAGTTAATGGGGGGACCAATTGTGCTAAACTAAGTGACCTTTGGGTTTTTTAAAAAGTCGGCTTCTTCTATAATTGGGGTTTTGAAATGGGAAAAGGAAGCAGATATAAAAAATAAAGATCTAACTAAGGTGATGCACCAAGGAGTGGATATAGGCATAGTAAATCTATCCTTTGGGATTCTATTTAAGGGCCTGATCAACAATCATCTATGTCCTAGAATAATAGAATTCAAAGATAAAGAATTGAACAATTCATTTAACGACATAAAATAATTCTCACACACATTCACTGAAAATAGGAGTCAAAGACATTATCTAAACTAGAAAATTGTATTAAAATCATAGAAGTTCTACAATGAACAATTCAAGACAATAATGGCACAACATCAATGTTTTATCAAATAGCTTAAGAAAAATAGAAAGGCTGAACAATGGCACAGTCTGAGAGTCTCATACAATAATCTAAAAGTAATTTTAAAGGCCTAGTATCTTTCCCTAATTTTTTGATCTCTTTCGAACTCATTTTTTAGAAACAAGAAGCAGTATATATAGCTTAGCAATCCCACTGCCTGGCAGGCCAACAACTGAAAAGATTCTATATCTCAAGCAATGATGGCTATAGCAATGATTCCACACGGTCATTGTAATAGAAAAGATTTGGGCCATAGCACGTAGTCACTCCCCAACCAGATACATCCCTTGCAAATGATGGTAGTGGTCCAAAAAAATATTGCACAAACAAGTTTCATTTACCTATGAAGGCACGTGGCAGCATGTCACAGCTTATTACTTGCTCCATCCTCCTTTTGATAAAGTCCCCACGAAAGGGACATGTGGCAGCAGGTCACAGCGCGCTCATTGATTCCTTCCTTCTGTGATGAAAACTTGCACTGGGAAGACACGTGGAGGAATTACCTACTATTGGTGTTGACTGTCGGGTCCACCAAAATACATGTGAATGAAAGCTACGTGGCACGCAAACAGGGACCGACGAAAAAGTGAAGGGAAACAGCTATAAAAAGCCCACAGCATAGACACATGGAAGCATGGCAGGAGCCTATAGAAGAGTGAAGGAAGAATTTGCTACGAGGAGCGTCTAGCAGAAACGTGGTAGCAACCAGTGAAGTATATCAAAAGAGGCCTGATTGAGAAGCTAAGGGTAACATTTCTAACATATCAGGTGTGGGCCGGTACTTATCAAAATAAAACCACCTAAAGGGAGCTTGAGGAATTTCATATTCATAGTATGTAAGTTTGACTTGGCCCTTGTAATGGAGTTGTGAAATCCTGTGTAAAAATTTGTGCTATGTCAGGGATATAGGGGCTACACTTTCAAAAAGTTGATGTTCTAAAATTTCTTCCCTAGTGAGCTCAAACAGGTTGTTGGTGACGTCTACAATTTTGTATGGTCCTAAAGGAGATGATGGTTGTTGCAATTGTGTAACATGACTTCTAGGATCAAACTCTAAAGGATTTGGATCATTTGAGGTAAATGTAACTTTGTTGTTTTCCATGATTCTCTTGTGTTGTGATCTCATCTTTACCATAAATTTGGTGTCAGCTATGGGAGAGTTGTGTTGAGTTTTGTAATGTTTGAACTCTCTAGTTGACTCAAACCTAGGTAAAAGGGGTGCTCTAAGTCTTTTGGGAGAAATTATGACAATGTGGGAGGTGATCTTTGCAAATGTTTTGGGACAACACTTTTGACTTAAGTTTGATGTTGTGATGTTGGGATAAAGGTTGTTAATGAACTATGAAATCTTTAGGGTAGACTTATGACCTTCAAAATAAACTAGTTCAAAGAATATAACTATCTCAAATAAGTGCATGGAAAAGGATATATTTCTCATACAAAGTAGCTAAGGTAGCAAGTTGGTTTAAATTTTTAAGTCCCAAAGTGTTAGTGTATTTGAAATTTTGCAAAGATAGATGAGGTGAAGGATGAAATGTGATGAAGAGGTGAATGAAATGTTGGACCTAATGTTGACCTAAAGTGAACCTTTTTTTTTGAAAAAATGAAGGTAATGAGAATGATGCTAGACCTCTAAAATGTTCAAATGAGAGGACAGATGGGAATGTTAAAACTTGTTCTATCTCTTCTAGCTCGGGTATAAAAGTTTCTCAACAAAGTGTAACGATTGTGGTAGAATATGGATGCCCACTTTTGACTATACTTTTTCTACAATTCTTATGCCTGAAGGGGAATGTTGGTGATTTTCCTCTACAAATTTTAACTATTTTATGAATCATTTAGAGGACTTGGGTATCATGAAAAAGACCAGGATTTTGACTCCAAAAGAATGCAAAAAAATTCAGACTATACCTTGAAGCGTGTCTATAAAAGTTTTCTACCAATTTGTTTATGTTTTTGTGAACTTCTCAAAGGTGTTTCTTAAGGGCTTTTGGAGTGAGATGCCTAAGTCTAAAATGAGGACTGTAGACTTTGGTTTAAGAATCCTAATTTTTCGTGAGATTGTGGGGAAACAATTTAATTCTATGGAAGAAAGGGAGATATTTATTGCCACACGAGTGGTGGTAATAGGGGCCTTCCAGCCTCAATATCAGCATGTTCATCTTCTTCATCTAAAATGTTTGTTGTGTTTCTCCACTGTGAGTTTTTTTCCTTTTTTTCAAAAGTAAAGCTTCTCAAACTACTAATGAGATCTATTTGTTCACCATTTATGAGTTCAAAGTTTGGCTAAATTATAGCACCTAGAAGATTAGGTTGTTCAACGAGAGTAATTGGTCTCCAAATAGTCATGTGGGGTTCATTTGTCAATTTATCTTTGCTTAAATGAATTGATATTACCACAAACACTTATCTTTTGATTATGGTTTCAAACTAGATGTTTATGTCAAAAACATCATAACTTTCACAATGTCCATTTCATGAAAATCATGAGATTAAAGCCATAATTACCTATGTTTTCTTTGGTAAATATGGGTTTGAGATTAACAACAAGATATGTATAAATCGCTAAGGATAAATCCTTAGGACAAGTAGTAATATCGAGGCTAACTCAAGAAGTCCATATTTAGGCCAAAGTGTTTGAAATTTTGAATAGTGTGTTTATTTTTGGAACATTTTGAAATCAAGAAAAGTGTTAAACTAACTCACAAGGATTACAACCCTAGGATAGAAATGGTTATATTTGTTGTATTCCCACTTAGATTTCTCTAGTTGCACTTATTCAGAGCAGATGATTAGAAGCTTGACCACCCTGGCTCCCCTCCACTGAACTCACTTCTATGGGTCATCCAAGCTTCAAGTTCTCATGAATCTCCCATGACTAACTTTTCATCTCTACTAAGAACCACAAATATGTGGGATAGCTTCGGAGGTCCAACCTCCTGACATCAACAAATATTAGGGATTTTTGGCTTCTACAAAAAGATTCATAATAAGGACATCTGATTCAAAGGATACTATGATAAACTCCCAAAATAGATCTCCCAACCCTTAGAACAAGGGCTTTATGTCTCATAAAGATACTGGGGCAGAGCTATCATGCATCACTCAGTTGATTGCAAACTTTCCTTACAACCAAAAATTTATATAGTTATTCAGAAGAGCCTTGCTTGTGCTCGTTACCACTTGGGTCGTTCCCTTGGGGTGAGTAATTTTTCCCACCAAGGCATGCCCTCTGAAGGTGAACAATAGTGAGTAAGTACATCTATAGTTTGATCATCTTTGTTTGCATGCACAAAGAGAGAACACACGCTATGCCTTTTTCTCACACTAGCCTGGTTGTTCAATTTTAAACCCAAATTTGAAGTGTGGAGGTGATTTTGCAACATGATGGAGAATTTTTATGTTTCTCAAGATCACCAAATGGCATGAGAGAACTACATACACATTCACTAGTAAAGCTGTAAATCACAAAACAAACAGTTTTCAATTTTACCCTTCAAAGTAATAATGAGTTAATTTTAAGCACCAATTGAAAGATGAGTTTTCCTTCTTCAATTTTAAGCCCAATTGAAAGATGTGATGTGAGGGTTCATTTTTAGCCAACTTTGAATGTTCATTTTAAACCCAAAGGAAAACTAGTGCGTTGCCTAAAAACTGAAAGTAATAAAGCATGAAATTGGGTTATAATTGCCTCAAAGTGTTAAACGCTAGTTACAATTATAGAATGTTTAGATAGAAGAGAAGTTCTTCAATTTTGCTCCATACCTTAAAACCTGCAAAATCCTATTAGTCTAACAATGAAAACATAGTTAGACATCAATCAGTGATCGGATAATCAAAAGAAATTAAATCAGATGTTGAGAAACAAGTGTAAATTTTCTTACCCTGGTTGAGTGTCACTATACATGATGGTGTCACACTTTGAAATTTGGGCATCACTCTAGTGAATTTGAGTCTTGCTCTGTAGAAAGGATAGTGAGCACAATCACATCACTATATTGTTGGGGGTCACTATAAACAAGTGCGTCGCGATTTGGAGTTTGAAAGCATCAGTCTGTTGGGGATGAGCGTCGCCATTTTCGTTCCACAATAGTTCAAATTTAAATACGTGTCACTATATTTAAATTAGCGTCAACCAATTAAATATGCGTTGTTGTATCAAATTTCTTGGGCATCACTATATGGCGACGCTATTGAAATAGTGTCTTTGTTTGTGGTTTGAGTTTCATTGTAACCTACAAAATAACAAAAACATGGATTTTGAGCTAAAAAACAACTAAATGATTGGATTTCTCTCCTTCTAGTGCTAGAATATTGATGCAAAATACCGGTTATAGGCTGAATTATACTTGATCCATGAAGAATCAAAGTATAATGAAGCAACCAATACTCAAATCTCAACAAGATCAGTCAATCAAAATTGAAAGTAAACATTTTATCAAAAAACATAACATGTTAATCTTATGAAAGTTTTAAAGAAAGCATCTACTCTAATCCATTGAAATTTATCTTGTTGTGGAATTGGTGTCGTATTGATGTGGACCGACGACCCTTTCCCAATCTCGTGATAGTGAGATTTTTTTAGTCAATTCTATGGAAGAGAATCGATGAAACCATGATGTTTGGTGTATGAAAAACCTAAATTATGCACAAAATGAACATTATGCAAGCTAATTTACCATGATTCTATGCTATAAATGATCTAATTATGTAATTGCTAAGCTAATATAAGTTAATTTAAGCTAGAACGATGCTAAAATATTAAAGCCCTAATTTCTTTACAAATTAAGATGGATGCATGGAAGCCATTAATGAAGGCTTGAAGCTATTATGCAACTAAAACAAACTGAAAATAAGCTAAATTTATGCAAATTGAGAGTATGGATGTGAGTAAATTCAATAGCATGACTTTGCAATAAAAGATGGATCCCTTTGTCTCTAAATAGTGATCTATTTATAGGAGAGAAAATGAAGAATGGATGGTTGAGATCAAAAAGCTTAATCAACGATTTAGGATGAAAGAGATGAGAGGCATGGATCATGGATTCTCATCAACGGATGAGAATGCAAGATGAAGATTCATCAAAGGCTCACAATTTCCTCAAACAAACACACTTTTGACCTACTCACACAGGTCAAAGGTAACTTGCTTAAGATGTTGAAGGGTTAACTTGCATTTGAAGTTAAGTGAGTTGATTGGAGGAGAGGGAATATTCCTTAGAATATTCCTTTAGGGTGAGCAAAAAGATGACTTCACAAATTAAAAAAAAGTTTTAATTGTGAAAAAAGGATAAAGAATATTCCATGGGAATATTCCCTTTGATTAGAGGAAAATTAGTTTAATTTATGCAATTAGGGAATAGAAGAATTAGAAGATATTTATTAAATTAGATGATTTAATAAATAGGGGAGGGGAAATGATATTTAATTAAATAATATGACTTAGGAGATTAAATTAAATATTTTTATCTATTTAATTTAATGAGATGAAGTGTTAGTGTAAAAAGAGATGAATTAAACCAATTTAATTAATTAGGCCAATTAGATGAAAATGATGTAATTAATTAATTAGCTAGGATAATTAAATCAGTTAAGAAAAAAGAGGATAGATAAAGAGGAAATGATGTTAATAAATTTATTTCTAGTATATGACATCGGTCGGGATATTTTTCATTGTCAACATGGAGAAAGAATTTGAGACACTTGCTTTCGACAACAGGCCTAATTAGCCTTGTAGGTTAGTGTATCAATCAAAAGTTGGAAAGGTTGGTACAAAGTGACCCATGGAGATTTTTAAGTATGTTTAATGGGTGTCAAAAAGTGTAGAGGGTTTGTTGGTTGTAAGGTTCTTTGTGAGATAAGTTGAGTAATTTGGTTCTGTAGACCTACTAGAGAAAAAAAGAGTTTGTGTGAAGAATTTCCCTAGTTAGAGTTTTTGAGAAATCAAAGTTTTGATTGGAATAGCCTAAATTGTGTTGTTTTGGATCAAAGTCTCCTTGCATTACATCAATTGGTATCAGAGCTTAGGAAGTAGATCTTTTGAAGGAGAAGTTGAAGAGTTGTAGTGAAAACTTGAAAGGTGAAGAGTCAAGATGCCTCTAAAGGGTAATAATGTGGCTAGGAAAATGCAAGAGATGGAAGAGAAGACTGAGAGAGAGATTAGAAAGTTGAGAGAACTGCAAAATAGGTTGGCAGCAAGACTGGAAAGTGTTGAAATAGGAGAGAAAAGAGGAACGATTGTGGGAGATGAAAGTGACACTGAAGATGAAGAAGATGAAGAGTATGAAGATGTAGATGAAGAGTTGGATCTTGAAGACCAAATAATTGCAAGGCTATTGAAGGAAGTAAAAGGAAACAAACACAAGGTAAAAGTTGGTTTTCCTATGTATGATGGTACTCTTGATGAGGAAGCATTGTTAGATTGGATTGTAGCATTAGATAACTTCTTTGAATGCAAAGATGTACCTGATGAAGAGAATGTGAAGATAGCAAAGACTAAATTGAAGGGGCATGCATTAGTTTGGTGGGATTATGAACAAGCTAAAAGGAGAAGAAAAGGTAAGGCCAAAATTGTTTCATGGGATAGGATGGTAGCCAAATTAAAAGGTAATTTTTTGCCAAGTGATTATTCTATCCAAATGTCTAAAAAGCTTCAAGATTTAAAACAAAGGGAAATGGATATTAAGACTTACACTAATGATTTTTATAAGCTGAACATAAGAGCAGTGCATATGGTTGATGATGTAGAAAAAGTAGCCAAGTATCTTAGTGGACTAAGATTTAACATCCAGGATGAATTGAGTTTGCACAATCCAAGGACCATTGAGGAATGCTACCAAATGGCTATAAGGGTAGAAGAAAAAGTGAAAAGAAGACAAGACAAGACAAGTAGAGGTAGAGGCAGCTCTTCAAGAGGTAGAGGTACATTTTCTTCTTCAAGACAATCCAATGAGAGCCAAGGAGATGCACATAAAGAACAAGGATAGTTTGGTAATCAACGTGGTAGATTTAGAGGATCTAGGGGCATATTTGGTGGAGGTAGGAATTAAAACAATTTTTTAGGTAGGTGTTATAACTATAATGAGTTTGGACATCCAGCATACAAATTTCCTAAGAGACAAGGTTCTACATCAAGTGGTGGAGAAAGGAGAAGTGAAAGAAGGGCTCAAATTGTGCAAGAAGATGAATGTGAAAGTTCAAATTCTTCAAATGTAGTTGTTGCTCCAGAAGTTGGGGACTCTTTCATGGTTAGAATACAACTCTTCAAGGAAACAATGGAGAAAGAACCAATGTAAAGAAGAGCTCTATTCATAACTACATGCAAATGCAAGGATAAGGTATGCAAGGTAGTCATAGATTTAGGTAGCACTAAGAATATGGTCTCTAATGATATGATAGATAAGTTGAAGCTACAAAAATTTCCTCATGAAAATCCATACAAGATATCATTGTTGAATGAGAACCAATCCATCTTGATTAGTGAACAAGCTTTGATTGAATTCAATATTGGAAGTTATAAGGACCAAGTTGTTTGTGATGTACCAATGAATTGTTGTCATGTTTTGCTTGGGAGACCATGGCAATATGACAAGCATGCCATATATGACTGTAGAAAAAATAGTTATCAGGTTAAGCATGAGGGGAATGGTTTTATACTAACTCCATTGCAAGGAGGTGTTGAGGATTAGTCAAGGATAGCAAAGGTGATAATTTTTGGTAAGCAATAGTTTGTGAAGACAAAGGGAGAGAAGTCTAAGGAGTTTTCAGCCACTTTCATGTTTGAAGACATCAAAACAGAGAATTTGAAGAGTGCTTTAGGGTTAAAGGATAAAGGAAAAGTGTTGATGCCTAAAGAAAACCAAGGTAAGGCTAAATAACATGCAATCCTAGTTGCGATAGTGCTTTGTCCTGTGGGTTTTAAAGAGGACAGTGGATAGATAAATACTATTCAAACAGAGGTTCTTAAGTCTGAGAAGATAGATGTTTGTAAGACTGATAAGACAAAGGATTTGAGGACAGTAAACAAAGGATTTGAGGACAGTAATGAGGGTTAAATATGGGATGAAACAATGTGAGAGGAAAGAACCATGGAGCAAGTTTGAGTGTGCACTAAAGGTTGAGAAGAGGATAGTCCAAGACAAGAGTGGACAAGAACAAATAGTCCAAGGTTGGAAAGGTTGGTACAAAGTGTATCAGTCAAAAGTTGGAAAGGTTGGTACAAAGTGACCCATGGAGATTTTTAGGCATGTTTTAGTATGCTTTAAAGGGTGTCAGAAAGTGTAGAGGGTTTGTTGTTTGTAAGGTTCTTTGTCAGATAAGTTGATTAATTTGGGTTTGCAGACCTACTAGAGAAAAAAAGAGTTTGTGTGAAGAAGTGCCCTAGTTAGGGTTTTTGAGAAATCAAAGTGTTGATTAGGATAACCTAAATTGTGTTGTTTTGGATCAAATTCTCCTTGCATTACATCAAAAAGTATAAAATATGGCAAGTTAAAATATATTTTTTATTGAAATTTATGTAAACAATTAAAAATTAGATAAAATTAAAATATATATTTGTATTGGATATTTTAGACACTTGAAATTGTCTTGATCAATATCGTGCATTCGAACTCGATTACTAACACCATGTTCATCCTAATTTGACCCTTTTTAACTATTTAATTAAATAATCTTGATTGTTTAATTAAATTCATCATTTTCTTCTATTCATCAGATAATTAACATTATCATATTAATTCACCTCTTCCATACTAATTTTCATCCTATTTGATTAAATAATAAAAATTATTTGATTAAATTCCCCAAGTCTTCTCATTTGATTAAATAATCTGAATTATTTAATTAAATGTCATTAATTTAGCCTTTTAATTAAATGAGCTAATTGTTTAATTAAAATCCTAAATTCCCCCATCTTGCACAATTAAATAATATTCTAACTATTTAATTGACTAATATCTTTCAATCCATCCAATTTCTCCCCCTTGCAAAGGAATATTCTCAGGAATATTTCTCCAATTCAAATTCAAACAATTTCCATCCAACATGGAAAATATCTTGTACATTCTTCCCAAAATTAACGATTTGTGTTTGTTGAAATCAATTTCAACTCTTGATTAAGTTTATTGATCAATATGATCTTGCAATCTCCTCTGTGGATTTGATCTTTGATCCATGTCAATTCTTCTCATCCATTTCCATCCCTTGATTAACTAAATTGATCCTAGCCATTGATTCACCTAAAATTCCAATAAATAGCCTCCAATTCATGAGTAATTGATCCACAATCATTGAGAGTAGTTTCACTATAGACATTTTTAGAGAAATATTTGAGATCATTTATCCATTTCTCCATTAAAGCATTGCGTTAAATCTTGTTTCATCAATGGTATTGGGAAAGGGTTGATCTTTCCACATCAATTTAGCACCAATCCTCCAATGGATCAGGCTTGCAAGTGTAATTAGGTTTTCATTTATCAAATTGTTTTCAATTTCATTTTAATGGCTTCCTAGTTAGTATTTTCAAAGATTTCATTGGGAATATGAGTTAAGTAGCCTAATTTCTTGATTTAATTGTATATTTTAATCATGTTTAACTTTCTCATACTTCATGTTCACATATTTGGCATGCCCACTAGGACCTAATCCATCAATTTAACAAAATTTGATTGAGTATTTCATTTTTTTCAAGAACCAAAGGCAGGCCAACACACTTGTTTCAAGCTAGATCCACACACTTGTTATAGAGTTGTGCATTTGTAGCATTGGCACACACTTGTATTTTAGCATTGGCACACACTTTTTTTCCTGACACATTTGATCTTTTTGGTTTTTGTGCAGGTTTACCAGAGTGACACACTTGTTATTTACCTGAGTTGTGCACTTGCAAATTCCAGTGCACTTGTAAGTGAAACTCTAGCGCACTTGTTTGACAAAGTCGTGCACTTGCAGGTAAACCAAAGAGGTAAAATCTTGAGTTTAATTTGAATTTTCAATTTGATTTGATTGCTAACCCTAATGATTTATTGATTTGTGTTTTCTAGTTTAAGAAGTAACAACTTGTAGGAGTAGATTGGAGCATTAAAGCATGAATGGAAGCAAAAAAGTGTTCATCAACACTTACCTTGTCTAATTTTTCAAAGTATTTCTAAATACTTGTGAGAAGGATGACCTAAGAGCACTTATATTTTCATGCTTTAGTTAAATCACAATTCATTTTGGGTTTCAAATCAACTTCACACTTCAATTTGGTCTTATTAATGAACAATTTATCTTGCTTTTTCAAGTTGGAGTAAAATTGAACCCAAACAACCTCATTTTACCTTGGGTTATAAAATTGAACAATACAATCTCACACTCAATTTGGTGCCTAAAATTAACCTCACATTTATCTTTAGTGTACTAAAATGAACAAGTTTTTTCTTTGATTTCTTTGATTGGTAGACTAATAGTGTGTATCCCCTCCTCTTTCACTTCATGTGATCTTGGGTGAAGAGAAACACTCTTAGTTTTCATTTTATCTTTGGGTCACCAAAGGCTTGCTATGTGTCCTCTCCCCTTTTGCTTTGTGTGATCCTGGGTGAAGAGAAATAGTATTCATTTTTCTTTTATTAAAGAGGTCTACCTTGAGACACATCCTGCAAGGGAGAACTCAAGGCAACCTCAAAGCACATTTTCAAGTGGGCTATATTAAAGGGTGCAAAAATGAAAGTAGCAATTATCTAAGGACATTATACTTTGCATCTCAAAATCCAATGTGAACTTATGGGCTGCTCAAACTAGACTAGAGACTTTAGTATCTCACATCTGAATTATACCTTTGGTGTTCATTGAGTCACTAAAAAACTTTTGTATTTACAAGCCAAAGCCAAGTTTTCTGAAATGTTTCATCATAGCAGTGCATTGGAATAGCACCATTATGAGAAGCTACTTACCACATCCAATCTGTGGTTGAGGCATAAGGCTTAAGAGTTCATTCTCTTTCATAAATCCAAGAGTATCAAGGTGGTACATGACCTTACTATGTCCTATTCGACCCCTCCATTAGAAACGAATTACATACTCTTTGGGGGTTGAGGCAAGCCTATTGTGAATAAATTTACCTTCACTCCAAAATAAGTTGTAATTGACGGATATGTTGTTCGAGCTAGACTAGTGAACCTTATGGAAGAATGTTTACGAAATATCCCCCTCACCCATTGAGTCGGTAAACACTTTTCTTGTCATTTGAACTCAAAACAAACATCAACATGGCCATGATTAAAATTTTAAAGCCTTTGAATATAAGTGAGTACACTTGAAGGAAATCCTACTACTGCATGTACCTAAATATATTTTTCTTTTAGCAAAACAATATATTAGTGTGCTCCCTAGTATTGGTGCCCATATTTATACTCCTTATTTCAAAGTCAACCTAGGGAACTATGATTTAGCACCCAGATTTTTGCAATTTTTTAGCTTTTTGCAAAACAATTTTCTTGGTTATAGACATCTTAGATTTAAACATAATCAAGACCTTTATGTGGTAAAAAAAATTCATATTAAAGTGGATTTTAAAGAATTAAACCCACAAAGGTGTACCTTGGTCATATATTCAAAATATTTTGGGTTTCTAACAATAAAGGAAAAGAAGGAAATACATGCTTAAAGTTGTTTTAATTAAAACAATTTTGGTATATCACACATTAAAACATCACACCAAAGTTCCTTCACCAAAAATCATTTGGTCTTCTAGGGTTATAAACACTCAAAGGAAAATACATGTTTCTCAACACCTTGGTCTTTTCATAAGTCCCTCTTAGGTCTTACATTAGGATCATGCAAACCAAACATCAACCATAACATTGACATCCAAACATCAACCATTTTAACATTCCATCTCACAAACAACTTCAAATTTTGGGAAAATAAATCTCCTAGGCTAATTTTTCATCAAAAATCATCTAGTTTAGCTACATGTTTGGAAACATATCCCTTTTCATGCATCTAGTTGGATTATCACCTATCCTTTTGGACACATTTTTATCCTAGTGTCACAAGTCTACTCCTAGGATTTGCAAGTTCTTTAGAATCCTTATTAGACACATATCAAAACTTAAGTCTAGATTTTTTCAAAATTGAGAATTATTTATCATTCACATCATCATTGGTCCTAAATCCCTTAGAGTTTCCCTTTTAGGAAAATTTGAATCAACCCAATAATTTAGAAAATATAAATCACATCATACTACACCAAAGGTTGATACAAGTTTAATGGTAACAATAAGATAAAAACACAAGAGAGACACGGAAAAAAAAAAGCCCAAATTTATCTATCATGAGTGATACAAGCCAAAAAAACCTAAGAATGAATGAGTTTAATCCTAGAGGTTTCACACCTTCACCATAAAATCTACCACAACCCCCTCAAACATCCCAATATATAGGGGTTCATATAGAATATGTTACCAAAAATCCCATGGAACTTATTGTAGATGAGATACATGAGATGCAACAAGATCCTAAGGTTCATCATCTTGTCAACACCATGTTAAAGCTAAATCCTACCCAATATATGTTGACATTAGCAAAACAAGGATCCAAACTCCCTTCTACATTTGTTTTGAAAACACTTAGGGAACAACACTTGTCAAACATTGCATCCATGGGTCAACCTTCTCAAAACATGGGTGTAACATTCCAACCCTTGTTGAAGTAAAAATTTCTAATTTTTCACCTTACGAGTAAACAAACTATGTAACTAGCCATTGCAATAAAAAAAATTATTTTCTTTATTGACAATATACGAACAAAGATGCATAGCATAATACAATAAGGATTCCTTTTCATTTCCACAAATCATAAGTTACATCAATACAAGAATGTATACATTTACATACATAGCTCAATGAGCTTTAAAACAAATAGATGTAAGATGGTCCATGATCCTTCCTTTCAAATCTTGGTTCTTTTGTCACCATTGTGGAGAGAAGCATCACTCAGGTGCTTTTCCGCAAACCAAAAACTCTTAATGTGGTCCCCTACACATCTATCATTTGATAGATGGCCCTTCCCTTCCACGAAGAGATTGGTAGATTAACCGATAATGACAACTAACTTAGCATAGTGTTGTTTCCTACATAACTAGAACTTTTTAATCCCAAAATATCAAACTAGCATGTAATATTGGATCATGATGAACTAGCAGTGTTGTCTCAGCAATCACACTAATTATAGTCAAGACTCAGACATTCCCACTACTTTGGCCAAAGTGTTCTCATTTAGTACTTTGAATGAAGTTCATCTATCACATACACTACTTAGGGATGATTTGACTTAAGGCCATCTCAAAATATGCATAGGTATTTCCTTCAATGGATATTCTATCACCCCAGAGATAACCTATCACCATTTTAATCTACTTGGAATAACCCTACTTACAAGTAAGTACACAAGATCCCTCTGACACTAGATCATCTATCCTAGAAGTAAACACAAGCTTTCCTAGTTAAATCGTTAACTTAGCTAAGTGTATCACAAGTGCCTTTCATGTTCAATCATACCTAGTATACAATACCTATGATAAACACTTGTCTCGTATTATGGAGTACTTAAAAGCACATCATGAAAACAACATAAAAGCTTCAATTTCCTTTTCAAGACACTCTAATTTCTCTAACTCAAACATACATGCAATACTCATCATTCAAAATTAAAATAACAAATCAAAAGAGATCCCCATGCCTGCTATCACTTATCCAAACAAATGGCAACAATACAGCCCTTTCCAACAGCAGCAAGCTTGATAATCGGCTCCTCAAGAATGTCACAAAGAAACTCTATCTCTCAAGTTGATAGATTACTCTTCTCAAAATAACTTCCTCAAAAACTAAATAGAACTCACTCCCTTTCTCTCTCACAATGTAAAATAGAGTATGGATGGAAATAATGAAGAATAAGGAATTGCAAAAGATGCAAAATATTATGGAAGAATGTTTCCCTTCTAATGAAATGGCTCAACTATTTATAGAGCAGTGTAGTAAACTCATAGCATATAGTTTAGGCATGTTAATGGATAGAAAGCTCCATGCAAAGCAACACATGAAGCTCAGCAAAAAGGTGGTGACTTCCTAAGTTCATACTCAGCAAAATCACCTACAGGTTGACTTGCAACATTGACAGCAATTACAAGACATTCAATCTACATATGCTCAATTTGAATTGTCTCAAGAAATAGACATATACAATAACTTGGTTTCCATAGGTAGTGCCAAATCCATCCTCTCTCCTTGTTTGGCGTGGTTTCCTTTCCAAAAGAAATAGTCAATTACCAATTCATAACAGCAAGCATCCATCAATTTGTTTTGAGGATGAGTTGACTAAGGCACTAAATACGTTTGACAAAGTCATTGGAAAATATGTATACTAAGTCTAGGTTAATCTTATCAAAGGGATCAACCAAGTCCATGCTTAATATCAACACAAGATAGCAACATCAAATGCAATACAAATGTCTTATATTGTGTGACAGTTTGAGTGATAATCAGTTTCACAAAACAATCACAAGCTATTTTATCATCCTTTAATAGTATAGTCTTAAATGACTATAATCGACCTCCAATATCATATATATTACTATAAATATATAATATCATATACATATATATTTAAATACCATCATGTATTTATATATATAACTGTTAATATATATTTACATATATATATATATATATATATATATATCATAAGCCAATAATGTAAGTATACATTCGATATATATATATATATACAAAATTACATGCAAGATAGTATTTATATATAATAAACACAATATATCAAATGTATGCATATATATAAGTATATACCTCTATGTACACGTATATGTAGGTATATCTATATCGATGCACCTATATGAGTGTGTCCATCCACCAATGTACGATTGTATCGATACACATAAACATATGGATATGTGTATATACCATACCTATATATATGTTCACATTCAATTCACATATAATCATTCACAATTACCACCATATTGACAAGTATTTATGTGTGGTACATCTATACATGTGCATATACATGTCGTTAGATCCCATTGACATTTATGTGCATATATATACACATACTCCACGTACATCTCACTTGTCAATATAATTGTAATAGTAAAAGAAATATCTCCAAAGCTCAGTCATATAAACATCACCCAATAATGTATGAAGTAGTAAACAAGACTCTATCAATGTAGACATATCGACTAAGGATGACTTACCAACTCCCACAAACTCACTCAACTCAATCATTCTAGTGTGGTGTGTGTATGCTCAGATAGTTTACTTTTACCAGTTACCCAACCAAGATCTTCTCCCGAGTGATACTTCCCCTCCACCTGGAGGAATGGAACATATACCTGTATCCACTAACACATGCACATGGCATTCAATTGCTCACAACATATGCAGTATACTTAAAACATCTCCAAAGTTAGAATAATAATTCAATAACCATCCTTTCACATATATGCAATATTTTACAATGAAATAAAATTCACATTGATAACAAGGTACGAGCATATTTTATTCATCTCCAGAATTCAATTTACATTCATATTTACCCTATTCAGTAATAGTAAATAGTAATTACACAATTGGGGTGTAACATTCTCCCCCCTTGTGAATCATCATCCTCGATGACTTTAGGTGGCATTATAAAACATAACAACAAACAACATATTGTTTTAGACATCCTCAAAAGAATTAAGAATATGAGGAAAATTTTAATGAATTTCAACTCAATCCTCCCAAGTAGCCGAGTCTTCTACATACTAGTCCCACTAGACTTTGCACTGCAATACTTCTTTGTTATGCAAGCAGAGCTTATGTGTTCCTAGTACCTTGATGGTCTCTAGATTTACTACTTTTTGGTCTCGCACCTATAAATTAGTCCAATCAATCACATGATTATCACCGGGTATATACTTTTTAAGGTAGGACACATGGAAGACATTATTCATTTTGGAAAGAGCTCGTGGCAATGCAATTCGATAAGCTACTAGATTCATTTCTTCTAGAATCTCAAAAGGTTCAACATAACATGGGGATAATTTAGAATAATTTCCAAATTTAATGGATGTCTTGTGAGGTTTCACTCTTAATAACACTTTGTCACCTAAGGAAAAATTTTGGGGCACTCTCTTAGCATCAGCATAGCTTTTCTACCTATCGTTAGCTTCAGCTAACCTTTCCTTAATAATATTAACTTGCTCATCCATTTCAGCCAACATCTTCGGCCCAAGACTTACTCGATCCTCAATTTTATCCCAACTTATAGGAGTTTGACACTTTCAACCATACAAGGCTTCAAAAGGAGACATCTTTATTGTAGAATGATAAGAGTTATTGTAAGAAAATTCAACTAAGGGTAAGTAGTCTTCCCACTTGTACTGTTGATCCATGTAATATATCCTAAGTAGTTCTTCCAATACTTGATTTACCCTTTCAATTTTCATGTCCATTTCCAGATGATAAGCTGAGATAATGTTTAACAGGGTCCCTAGTGCAGAAAAAAAGGTTTTCCAAAACCTAAGTGACTCATGCATCCCTATTTGAGATAATCTTCTCAAGAATCCCATGCAACCTAAACTCTTCTTGCATGAATTTTCTTGCTATGGTAGGTGCTCCATCAGTCAGGTTCCCGGGTATAAAATTTTCCACTTTGGTAAGCTTATCTACAACCACAAGAATGGCATTATGCTTATTTCTTGATAAAGGCAATCCTTGCACAAATTCCATACTTATGAATTGCCACTTCCTCTTGGGAATATCGTGTGGGTATAATATTCCTATAGGATGATGATGTTCTTCTTTCACCCTTTGACACTCAAGACACTTAGCCACAAAACTAGTAGCATCTCCTTTCATTCCCTTCCAAAAGTATAATGGTTTTACATCAGCCATCATTTTCGTCACTCTAAGATGTCCAAAGTATGGTGCTTTGCATACTTCCTTCCATACTAGATTTCTTAACTCATTTACATCAGGAACATGCATTCTAACCTTATATCTAAGTAATCCATTAGGTTCAAAATGAAACCCTTCATACCTAGAATCTTGCAAATTAGTAGTGAGTGCTTGCTTGACTTGCAAGTAGTACTCATCCTCTTTGTATTTTTGCAACACTTTCTCTTTGAAATAGGTTTGAATTTTTACTATAGAAGTAATATGACATCTTCGACTTAGAGTGTCAGCAACCCAATTTTATTTCCCTTTAATATAATTGATATTAAAATCATAGTCAGCTATTAACTCTAACCATCTTCTTTATCTAGCATTCAGATTAGGTTGAGTAAAAAGGTACTTTAACCCATTATGGTCAGTTTTCATCTCAAAGGATTTTCCTAATAGGTAATGCCTCCATATTTCCACTGTGTGAACCACAGTTGATAATTCTAAATCATGCGGTGCATAATTCATTTCATATGGTTTCATCTTTCTAGATCCATAAGCAATTACTTGCACATCTTGCATTAATACCCCTCCTAACCCTTCTCAACATGCATCCGTGATAATCATAAAGTTACCCTTAGAATCTAGTACTTTTAAGGTCAATGCGATGGTTAACTTCTCTTTGAGTAGGTCAAAAGCTTCTTGACACTTCTCAATCCATTCAAATTTCTTTCCTTTCTTTTGTAGAGAAGTAATCAAGAAAGTAATCTTAGAAAAGTTTACAACAAACTTCCTATCATACCCTACTAGACCCATGAAACTTCTTACTTCTGACACATTCTTAGGTGCATGCCACTCCAGTACTGCCTTTATCTTAGTTGGATCTACAAAAATTCCATTTGTTGAGATCACATGACCTAGATAATGTACCCTCTTTTGGAAGAATGTACACTTAGAAAGTTTACCATACAACTTATGCTCTCTTAGACATTGTAGGACCATTTCTAAATGTTTGCAATATTCTTCCTCATTTCTAGAATAAATAAAGATATTATCTAGAAAAAATAATACAAATTTGTCAAGGAAATCCCTAAATACACTATTCATTAGGTTCATGAATGTTGCAGGTGTATTTGTTAAACTAAAGGGTAAACTGGTGAACTCATAGTTTCCATACCTAGTTTTGAATGCAGTTTTAAAGATATCTTCATCTTTAATCCTCAATTGGTGATATCCAGATCTCAGATCTATTTTAGATAATACGATGGCACCCATAATTTGATCAAAAAGGTCATCAATGCATGGAAATAGATACGTGTTCTTAACCGTAGCTTTGTTAAGCATATGATAGTTGATGCACAAATGCAAGGTACCATCCTTCTTTTTAAAAAAGATGATTGGCACTCCCCAAGGTGAAACACTTGGTCTTATCAGTCCTTTCGATAACAATTCATCCAATTGTGCCTTAAGTTCCATAAGTTTAATGGTTCTCATCCTATAGGGTACCTTAGAAATAGGTTATGATCCTAGAACTATATCTATAGAGAAGTCAAATATTCTTTTCAGAGGCAATCCTGGTAATTCTTCTGGAAACACATCCAAAAAAATTCTCAATATTGGATATTTCTCCATATCCAACTTTCTAGTTTCATATATTTCCTCATCTTCTAACTCTTGAAAATTTTGGATCTCCAAATCATCACTATTCTTTCTAAGTTCTTCAATATTTACAATAAATATTTTACACCCTTTCTTCTTGGCTCTTATAAGCTGCTTTGTCATGATTTTTTGAATCCTAACCTCTCTAGGTATCCCTTGGAATTTTACTTTATCTACAAAATCATCTAGGAATTCTATAGTTTTCATATGGAAATCTACCTTAGCCCAATGCCTCCACAACCAATTCATGCCGAGGATAACATAATATGACCCTAGAGGTGTGACACAAAGGTTTACTTCAGTAGAAACACTGGGCAGTTCTATCCTAGCTTTAAATAGAAATTTATCCACCTTTTCTCTTGTCTAGTTTGCATAATCTACATCCCAAGAAATTGCCATGTGTCCCACCTTCCTAGATAATTTTTTAGCTATTATAGGTGAAATGAAATTCTTAGTTGCACCAGTATCAATAAGAACGTAAATAAGTAAGCCAAATAAAATACCTAGCATTTCGACTGGAGTTACTTGGTACTATGCCTGATGATCATCCACTATTGCATGTATCTTTTGTTGAAACATTGCATGTTGTGTAGGTAATGGATTACCATATGGTTGTGATCTAGAAGTTTTATTGGGACACTCACTAGCATAGTGATCCCCTTTGCATATAAAACATCTTGTAGTCGGCCCTCTTTTCCTTATTGTTTCTCCAGACTTGTTGATATTTCTATTAGCCTTATTGGTATTACCCATGCTAGAGTCATTCCTTTTACACTATAGTCTAGACTCTTTTCCATTATTGTGGAACCTTTTTCCCTTTTTCCTTGAAACATTTTGTACTAATTGCTCCTTCTTGGAAACTGTCTTATTAGGAACTTTTGCATCCTTATTTTTCTCTTTTCTTTATTGATGAGTGGAATTAGCACTAAGCTTTTTCTCTTGCTTGATTGCTTTCTCATATACAAGTTCCATTGTTGATGGACCATGCATATCTACTTCTCCTCTGATCTAACTGTTAAGTCCCATTACAAATTTTCTAATGCGAAAGTGCTCATCCTTATGATATATGGGAACACAGCGCAGAAGTCAGGTAAAGTTCTCCCAATATTCATTGGATGTCATGTTACCTTGTTTCAAACGCTGAAAATCTGAGATTTTTTTATCATAGTATAGTTGTGGCAACCGTCTCTTATGGAAAATCTCTATGAATTCCCCCCATGTTAATTTCCAAGAGTTAATATTGAGTTCTAACTTCTTGTTTATCCACCAATTAGAGGCTTCTCCTACTAACTGATACACACCCCATGTAGCTTTGGTAACCTCATCATATTTTTGTATCTCAAAATAATTTTCCATTTGGACAAGCCAAACTTCAACCTCGCCACCCCTAGCACTACCATCAAACTTGGGTGGAATAATCTTCTTCATGTCCTTGGAAAGTTCGGAAGCCACAAGCTTCTTATTTCTTTCCTCAAAAGGCATAGGTGATTTTTCCCTTTCATGATCATGGGTTTCATCATGCTCATAAGAAGAGTTTTTCCCCTCATGCTCATTAATAGGAACATCATTCTCTACCCTATCCTTAACTCTTTCTTGCTCAATATTAGCCAACCTTTCCAAGATTTGGTCAAGTCTAGCCTAAACTTCAGTAGTTCCTTGTCCAACCTCTTGACTTCCACCGGGATTAGTTCGTGTCCTCACCATCCTTATGAGATTGGTTTTTACCTGAATTTTTATCCATGTTAGGCTAAATTATGTTTTAGATAACATTAAAAATTCCATTCATACACACATAAATAATTCCACATAAGATTAATTGCACGCTCTTTTTGATAAACACATAATTTTATTCATTTCATGGGGATTTCAATATCCCTTTGATTACATAGAGTGACCATTCAAATAGTTGAGTGGAGAATATCCTTTGGATTCACTCTCTAACACATAACTTAAAGGAGTATAACCTACTAACTGAGATAGTTGTTGTTCCCTATATTTCTACTCATCCCTTATTTGTTCTTACCTATCCCAAAAAGGATAATAGCCTATAGATTTATCATCTAATACATAGTTATGAGAAGCAATGTCAATATGGTGTTCATCAACAATGTAGTCTACCCTTTTCACAAACATTTTTTTTCGAGACCATTTCTCGTCTGGCGGTGTCCATGGTACATATCCCTTAAACTTGTTAATCTAAGAAATTACTATTATTTTAGCCAATGGAAGAACTCTAGGGTCCCTAAAAATGAATGTCGGACTAACACTTTCTTTAGAGGGAATATCCCTAGAAAGCGGTAATGTCCCAAAAATTTTTGGTGAGATGGTTGGTAGGTAGTTGTATATAGCCTCCATCTTCATCTTTTTCTTCACATCACTGATCTGAGAGAGTGTGTGACTAAAGGTTTTAGTGTCACTCAACTAGATGGCATTGTCGTAATTAGTTACCTCAATGGTTCTAATGATGGCTTCCCTTTCCTTCTTGGCCTTGAGGTAGCGCTCATTTTCGATTACTGACTTTCAAGCCGTTAAGCTGACATGCACCATCCTGGCACAAGAATTCACAACATTAAATAACGTTGGATAGAAATAATGATAAGATCATAGGTTCTAGAGCTAAACCTAGTAGCTCTAATACCACAAGTAGCATACCAACCCTTTTTGAAATAAAAATTTCTAATTTTTCACCTTACGAGTAAATAAACTATGTAACTAGCCATTTTAATAATAATAAAAAAAAAAATATTGAGAATATATGAACAAAGATGCATAGCATAATACAATAATAAGTTACATCAATACAAGAATGTATACATTTACATACATAGCTCAATGAGCTTTAAAATAAATAGTTGTAAGACGGTCCAAGATCCTTCCTTTCAAATCTTGGTTCTTTTGTTACATGTTGTGGAGGAGAAGCATCACTCAGGCACTTTTCCACCAACCACAGACTCTTAGTGTAGTCCCCCGCACATCTATCGTTTGATAGATGGCCCTTCCCTTCGATGAAGAGATTGGTAGAGTAACTGATAATGACAACCAACTAAGCATAGTGTTGTGTCCCACATATCTAGAACTTTGTAATCCCACAATCTCGAACTAGCATGTAATACTAGCTCATGGTGAACTAACAGTGGAGTCTTGATAATCACACTAATTACAATGGAGACTCAGACATTCCCACTACTTTGGCCAAAGTGTTGTCATCCAGTATTTTGAATGAAGTTCATCTATCACATACACTACTCAGGGCTGATTTGACTTAAGGTCATCTTAAACTACTCATAGGTATTTCCTTCAATGGATATTCTATCACCCCAGATATAGACTATCACCATTTTAATCTACTTGGAATAACCCTACTTAATAAGTAAGTACACAAGCTCCCTCCCATACTTGATCATCTATCCTAGGAGTAAACACAAGCTTTCCTAGTTAAATCATTAACTTATCTAAGTGCATCACAAGTTCCTTTCATGTTCAATGATACCTAGTGTATAACACCTATGATATAAACACTCATCTCCTATTATGGATTACTTAAAAGCACATCATGAAAATAGCATAAAAGCTTCAATTTCCTTTTCAATAAACTCTAATTTCTCTAACTCAAACATACATGCAATACTCATCAGTCAAAATTAAAATAACAAAGAAGAAGAGATCCCCATGCCTTTTATCACTTATCCAAACAAATGGTAGCAATGCAGCCCTTTCCAACAACAACAAGCTTGATAATCAGCTCCTCAAGAATGTTACAAAGAAACTCCATCTCTCAAGTTGATAGCTTACTCTTCTCAAAATAACTTCCTCACAAACTAAATATAACTCACTCCCTTTCTCTCTCACAATGTAAAACAAAGTATGGATGGAAATAATGCAAAATAAGGAATTGCAAAAGTTGCAAAATCTTGTGGAAGAATGCATCCCTTCTAATGAAATGGCTCAATTATTTATAGAGAAGTCTAGTAAACTCATAGCTACATTTTAGGAATGTTAATGGACACCAAGCTCCATGCAAAGCAACACATGAAGCTCAACAAAAAGGTGGCGACTTCCTAAGTTCATACCCAACAAAATCACCTACAGGTTAACTTGCAACATTGACAGCAATTACAAGACTTATTCAATCTACATATGCTCAATTTGAATTGTCTCAAGAAATAGACATCTACAGCAACTTGTTTTCCAAAGGTGGCGCCAAATCCATCCTCTCTCCTTCTTTTTTGGCGTGGTTTCCTTGCCAAAATAAATAGTCAATTACCAATTCATAATAGTAAGCATCCATCAATTTTTTTTAGGATGAGTCGACTAAGGCATTAAATACGTTTGACAAATTCATTGGTAGATATGTATACTAAGTCAAGGTTAATCTTATCAAAGGCGTCAACCAAGTCCATGCTTAATATCGACACAAGACAGCAACATCAAATGTAATACAAATGTCTTATATCGCGTGACAATTTTAGTGATAATCGGTTTCACAAAATAGTCACAAGCTATTTTATCAACCTTTACTAACATAGTCCTAAATGACTATAATCAGCCTTTATAAATCGGCTTCTACTAAATAAATGATAGTCGATAAATAATATATATATAATATGTTAAATATATATTATTATATATATAATATATTATATACATATATATTTAAATACCATCATGTATTTATATATATATGTATATATATGTATATGTATATATATATGTATATATATATATGTATGTATGTATATATATATAACCGTTAATATATGTATACATATATAAGCATTAATATATATTTACATATATATATATCATAAGCCAATAATGTTAGTATACATTTGATATATATATATATAAGAGTACACTAAAGATAGTATTTACATATAATAAACACAATATATCGAATGTATGCATATATATGTATAAAATTATATACCTATAAGTGCATGTATATGTAGGTATATCTATATCGATACATCTATATGATCGTGTTCATTTGCCAACGTACAAGTGTATCAATACACATACATATGGATACATGTATATACCATACATATATATATGTTCACATTCGATTCACATATATCCATTCATAATTACCACCATATTAAGTATTTATGTGTGGTACATCTATACATGTGCATATACATGTCGTTAGATCCCATTTACATGTATGTGCATATATATACACATACTCCATGTACATCTCACTTTTCAATATAATCATAATAGTAAAAGAAAGATCTCCAAAGCTCAATCATATAAACATCACCCAATAATGCATGAAGTAGTAAACAAGACTCTATCAATGTAGATATATCAACTAAGGATGACTTACCAAATCCCACAAACTCACTCAACTCAATCATTCTAGTGTGGTGTGTGTATGCTCAAATAGTTTACTTTTACCAGTTACTCGACCAAGATCTTCTCCTGAGTGATACTCCCCCTCCTCCTAGAGGAATGGAACATATACCTACATCCACTAACACATGCACATGGCAGTCAATTGCTCACAACATATGCAGTATACGTAAAACATCTCCAAAGTTAGAATAATAATTCAAAAACCATCCTTTCACATATATGCAGTATTTTACCATTAAATAATATCAACTGAGATAAAATAAAATGAAATAAAATTCACATTGATAACAAGGTATGAGAATATTTTATTCATCTCCAAAATTCACTTTACATTCATATTTACCCTATTCAATAATAGTAAAGAGTAATTACACAATTGGGGTGTAAGAATGGGTCAATCATCTATGGCACATAACATCATTCAATATATGCCACAAACATCATCATCACATGTTCCAATCCAACCCACAACTACTAAAGTGGATGTAACTAATCTCACAATTCAACATGGAAATCCTCAAGGTCTAGGGAATTATACAAATGTTTCACCTATATTTCATGATATTCCTAGTACACAAGGTTCATAATACATACCTCAACAACCCCAAGGTTATCACACATCACAATGTCCACAAAGTAAAAAAAAACCACCTCAAGGTTCAAAAATCATATCACAACAACCTCAAGATGTTCAACCACCCCAAGTTTCTCAAAGCATACCTCAACAACCATAAGGTCCTCAAGTATCACAATATTTAGGACCTAAAAATCAAGGTGTATAATTCCCACCACAACATCAACCAATGTTCTATAATCCATTGTCACAAAATCAATGAAATATTCAACCCACATCCCACCATCCAATTGATCCCCTAAATAAAGTGACACAACATCAAGTGATACAACATTGAGGAAATTCATTGACCCAAAAATCAAATTAATCAAGGTAATCCTCAAAATCCATTGATCCAAAATCATGGTTTGTCATAAACATCACAACACCAAGCGTTATCATATCAAGGATTCCAACCTTTGTCTCAACATCAAGGAATCCCACAAACAATGCAAAATCAAATGGGTCCTCAAACTTATGTCCCTCCACCACAACACCAATTCTTACAAGGACTTATAGCACAACAAAACCAAGGACAAGTTTCCCCACAAGAAAGTCAACATATGTCAAATATGAACTTGCAAAATCAAGTGTCCAATAACCAAAATTTGGTCTCACAGCAATATCAAAATCAACACAATCCTCCATCACAATCCACTCATAACATGATTTCACAAAATAACACAATCCTCCATCACAATCAACTCAACATTATTTCACAAAATCAGCACATCACATCAAACCAATATGTCAAAAATCCAAACATCGTTCCATCACCTCAAGGAAAAAATACTATTGCTCACCAACAAGCTATTACATATCAACAAGCTCAACAAGCATTGCAAGCCCAACAACAATTGCAAGCACAACAACAATAATATGCCCAACAATAATAATTGCTTGTACAACAACAACAAGGATTGCATTTCTATCAACAACGGTAATAAGCAAATTTGCAACAAAATATCCTCAACCAAAATTTGCATGGAGCATACAATACACCACCACCCTTATCACATTTAAATTTTTAATATCGAAACAATCCTCCATACACACCATATAATACATTCAACACAAACACGCCACCTTACCAAAATCTTGCATATAATTCATCTACCATTATGCTCCACCACCAAACAATTATCAAGAGGACCTTTCTTCACAAATCAAGACACTTACTCAGCAGATTCAAGATATCCAAGTTAGGAAGACAAAAAAATCATATGTCGTATGAGACTTATGTCCATATCCATTTAATTGTAATATTTCAATGATACCATTCACTCTAGGATTTGAGATCCCTAAATTTGACAAGTACAAAGGGCGTGGAAATCTAGAGCATCACATTAAGGAATTTTATGTGGCATGTATGAAAGTGGCATACAATGACTCTTATTTGATGTGTCTCTTCCCACATAGTTTGGGAGGCCAAGCCATAGAGTGGTTCTTGCATCTACCTCTAGGAATCCAAACTTTTCAAGAAATAATAGATCAGTTTGTAGCACACTTTTCCTACAATCTTGATATGGACGTCATTTTGGAGAAACTATATACCCTTAAACAAAGCAAGGGAGAATCATTTGCAAACTTTTTGTAATGATGGGGCATAGAGCTACTAATGTAAATGGCCAATTCCTAAGAAACAAAAAATAGAGATCATTGTTGCAAACATGAAAACAGGCTTAGCCTTCTTGTTAAAAATGCAATGTGTGTCAACATATGAAGAACTCATTCCCAGGGGCGTTAACATTGAAAGAGCCCTCATCACACAAGGAGAAACACTAGTGTAAAAAGATATTATTTCATCATCTAGTTCCAATGACAGACCCCATATATGGGCTAAAAATAAGAACATTACTAATTTACTAATGATGGCATAGTTGACGCGAAATTTGTGTTCAATGCTCCAAAATAGGAAACTACACATTAAAACACACAATGGAAAAAAACACAGCCACAAAATAACCAACAAATGATCAATAATGCTAACCCTCAAAGAGGACCACCACCTCAAAACAGTTGCCCTCAACAATGCAAGTACACACCCTTGGGGGAACCTGTTGAAGTGGTAATGCAAAAATTGATACAATCCAATCTCACCAAGATACCTGATTACAAGAACTACCAAAAGCCTTAAGTAAAACCTCCATGCTATCGATACGAGGATCTTTGTGATTTTTATAAAACCAAAGGACAAAAAACATCAAATTGCATGAAGTTGAAAGATGTTATTCAAGATATTATTGATAACAGAGACATAAGTGTGGATCAACAACCTAAAAATAAAGACCTTAAGATATACAAGGATTTGATGCTAAACCATAACAAGGGAAATGATAATGGAAAAGGGAAGGATTACCACAATGTAGGTCTTGTTTACAAATTTTGGTAGGGGCTTGTGATCATCTTATATCAGTCATCACTATCAAAGGACCTAGTGTAGAGTGTGGAGTCATCACACGTAGAGGGAAGGTCACCATCCATGGAGGACCATCACAACCTAGGTCACCACTGAATTCAAATCCTAATGATTATAGCAGGTCTTAGACCAATTAAAAAATACCCCTACCCAAATCTCTATCTTAGAGTTGTTGAAAATATCTCCTACACATAGGGACATCCTAGAAAAGGCCTTGTATTCGTCATTTGTACCTAATGATCTTAATACCAAAAAAATAAAACTATGGTCAAACACATCACTTCCCCTGATCTCCTTACATTTTTGGAGCATGACCTCCCAACACAACCATGAAATAATCGTGCATTACATCTTGAGGTCCCCATCCATAAAAATAAATTCAAAAGATAATTGGTGGATGGAGGTACTGGCCTTAATATTTGTACCCTTCTATTGATCAAAAACTTGGGCTATTCTAAAGATGTTATTGAAAAGGAAAAAGGTGTTACCATTAGAGCATATGGTGATAATGAATGGATTTTTGAAGGAATGATCAAAATCCTTATCCAATTAGGACCCGCAATTGCATAAACTACTTGCCAAATGCTTGACCTTGATCTTCCCCACAAATACTTCTTCATCATCCATGGATCCATTCCATAAAATCCATAGCTTCCACCTACCATCAATGCATCAATTTTCCTTATGAAGATAGAGAAATCATAATCCATGGTGATCTAGAACCCTTCTACTATTTTAAGAACCTAGAAGAGAAGTATTATAGGGTCCCACAAGTTCTAAAGAATGATGAAGTTCCAATATCCCCCTCTTTTTTTGATCCATCTACCTTACCTTCCACCTCGGAATCAAAGAAACCTATCTTACAGAACATCCTTGATATCAAAGTAGTAATCAAAGACACTGGTTGTGGAGACTACAACTTGAAAAAAGACTCTTTTCTAGTTATAGAATTACCTATTTCTCCTAGATCCTATGGGAAGCCTCAACCTATTGAAAAGGTATCAAAGACAATCAAGATGCCATCTACCACTTTCACAGAGTGGGGAGATTTGAACAAAGAAATTATAGATGAGGAAAATGTATTAGAATTGCTATATCAAGATAATAAACCAAAGCCTATATTATTCCAATGGAGGATGACATCAAACGACTGTAGTTGATGAAGGGTTGGGGATACAAAAAAATGAAAAGCTTGGTCAAAATAATAATGGTTTGCTAGAACCTCTTGCTCTTGAGAAACGACATAAAAATATTGGTCTTGGATGTAACACAAGAAAAGTGACCCTCCTTGGCAAGGGTGTTTCTGTTAAGGGAGTCAAACCTTCCTCTTGGTTACCTACATCATGTAATGATACCATCGATGACTTCCCCCTTGATATCATAGAATTATTTGAGGATACTTGCATATACATGATCACCACCAAATCTTTCGCTTCCACTAGCCAAATCACTAGATTGAAACTAATTTATCCCCAACTTGTAAATTGGGACGAACGAGGACCAACTATTTTGGATTCATTCAAAAATAGTGATGTTATCTCCAAGTTCATGCAGCTTCACAACCACATGTCGACATTTAGGGATCACAAGGTAGGATTTGGAATTAAACTTGATATGCAAGTATACTATGAGAAAATTATTGAATCCCTTAGTCATAAAATGGAAAATATGAGAATCATGTCTTGATCCCTTAGTGAAAACAAAACTATGGCACTTTCAGATCATAAAATAGTAAAAATAAAGGACGTATCTGATAGTAAACCTCTCTAAGGGGCCTAAGGATGAGGGATTCAATCTTCCACTTAATACAATACATCAAGATAAATTAATAGTGTTTACCGAAAAATCTAATCCAGTTAATGTAGGGATAGAGCAGGCACCACAAATCACCTTTTATGTAGAATCACTTCTTGATGAAGAGTTGAATAACTTGGAAGCTTTCATGAAAGAGAAAAAGATAAATTTTGTGTGGTCCTATGTAGACATACTAGGCCTTGATCCTGAATTAGTTATTCACCATCTTGTGGTTTATCCTCAAGCTAAACTAGTAAAGCAGAAGCTCCAAAAAATGCACCCACATATATATAGCATTGTTGGTCAAACTAGAGTTACATAAGCTTCTTGACGTGGGGTTCATCAGAACAATAGATTATCTCGAATGGGTTTCAAACCTCATACCAATCTCAAAACCCATTGGGGGAATCAATATATGCACATGCTTTACAGATTTGAACAAAGCATGTCCCATGGATGATTTTCCTTTACCTAATATTGACATCATTGTAGATTTGACAGCTAGACATGAAATGCTTTCACTCATGTGGATGGGTTCTTAGGGTAGAATTAGATCATGATAGCCAAAGAATATCAACATAAAATAGTGTTTACATGTCCATGGGGAAATTATTGTTGAAGTGTGATTCCATTTGTTCTAAAGAATGTTGAAGCCGCCTATCAGAGAGAAATGACCATTATTTTTCATGACATGATTCACAAGACTTTAGAAGACTATGTGGATGATATTTTGGCTAAGTCAAGAACAAGGAAGGAACATCTAGATGTGTTAGGACCAATCTTTGATGGACTTGAAGAGTACAAGGTACAGTTGAACCCAAAAAAGTGTGTCTTTGGTGTCACTTCAAGAAAACTCTTAGGATACATTGTGTCACAAAGAGGAATTGAAGTAGATCCAGCTAAGGTCAAGGAAATCCTAGATATGGAACCACAATAGGCACTTAAGCAACTTTGAGGTTTACAAGGGAGATTACAATCTATCAAAAGATTCATAGCACAACTGGAGGATAAGTGTCATCCCTTTTCTCACCTTCTTTACAAGGGGATAGCCTACAAATGGGATTCAAACTATGACCAAGCATTTCAGAAACTCAAAGATTATCTAATGACACCACCTATCCTTACGCCACCAATAGCAGATAAACCCTTGATTCTTTATATCTCAGCTACATCAGTAGCCCTAGGGGATCTTCTTGCTCAGCATGATGAAACAAGGAAGGAGAGAGCTATTTACTTCATTAGTAGGACCTTGATTAGATACAAGCTAAACTATTCATCCATTGAAAAAGCATGCCTAGAAGTAGTTTTCACTTCACAAAAGTTTAGGCACTATATGCTTTCTAGCCAAGTAAAGCTTATCTCTAAGATAGATCCATTAGAGTATCTTTATCCAAATCTACTCTCATATGATGTATTGCTAAGTGGGTAATGATCCTCACAAAATTTTACATAGAGTATGTGGATCAAAAGGATATCAAGGGGAAAGTTATCGAGGATCAACTAGCAAAGTCACCTATCTACGTAGAGAATCCCTTGGTGTCTGAATTTCCTGATGAATCAATATTTACCCTCAGTACAGTGGAGCAATGGAAGCTATATTTTGATTGTTCACATACACAAAATGGATCTAGAGTAGGTATCCTTTTCATCACCCCACAAGGTGATTGTATCCCTAAGTCATTTCCATTAGCTTTCCCATGTACTAATAACATCATTGAGTATGAGGCTCTAGTTACAGGATTGAGGATTGCAGTGTAATTGAAAATCCAAGAGTTGAAGGTCTATGGGGATTCTCAGCTGATCATGAACCAGGTTATTGATGACTTGTAGACCAAGGATGACAAGCTCACTCCCTATAAAAAATATGGTGGAAAGTCTCAAAGATTTTTTCATCGACATAACATTTGAATAGTACCCCAAGTCAGCAACCAAGCAATAGATGATATGACTACTATTGTTTCCTTGCTAGATATGCCTCACAACATTTTGAAATGTGAATTCCTCATTGAGAAGATTCTCATACCAACTTTCAAGGTACTTGAATCCAATTTCGTGCTATGCCCTTAATATTAGAGTACATTGGGTTATGAATAGTCGGCTTGTGGCTATCTTAACTCCCGATTAAGTAATATTATAATTATTGTATTTTTATTTAGTTTTTTAGGTCAACATAAGGCTTATGTAGGGTTATCTAAGTTGTCCTAGGTGGTATCCTAGGCATAAAAAGGTATATATAGGAGGTTGTGAGTCTTATTTCAACATCATATTGTGAATTGTGTTCTCATTGGAGATATTTCAATGTTTACCCCCCTCAAAGTGTCTTGTTATTCTCAACTATTATCAAGTATGTGCAGCATATTTCATATCATATTCTTCTATTGTGCAAGTTATTTCATTACAAGTGGTATCAGAGCATGATCTTGGCACCATGATGGCAAGGCATTTTTGTCATTTTTGGAGGTCATTTTGGAAGGCGCATATCTTTCATATTTTGGTGAATTTTTTTTAAAAATTTAAAGGGTTTTTGAAGACCATATTAAAGAAGCTACAGTCCATATTTCAAAGGAATTGGAGAGGATTTGAGTGAATTATTGAAAAATTAGTGTTTATACACAATTTATTTGGAAGTTGGATATCTCTCACATTCTACATAATTGGAGCCTTATTTTTATTAGGTTTTTAAATAAATCATAGAGGAGTATACAGTCCAAATTTTGGATAAAGTGAAGTAGAAATAATTGAGTTACTAAAAATTTAGGGTTTCCAACAAATTGACTCTCAAGGCTGTAAATCTACTAGTTTCTTGGAGTTTTTTCTAGGTAAGTGGTATCTTGACCCTAGTAAGTTACAATAAAAAATTTCAGATCATTTAGGTTTCGTTTGTGTGATTTATTACAAAGTAATTATCTACCATCGTGATGGGGCCTGCAACAAGAGGCAAAAAGAATGCTACCACGTCGGGGAAATCTTTAGAGAATGGGAGAGTAAAAAATGAGGATTTTAACCCTAAATATGCAATAAACAAATTCAAGGGTGATATTTCATCATTTGAGAAGAATATAATGGAAGAAATGGGTGAATTGAAATCATTTATTCAAGGTATGTGGTGTAAGGGTGAAGATTCACCTCATAAGGTGGAAGATAATGCTTTTAAATTCCTTGGAATTGACTTGGGTTTCAAGAAGGATCCTTTATTTAATAATCATATACCAAGGCAATTCATACCTAAGTTGAATATGAGAAATTTTGACAGCAAGGATCCAACCAATTGGCTATGCCAAATGGAGTAATTCTTTGATATTCATCATGTTCCTAGTCAACAAAAGGTGTCTAAGGCATCATTATACCTAGAACCAAATCAATTTATTTAGTTTCATTGGTTATGTGATGAGAAGAGAAAAAAGGGTTGTGTGGTTACATGGTCAATTTTTCAAGAGGAACTTGTTACTCATTATGTAGATAACTTTATGGATAGCTACTTTTGTCAACTCGCCCAATTAAAGAAAACGTACATGGTCAAGGATTATATTCAGCAATTTAAAACCCTTTATCTAAGAGTAGAGAATGTGACAGAAGAAAATATGAAGGAACTATTTCTAGGCAGTTTAAAGGATCACATAAATTATGAAGTACAATTGTTCAAACCATAATCCTTATTGTAAGCAATAGTAATGGCAAGACAAGTGGAGTAGAATTTTTTAGCTAGTAAGAGACAAGGGCATCTAAATTTCAGTGAAAGGAGATCTCCCACACATTCACTACCACAACCTACTAGGTTGACTCCATAGCAAATTGAGGAGAAAAGAGAAAAGGGGTTATGTTTCAATTATGATAGCAAATATAGTTGAGGGCATAGATGTAGTGAAAATAAATTGTTTTATATTGAAGGACCAAGTGAGGAAGAGGAGAAGGAACCAATATTAGAGGGTGATAAGGATCTAGATGATGAATCACATGATTCCCAACCAATCATTTATTTCCATGCACTCTCTGGGTTTAGTTCCCCTCAAACTCTCAAGGTAGTTAGATTCTTAAAGAAGTAGAAAGTGACTATGTTGATCAACTCAGGTAGTACTCACAATTCCATCAACAAAAATTTGGCTACTTGTCTAAATTGATTTATATAGCCAGCTCCAAAATTTTAGGTCTTGATTGCAGATGGTGGTACCATCAGTTGTTCTAGCAAGTTTCATATCATTAAATTATCCATGGGATATTATCACCTTGATAGCCCAATGTATGCTATCTCTATGGGTGCAGCAGATATTGTTTTGGGAGTACAATGGCTTACTACCTTGGGAACAATTAAGATGAACTTCAAAGAATTTTTTATGAGGTTCCAATCAGAAGGAAAGAAAATAGAGCTAAGAGAGTTGAAGGAAAAGTCCCCCACAAATAGTTAGCTCTCATCAAGTGAATAATTTTCTCAAGAAAGGAGCTGATGGATTTGTTGCCCAATTATGTTCATTAGAAGTCTCTCAATCTAATGCTCCTACCCATCTAGATTTACAAGAAATAATTAAGCATCACTCAATGGTTTTTGGGGATATTCCTAAAGGAATTCCTCCTAAGAGGGATCGTGATCATGCCATAGAACTAGTTCCAGGGAGCCAACCCCCCAACATTAGGCCTTATCGGTATCCATATTTACAAAAAAGTGAGATAGAAAATATTGTTGAGGAGATGTTAGAAGAAGGAATTATCAGATAGTCAAAGTGCTTACTCACCAGTGGTGATGGTGTGGAAGAAGGATGATACTTGGTGGATGTGCCTATACTATAGAATGCTCAACATGTACACCATCAAAGATAAGTTTCCTATTCTAGTCATTGATGATTTTTTGGATGAATTGAATGGAGCTATGTATTTTACAAAGTTAGATCTTAGATCCAATTATCACCAAATTTGAATTAAGGAAGAAGATATTTTTAAGGCAACATTTAGGACTCATGAGGGTCATTATGAGTTTTTGGTGATGCCATTTGGTCTTACGAATGCTCCATCTACTTTTCAAAGTTTGATTAATTCCATCTTTAAAAATTTCTTGAGGAATTTTGTATTAGTGTTTTTTGATGATATATTTATTTATAGCAAGACATGGGAATAACACTTGCAATATGTAGATCAAGTATTACAAGTTCTCAATGAGCATCAACTCTATGCTAAGCCATCCAAGTGTGATTTTGGTCTTAATGAGGTCAAGTACTTGGGACACATAGTTTCACATGAAGGAGTAGAGGTGTATCCTAACAAAATTAAGGCTATCATGGAATCCAACCTATTCCCAAAACCATTAAGAAATTGAGGGGTTCTTGGGATTGACTGGATACTATCATAGATTGTGAAGAATTATGGTCATATAGCAACACCCCTCATAGATTTAATGAAGAAGGATTCTTTTCATTGGAATGAATATGCTAATTCAATATTTGAAATGTTAAAGGATTCTATGTGCACAACTCCATTACTTTCCACTCCTAATTTCAAAAAGTATTTTACTATGGAATGTGATGCTTCTAGAAATGGTATAGGTGCAGTTCTCATGGAGGAGGGTCGGCCCATTTCTTTTGAGAACCATCAATAAAAGGGGAAGAATAAAATCAAAGCTATTTATGAGAAGGAGATGTTAGCTATTCTCCATGCAGTAAAACAATGGAGGCCTTATCTAATGGGTAGACACTTCAAGGTTTAGATAGATCATGATAGCCTAAAAAAAATTTTGGAACAAAGATTATCTTCAGAAGAACAACAAAAATGGGTTACTAAGATGTTGGGATATGATTTTGAGATTGTATATAATAAAGGGAAGGAAAATGTTGTGGTTGATACACTATTGAGGAAGGATGAGAAGGATAAAGCATTATTGTGTACCCTTTCAATATTACAAGAAGATTGGGTAGAAGAAGCCAAAGAAGAGTGGAAGAATGATATGCTACTAGTATTCTCATTCAACAATTACAGAAGGTAGTAGTTTAGAGAAATTTTGTTGGAAGGGAGATACTTTGCGGTATAAAGAGTGATTGTATCTTTGCAAGAATTCCTCTCTCAAACAAAATATTCTCACAGATTTACATGAGTCTCCAGTGGGTGATCATTCAATACTTTTGAAGACATATCATTGGGTCACGAAATACTTCTTTTGGGAAGGAATAAAAGGGGATGTTCAAAAATTTATGGAAAAATGTTTGGTTTGTCAATGAAATAAAGGGGATACAATTAAGACACCTGGTCTCTTGCAACCCTTAATTATTCCTAGCCACCATTGGGAAGAGGTCTCCATGGACTTCAACATAGGGCTTCCAAGATCTAATGGTAAGAATTTCATCATGGAAATGGTGGATTGCCTCACTAAATATGCATATTTTATTGCATTATCACATCCTTTTATAGCAAGTATAGTGGAAAAATCATTTTTGGAGAATATTCAAAAGCTACATGGTATACCTAAGGTTATTTTTAGTGACTGTGATCCTATCTTTACTAGTAACTTTTGGACAGATTTATTCAAGTGTTTGGGTACTTGATTGGCTCATAGTTCTTCATACCATCCACAATCTAATGGAAAAAAAAGGTGGTTAATAAGTGTTTAGAAGGATATCTACCTTGTTTGACTTCAGATAAACAGTCTCAATGGGTAGATTGGCTACCACTAGTAGAATGGTGGTATAACACTTCCTTCCATAGTTCATTAAAAATGTCTCCATTTATGGAATTGTATGGATATCATCCTCCTTCCATCACATCATCATTGAAGGTGTCACCAAGAGTTCACGTAGTGGAGGACCACATGATTCATCAACAACAAGTACTTTTAGGACTTAAAGAAAATCTATCCATGGCATAAAATTGAATGAAGCAGTAGACAGACCAGCACCATAGTGAAAGAAGTTTTGAGGTTGGGAACTGGGCTTTCTTGAGATTGTAGCCTTACAAGAAATTATCACTGAAGCAACAGTCAAAGAATAACAAGTTGTCTCCACAATATTATGGCCCATATCAAATCATGTAGAAGATAGGTAGTGCTGCCTACAATGAATTTCCATCAACAATAAAGATACATCCATCTTTTCATGTTTCTTGTTTGAAGAAGGTAATTGCGAATAATATCCCTACTCAAAAAATATTACCAGAGCTTGATGAATAAGGAAGAACTATATTGGAACCAGAATGTATTCTTTAGAGATGCACAAGCAAGCTAAGAACTAGAACACTCACTTAGTATCTCATCTAATGGAAGAATTTACCAATTGAAGATTCCATATGGGAAGATGAGGAGTTCATTCAAAAGCATCCAAAATTGCATAGCATTGAGGACAATGCTTATTTGAAGAAGGGGGGCATGCTATTCCCTTAATATTAGAGTATATTAGGTTATGAATAGTTGGCTTGTGGCTATCTTAACTCCTAATTAATTCATATTATAATTATTGCATTTTTATTTGTTGTTTAGGTCGACCTAGGGCTTATATAGGGTTATCTAAGTTGGCCTAGGTGGTATCCCAGGCATAAATAAGTATATATAGGAGGTTGTGAGTCTTATTTCAGCATCATATTATGATTTTTGTTCTCATTCGAGATATTTGGAGGTTTTCCCCTATAAGGAAAGCTAACGTGTGGAAACAACTCTCCTAACATCAAAACCTCAGGGAAGAATGCAGAGATACTTTTAAATTTTCAATTACAGTCCAATTAAGATACACTTGAAAGAAATAGCAGAAACAAAGAACTAATCATACACAGATGAACACCAAATTTATGTGGGAAAACCCTTACGGGAGAAAAACCCACCACACCAAGAAAAACCCCCTTTGTATTACAGTAACAAAAATTACATACAGAGTATGGGCTTCACTCTCTCTAATGTCAATTTACAACAACATTCACAATGATCAACCTTGCTACAGAATATTCAAGATACAATACTCTCAGAATTAAATTCACACTGATCATACATCAAACTATTCATCCAACTATTCATTCAAGCATCGAACCAAACAACATATGCAATTCCTGAGTATATCCATGTCGTCACTAGTCTGTTGAAATTCCTCACAGAATGGCCACAATAGACTAACTCCCAATGGTTCCCATTTGGCTTCTCTGATTGGTCGTAAACTCACCACGTAGGATAGTCATCACTCGATCAAAGGCATTCAACCTGTGTCGCATGTCGGTGAGACATTAATCGTGTCTCCCCAATGCCACAAGACCTGATTGTCATTATCGCCAAGAGTCCTGACCATTGGCAAGACGTTACACCGAGTTCACAAGTCGCATCAACCTCAGCATTCTCATTGGTGAGACAATCACTACTCGCCAAGAGATCACACTGAGCCTTCCAATCATACCAAAACAAACAACCATCGGCAAGACTTACCACTATCGCTGAGAGTTCTTACCAAAATCTTCAAGTCACCCTGAGATCAGCATTCGATAGGAGTTATATCGAAGACACCCCACAGCATCAATGAGACCAACACCCATTGCCAAGATTTCACACTGAAGCCTTTATGTTACCGTGAAGACTCCAAGTGTAAAGTTGTTGGCGAGACTTTCCATATCGACAAGACTTCATACTGAAGCATATGAGTTACTCTGATGAACACAAATGTATAACTATCGGTGAGACTTATCTTTTCGGTATGAGACATACCGAACATCCAAGTCTCTCCCCGAAAACTTCTTTCGCCACAAGTCTCCCCGATCACCTTTAGACACCAATAGTTGGTAAGAGATCTGCTCGAGCAGTGGGGATATAGAAGCTGTCACAATGATCAACATGTCACAGTTATAGATCCATTCGGCAAGACTGAAGCAAGGTCTCAGTGACCAAAACTTTTCACAAGGTTCCAAAGCTGATAGTCGGCCAAACAATATGGATGTCACACCGATTTGGCTCTTTCAGAGGTTTCAGCCTATGAGATTGAGACACATATTTCCAACAATCTCCCACTTGATGAAGATAACACAAGCACCTCTAGAGCACAACAAAACTACTGACATTCATGGGCACTAAGGCCCATTGAACTGGCACACCACCTGAACTTGTTTGTGCTCACTGGCTTCGTCAATGCATCTGCAACATTCTCCAAAGTATCCACTTTTTCTAACAAAACCTTTCCATCCTCCACCCTATCTCGTACAAAGTGTTATTACACATCTATATGTTTTGTCCTAGCATGGAAAGTAGGATTCTTTTCCAAACAGATAGCACTCTGACTATCATAGTAAATTTTTATTTGCCCTACATCAAAACCAATGTTAGAACACAAGTGTCTTAACCAGATTTCTTCTTTACAGGGGTGTGTTGCTGCCATGTATTCTACCTCTGGAGTGGACAAAGCAACTACCACCTTCCGCTTACTCATCCAACTAACTGCACCACATTCAACATGAAAGTATATCCACTGGTGGATCTTTTGTTGTCAATGTCCCCTGCCCAATCAGAATCCACATAGCCTCGAATATTGAGAGTCCTCTATGATTCAACCAAGTTCCCATGGTAACACAAAGCATATTCTAAAGTTCCCTTCAAATATCTAAACACTCTCTTCACAGCATCCCAATGTGTCCTTCCAGGATTAGCCATAAATTGACTAAGTACTCCCACTGCTTGGGAAATGTCTGGCCTTGTACAGACCATTGCATACATAAGACTGCCAACTGCACTAACATAAGGTACACCGTTCATGTCCTCCATCTTAGTAGGATATTTTGTACAGTCTTCAACAGATAGCTTCGTTCCCTGCAAAACTAGAACAACTAGCTGCTTACAATCATTCATGAAAAATCTCTCTAGAATAGTCTTGATATAATTACTTTGACTGAGCCAAAGTTTTCTACTCTTCCTATCCTTGGTTATTTCCATTCCCAGAATATACCTTGCTGCACCAAGATCTTTCATTTCGAACTTTGCAAACAACTGAGACTTAAGATCAAAAATCATTAACTTACTGTTGCCTATGAATAGCATATCATCAACATAGAGAGTAATAATAAGAACTTGATCACTTTCAGCTTTTTAATACACACAATGATTAGATTTTGATCTTACAAATCCCAATAACAAAACAAAAGTGTCAAACTTTTGGTACCACATTCCAGGAGACTGCTTTAACCTATATAGAGATTTATTCAACTTGCAAACTAGTTTTTCTTTACCTTTTTCTACAAAGTGCTCAGGCTGGGACATATAAATCTCTTCTTCAAGATCACCATGAAGAAATGTTGTCTTCACATCCATCTGTTCAATCTCTAAGTCATACGCTGCTACAAGTGACAAAAGAAATCTAATGGACGTCAGCTTAGCTATAGGAGAAAAAATTTCCCCATAATCAATTCCCTCTACCTGGGAATAACCCTTCGCAACCAACCTCACCTTATATTTTTCCACACTGCCATCCAGACCTATTTTCTTTTTAAATACCCATTTTCAGCCCACAGCTTTTCTGCCTTTAGGCAAGGGCACCAAACTCCAAGTATCATTCTTTTCTAATGATGTCATTTCTTCATTCATGGCTTCCAACCAAGAGTTTGAATCAAACATCCTAAATGCCTCTTTCACATTCCTAGGCTCATCAGTGCTAGAAATTAAAGCATAGGCACAAGTAGAATCTATCAAAGAAAACCCATACCTATCAGGTTGCTTTCTTTCACGAGTTGACCTCCTCACTTGTTGAGGCTGAGGTTGTTCTTCTTCATCAGAACTCTCAAAACTACTTGAGCTCTCCTCAGTTTCAGGTACATTTTGAATTTGCAATTCCTCTTTATCTGGTATCAGAATAATTTCAACTACATCCTTTTTGTTTTCTAATTTTGTCTTTGACTGCAGATCCAAGGTAGAAGGCTTCAGCTCACGAAAGATAACACTTCTGTTGTATAGAACCTTCTCCGTATCAGGATTACAAAGCTTGTATCCTTTTATGCCAGCACTATAACTAATAAAAATACATTTGACAGACTTGTTCTCCAATTTAGATCTTTTCTCATACGACACATGTACATATGCCTCAGCCAAAAACATGAATATGTCTTAAAGAGGGCTTCTTACCAGACCATGCTTCCAAAGGTGTTTTCTCAACAAGAGCAGAATTTAGAGAATGGTTTATCAAGTAACATGCTGTAGCAATTGCCTCAGCCCATAACTTCTCCAAGCCAGCACTACTCAGCATACTTCGTGCTCTTTCCATCACTGTCCTGTTGAACCTTTCTACAACTCCATTTTACTGCGGAGTGTAAGGTGTAGTTTTATGTCTTTTAATCCCATGATCTTTACAGTACCTCTTGAAATCATCAGAAAAAAATTCACCACCATTATCAGTCCTTAAACATTTTATTTTTCTTCTAGTCTAATTTTCTACAAGGTTCTTAAATTCCTTAAACTGACTGAACACTTCTGATTTACTTTTCAAAAAATAAACAAATGTTCTTCTCGAATAATCATCAATGAATGATACATAGTACCTTGACTTACATAAAGAAGGAACATTCACTAGACCAAAGACATCAGAATATTTGTGAGGACTAGAATAAAATGAAACACGGTGTTGTTTACCATATATACAATGTTCGCAAAACTCGAATTCGAGGTTACAATCTTCAAGCCCTCAACCAGGTTTTTATTCTTCAAAGTTTTTAAACATTTCTCTCCAATGTGGCCTAGCCTATGATGCCAGAGCATAGTCTTTTCTACTGGAAGTTTAACTTCCATAGATTTTACACTATCAGGAACTCTTTCCTCTTTTCCTCCATGAGTAGCTTTCTGTGACTTGGCAAAGACACTATTTCTTTGCACAACATGTGCATCAAGCTTATACAAGGTACCAAAATGAGCACCTCTTGCTAGAACCATAGAGCCTCTAGTCATCTTGGAGCCATTTCCAGAGAACGTGACTTGCACTCCAATATCATTCAGCATACTAACAGAAAGTAGATTTTGAGCCAGACCTGGTATATGCATTACATCATTAATTCCCTTCACTCTTCCATTAGGGAATTGAATTCTGACTCTTCCACGGCCAACTATTTCCAATGATGAATCACTTGCCAAATACACCTTTCCACCATCGTATTTTTCATATTTCATGAACCAGTCTCTATGAGATGTCATGTAGAAAGATGCTCCAAAATCAATCAGCCAGACATCATCTGATGCCTGTGTAGCCAAGGCTGCAATGAAAGTGTCTGCATCACTCTAAGAAGAATCATTGTCGGAAGAATACTTCTTCTTCTTTTTCTCCTCTTTACAATCCTTTCAGATATGACTAGGTTGCCCACAATTCTAGCACTTCACCTTGGACTTCTTGCCAAGAGACTTTGATCTCCCCTCTTATTTCAATTTGGAATTCTTGTCCTTCTTGCCTTTATCTTTTGATCTGCCTCTAATAGCAAGAGCCTCCTTCACCATCTCAAAAGATTTCCTTCTCATCTCTTCTGATAACAAAGAAGCAACAACATCTTCCATCTTAAAATTGGATGTTGTACTCCCAATAGCCATCACCAAGTGATCCCAAGCATCTACCAAAGAAAATAATAACAGCATACAATGATCCTCTTCATCAATTTTCATGCCCACATATGTTAACTATACAATCAACATGTTGAATGCATTCAAATGATCAACAACAGACCCTCCTTCCTGCATTCTCAAAGAGTATAGCTTCTTCCTCAAAAACAATTTACTCACCAAGGACTTGCCTTGATAAATAGCTACCAGTCTTTTCCACAAGGAAGATGCAGTCTTTTCTTCATGAACATTTAGAAGAACAAAGTCAGCTAAACAGAGCCTTATCAGCCCCTTAGATTTTCTATCTACAAGGTCCCAATATTCTTGCTTCATGCCTGTAGGCTTCATTCCAGACACAGCAATCCAAAGATCACGGTCAACCAACAGATCTTCCTATTACCAATTTTTCACCACAGCTCAATTGGTGGAGCTGGCTGAATGCTATTATATCATGAGGTGAAATTGTAGATTATGTTTAAGTGTTGTTGCATTCTTTTATCATTATGCATTGAGTGATAGTTGTGCATTTAAAAGGAAGGAATCAGAATTTTAGATAATCCAATTCAGATATTCCAGAATTAAAAGAAATACAGAATTGAGCAAATGAGCAAAATAGCATTTTTTAAATGCTTTCATTTATTTCATGAAAATACTCATATTTTACATAGCTTCATTTTATTTTAAGAATCAAAATGATATTACAAAGATTTGCATTAGAATGTATTTTCTTTTCAAATGAAAAGCATAAAAGATGAAATCAGAGATCCACACAAGTTGTGGATGTGACTGTTACAATATATCACTAATAGCACATTACACTACTGAAGATATAGAAAGTAAAACATATAAGTGATGACATAATCATCATTGCCTGGTTATCAAAGTTTGACGTTGAATGGTGCACCTTTGTCTTCTTGTGCTCCGTCGACCTGTAAGAGAAAAAAGGGGGTTTCAGTGGCTCTGATTATGAAGTAACCTACATGAGGCACCCACAATAGTGCAACCTACTATTAATTATGCATTGAAACAATCAATCAAGTGCAGTACAGAATAAATGAGTTGAAGGAGAAATAATATTATCATGATCATCATGTTCTATTTTTATGCTAACATTGTTTGTTTCCTTGTGCAGGTATAGGAAAAATCATGAAGTTGATCATTATTCGATGACCAAGCATGTGGAAAAAGCTGGGCTCCCACAAGGGTAGAGCTCGACATGCTGCCCTATTCATTAAATGGGCTGATTTAAAGATTACATCATCATGTTCATCAAAGGAAATGAAATGCCACTGAAAGAGTAAACAGAGTTATCTATCAAGCTACTAAACCAACTGTACATTCATAACGATTGGGTTAATGTTTTCTGAAGGCTACAGGTGAACAGTGAGTTTAGTTCAATCAATTAATTCAGCTGAGTACTTTTGTATCACATATTGCTGCATAATTCATGTTCTTTGTTCATCATAATCATATATGTCATGCAAGTTCCAGTTCATTAGTATCCTTTTCACGATCAAGGATAGTGAACACGCATACATTATGCCTTAATCAAGAGTTTTGTTTTGATTTTCATCGTGAAAGAGAGCAGATTTAAAGAACAGTTTGATAAGTGAAACATAAAAATGCATGAAGAGTACCATGTTGCTCAAGAGTACAAAAGACAGTCAGTGCATTCAAGTGTTAAATGAATCACCAATTCCAGTTGACTGATAAGCAAATACAGAATTAAGAATCACAAGATAAAATGATAGCAGTTTCATTCTAGAAGGTGTTTCCAAGGTATTATTTTTGTAAGGAAACATGTGAGCTTTCATTGAAAGCAGTGTGCAGGGACAAAACAGCTCATTCTGGCTGGAAGGATGTTTCAAATAAAACTGTGTATCAGTGTTTAGCTAAAGACAACAATCAAAGTACCATGTGTATCTAGAATTATCCTCAGTGAATTACAAGTTTCAAGCAAAGTACACATGAACAGAAAGGCACAAGAGGAATCTTTTAAATGCATATATGTGGAAGCTTCAGGCAATAAGAAGCTGAAAGAATATCAAGTTTCAATGTAATACAAACAAGATGTATTCAAAATGCCATATACTCAGGAGAAGATCTTGTTAAAGACAAAATTTCTACAATGTTTCCATGAAGAAAGTTAAAGAAGGTGTCAAGCACTTATATGGAGGAAATTAAAAAAGCACTTATATGGAGGAAATTAAAAAGACACAGAAATACCAACTAAAGCATGGTCATTTGGGTCAAGCCCATAACTAAATACAAATAAACACACATATTTTCGTTATTCCCTCCTTGAGTTTTCATTTCTGAAAGCAAATAAAGACAAACAACAAGTACCCACGTTGGGGTTTCTAGTAAACACACAGATTTTCTCTATTTTCGGCCATCCATGTGGGTTTTTCCTATCAACATCAAAACAGTTTGTTTTATCTGCCTAGTTGAGAATTTTTGTGAGGTAACAGGTATAGAGAAGGAGTTATTTTCTTGAGTTGATCTCATAGCTTTTAAAAATGAATATACAGGGTACCCATTGTTTGGGTCGAGCTTCAAAATACAGAAGAAGCAACTCCAATAATAACGCATGTAAAGTCTTGTATAAAATAGCAAATGACATAAAATGCAAAATTTTCTATGGTGGTTTGAGCTTCAAAATGGAAGAAATGCAGCTCTCATTCAATTTTCACAATACCCATGGAAGGATTCATTATCAAATATACGATGAGAATTTCTAGTTTTGGGTCGAGCTCAAAACTTCTAACAGTGCTCATTATAATACACATCTAGAGTGGCCTGAACATGGCACGAAATTCATAAAACAAAGACAGATTCCTCTAGTTTCAGAAGAGTAATGAAGAGATATGAGCTTGAGGGAAAAATTACCAGTTCAAGACTGAGAGAAAATCATCAAGGTCATAGCCAGATTCATATTAAAGTCTCGAAACTCCAAGCAAGAATCCAACTCGAGCTCACATGGATGACCGATGAAGGCAAAGAACATAGAAGCAAATACCATTGAGCTCAAACCTGAGGTTCGAAGTCTTCCAAATAAGCATGAAAATATACAAAAAATACATTAAGGGGTTGTGTTAGCCACGGCCTTAAGGCCATAATGAAGAAGAATGAGAAGCCACGAAACTATGACAAGAAGTTTACCTTGTGAATAGGAAGCAAAAGCAATAACCCACGAGCTCTCTCATAGAGCTTTCAAATGGAGCTCGAGCTCAAGGAGGAAGACCAAGAAAGGAGAAGTCAAGAATAAGTATGACAGTCCGCGGCCTTAATGGCCTTTCTTATTTCTTGAATAGAATAAGGAAACTTCAATACTCTAAAAGCAAGCTTACCCAGATGAGATTTCAACTGTCAAAAGGCAGAGCCAAAGTCCCAAGGCACACGAGCTCGAGTTCAACTCAATCATGGTGGCGGCATGTTAACTGGAAGAGCTCTTTTCCTTCAAACTAGAGAGTGCGAAATGAAGTGATTATTAGGGTTTCACTTCATTTTGATTAAAACCCTAATTTGACCTTATGATGATCTAGAATATTCGGTCAATAGCACATGGGATAATCCTTGCACTATGGTTTAATCCAAGTCTGATTTTTGATATTTGAGGAGGGCCGAAATTCCTATGTTAGGTCGATATGTTAAGCCTTTTAAGACTTATTTTATGTGCCTAGGACAATGGTTAAGTCTTAGCAATTTTTCTTTGCCTTAGTGAAATATGAACGCTTGAATATGGATTATCAATGTAAATGTAATAGTGAATACCTTATGATTTAGGGTTAGGTTTTGATGATTATCCATTTAGGGTTCTTTATGTTTTTGGGTTGATTTTAGAGAAATCAATGACAGATTTTTGATAAGAAGATGAGAAGATAATTATGTAATATTTTTATGATTTTGTGAGAAAATCAGATATTGTAATGGAGATATAAGGATGTGTTCTTTTTTGCAAAAGATTTTTAATCTTTAATTGCAAAAAAATAGATAGATTGTAAAATATGCAACTCTGTAAAGTAGAATCATAGAGCAGTCTGTTATAAATTGTTTTATGATTTCTTGCTATTTTTAGCAAATTTTTATTGACTTCTTCTCTTGGTCGGATTTGAGACTTATCTTGGAGAGATAAGGTTTTTTTTGAGCTTTTAAAGCAGATTCAACCTATTTTTAGAGGCTTGATAGGTTCATCATAAAAGCAATATGCTTTTTTCTGCTTTTATACAATTTTTTTAGACAGTTTGAAGCTTTTTTCCTTGAGATTTTTTCTGAGCTCGGATTAGGGTTTCTTGAGAGTTATGCCTTTCAAAAGACTGTCTTTTTAGCTCTCCTTAGCAATTCAAATTTTAGTTCCTGCTTTGATGCATTTTTGAGCTTGTGAACCCTTTGTACTCAATTTTGGCAAATTGACACTCTTTCAGTTTCAATAATACTTCAGAGTTCTCCTTTCCATTTTCTTGTCTCAAGACTGGTAACAGTAGTTTGATGCTTTGTGTTTTCATTTTGAAGCCTTAATGTCCTATTTTTATGAGTTTTCTGCACAGAGTTTCATATTTTCAGATTATATGATATATTTGATATCTTTGAATCTTCATATGAAGTATTGATGAAATCCTGCATTGGTGAGATCGTAGGAACTATTGTAAATCAAGGAATTGTTGTGAGTGGCAAGATCTAATTTCTATCAGAAGTAATAAGTTAATCATCAGTTGGTTTAAGTTTTATCAATCCATCCTTTTATCCCTTTTCCCTCAGAACATCTTAGAGTAAAATTTATCATTCGAAGAACTAGCTCACTCTGGAGATTCCTTCTTTGTTCAAATCACCCACATCTAAAGAAGGTTTCCATGTTTCAGTAGATTGCTAAATATTGCATTCAGCAGGGTGCAAATTTATTGACAACAGTTTTTGGCACGCCCGGTGGGACTCTGGAAATCAATTTCAGAGAATTTTTAATCCTTTAAGGTTGTTGTTTGGTGTATGCAGCAAGTTATTCAGCCTTTTGGAGGCCCTTTTTCAATATACCTAGTGACTTCATTCTCTAATTTTTTAGTAGATTCAGTGTGAATAGCACACAAAGGAACACATACTGAAGGGTCAAGTGTTCCCTCTAGAATTATCAGCCTTTGGAGGAAAAATCATCAAAAACCATGGAGACTCCAAGAAGCTTTTTCTGGTATGCTTTTAATTGATCAAGTGCTGGTATGCTTTTAAAGATTCTATTTTTTCTTTTTTTTAGCCTTCATATGAACAAGCATGTCGATGCTTCATTATGATACGTCATACCATCCGCCATATCATGAAAGCCCTGCGTATTCATATTCATATAAACCATACCAGCATAATCATGTTGTTGGTTTCAATTCCCTGGCTTTTCAAAACCAACATCCACTTCATAATTGCCACCTGCCCACCCCTGCTCAACCTCCATCTCAGATGTCATATTCCCCAAATCAATCCCAACATATTGAAGACTTGAGCTTTGGAGAAATATTGTTGAACTATGAAAGGAAAATGAGAGAAATAGACCAGCAAAAGGAGGTGGCAACTATAAAGAGCATGTTGCTTGAGTTCACGAAGCAACCAGAAGAGATCAAGAGACAACATGAATATAACCAGCAACAGGAAGAGATGGCATGTTAGGCCTATCTCTATAAGTGAGAGTTTGAAGCGCAAAAGCATGAGGTTTGAGCAACCCCTACAATTCTATGTTGGCCTGCTCAGGAAGAAGTTCGTGAGTATAAATTTCCAAGCTTTACACAAGATGAGCCTCCTAACATACCTAAAGTTGCAATCCCAGGTTTTAGGCAAGATAGAGTTTTAAACTCCCCGAGCCAGCCTCTAAAACCTACAATCCCAAGTTTCCAAAAACATCATCCCTTTCAAGTCATGGGAAATGGTTATAGTCAACCTAGTGCGACTCTGGATCAGCCCCTTGAACAATAGTTTTCATCTCACGAAACTCAAGAATTCTCCCAAGTTTCTTCACCTGAAGAATCCATGGTTGGACCCTTTGATTAGGATACCCTACTCTTTATTGTGGAGCTTAGGAAGGTAAATCCATTGCATTCAGCTTTGGCAGTTTACCGTTTGTAGCAGCAGAAGATAGGTTAGGAGGAGCCTTCCCCTAATGAATCCTTCTATGTTTTCACTAATGAGCTACATTGTTTTGAGGAAGATGATAAAAAATATTTAGAGAAACAATTGTTGCAAAAGATAGAGCAGGCGGTTGCTGCTGATTGCTCTTCTTTCTCGGATGAACCTAAGAGTGTTGCATGTACAAAGGAAGTTGATTCTTTGGAATAGCAGAATATCAATGATTATTTCAAAATATCCAATTGGTATAGTGATAAAGAGGACCCAGAATGTCAGGAGCAGTTGTTGTAGGAGATAGAGGAGGTTGTGTTTGAGGAACCACAGATTCTAGATCAAGAAATGGCCGACAGTTCTCAAGTTCCACCTGATTTTTTCATCAAGTTACCATTTTTTGTGGATAGTGAAGACAACATATCTTAGACTACATCCATACCAGCTCCAGAGCAGCAAGAAGAGGTTCAGAATTCTGATGCTTTGATACCTCAGAAGAGCTGTAGTAAGGTAGAAAATAGTCTCCCTTCACAAAGAACTGAAGATGAGAGGGAAGAAGACATGTTTTGGGATGACCTAGAAACTTTTGTTTCAAATCTAGATGCCAAACACTCATTTTTTGAAAGAGATGGTGTGGAGCAGTAGCTTGAAGAGGCGATAGTGGGTGTCCAAACTCGAGGTGGGAACAACATGGTTATCAAATACTGAAACCCTGATAAGCACACTACAATAGCTTGAATAGAACAAAATCAAATTGAGCAAAAGGCGGATACTACTGTCCAAAGTAGGGGTCTTGATATCTTTCCAAGTTTTCATGAAGCTGGTCAAGAAGATCTTTTCAAGGCTGACATTGAGCTTTTCTGCTCACGCTTAGAGGATATGTCAATATTTATGGAGGAGGCTAGCTCACCAACCATGGAGGAGGGGTCAGTATGGTAGACCATTATGCAAGGAGAGGATGGTGTTTTCATTTAGGTTGCTTTACTTCCAATCCAAGGCTCTCGAGGGGATGTCCTATTAGGCACCTAACTCAATTAGAAATGAGCAAGGAGAAGCAGCCCCATGATAATGTTGATGTCGAGCAGCAAATGAGGTATTCAATTATGCATGAGCCATTCATTTTTCCACCCAATCACCACTGGTTCATAAATCTAAAGACGTGGGTAAGTGATTCCTTTTTCCTCCTTGGAAGGGTGTTGCAACAAATTCCTGAATGTTTGATATTTCTCCACATCTTTTTGTGGATTTACAAGCTGATTAAACTTTGCAGATTACAAAGAAAGGGCAGTTACTTTTTTTAGCCAGTTAATGGCTTTGTTTAAACAGCCTTGGCATCTTTTAGCATAGGATAGAATAGTTGCAGTCAATAAGTGTGTTTCACACATTTACTTTCAGTATTTTTTCTTTCCCTAAGTGCTGCTACACATGTTATGTTGGCCATAAGGGCATGTTAGTTTTCTTTCAGTTCTGTTTTATTTCTTTTGTTTCTGTTTGGAGTGTTGTTGTTCAAGGTTTTGAGTTTCAAGAAGGGGCAGAATTGACTCTGTATACACCTAAAAATGGTCACATCACATAGTTTGGTAATTAATTAAACATTTTTAATATTTAATTAAATCTCTGAATTCAATCTGTGTATAAATAAATTTAAATAATTTATTTATATTTGTTCATTCTTTCATTTTGATTAAATAAATAAGTTTATTTAATCACTTTTCTTATTCATTTCTTAATTAATTAAATAAAACATTACGATTTTTTTATATTAATTATCATTTAATCTTGGCTTGGATATTTTATTCAAATAAAGATTAAATATTTCAAATTCTTCTAAAATCCATTTACAATTAAATATCTCAAAATATTTAATTAATTCCTCTAATTCGATTCCAAATATTCCATATTTTTTCTAAAGTCTATTCACAATTAAATATCCAAAATATTTAATTAAATCTTCTAGTCCTAAAATCAAAAATCAAACTCACATAAATGAAATTAAATAAATTTATTTATTTAATTAATTTGGGATTATCTTCAACAACTGTGAAACAAACTTTCAAAACAGAAAAATTAATTTCTTTGTTCCTATGCAAGCTTGTTCCCATGGGTTGAAGATAGGCTTCCATTCTTCTCTCCAACCTCCCAACATTCTCCATCTTCTTCTCAACCTCTCCATCTCTCACCATTCAAATCTACCAGACAATTTCACAACCATTGATCTTTGCCAGCCAGGATTTTGCCTGCAAAAAGCTATAAAAAGGACTGTCGGGTCTTTGAAATGATAGAGAAGCTTTTATATAGATAAACTATAGCAAAATTGCAAATAGCCTTCAAGCATCCATATCATAGTCTTTAGCATTCATAATATAGAATCATAGCATATCATGGCATCCACAAATCATAGTCCCTGTGCATAATCCACAGCCCCTGTGCATATCCGTGTATTTTCACTTCACCAGCATATAGCATAGAGAAACTTTGCATATATATTCTGCAAATTTCCATTTAGAGAAGCCTTGCTTATACAATCTGAGAGCAGCAGCTTCAAACAAATCTCTAGAGATAGAGGAAGATGGAACACCTTTGAAGAAGCTTCATTTATTTCTTTTGAAATCAATTTAATTAGCTTTCTTTTAGTTTAAAGTTCCATTATTTGTGTTTTGTTTATTTCAATTTGATCATACATATTTAACATACACATTTTTGGCACCCACTGTGGGGCTCTTGCCCCAATTTTAACATTTTATTGCAGATTTTATTGACAAGTTACAGCCAAAAATAATGGATTAGCACAATAAACACGCTTCAGCAAAATTCATACCCAGTTCAATGCCCTTGAAGCATCCTGCAACGCCCTTGAAGCATCTTGCAGTGCCCTTGAAGCATCTTGCAGCGCCCTTGAAGCATCTTACAGCGCCCTTGAAGCATCCTCCAGAGCCATTAAAGCATTCTGCAGTGCCCTTGAAGCATCCTGCAGTGCCAGTAATGAATTTTGTAGTGCCCTTAAAGAATCCTGCAGCACCCATGATGTCTGTTTTAGCGTAATTTTTAGCATAGATTTTTCAAAACCTGCATTTGTAATTTGTAACTTAAGTAAGATTTGATTGGATCCAACGCGACCGTGACCAGTAAGAGCTCTAAAAAAAAAAAAACCAATCCTAGGATAGTCACTTAAATGGAATGAAGCAATCCTAGGATAGTCACCTAATTCAAAATCAAGCAATCCTAAGATAGTCACTTCATTTTCTATTTTGGGCTAAAAATAACTCCATGTCTTTGTGAAACAATATCTTCACCTAGCATAGAAAATTGTTCATTTGGGCTTAAAATTGAACTCTTGTTTGCTTTGATTAAAACGGTGATAGGCCTATGCTCTCCCCTTAACTGGGTGATCAAAATGCCAAACTCATCTATTTCATTACATGCAATTTCCAGTTTTGTTAAAACCTTTTAGAGAGCCTGCCGTAGTGGGAAAAAGTACTCACCCTACAGGAATGACCTAAGTGGGTTCAAGCCAAAGCCAGGCTATTCCACCCCACTATAAAATTTAAAGCAAAATTGGGGAAACCCTCTTTTGACGGTAGTGTGCAAGATAACCATCCCCAAAGCCTTTGTTCTAAAAGTAGGGAGGTCTCTCGAGGGAGTATATCATTTGCCGCACCGAACGGAAACCCTTACTACGAACTTAGTGTAGTATCCAACCGAAGTTAGTTTCTGAACGTCATAATAATCACAGTGCAGGGGAGGGAAGAATCTACCCCCAAGATACTCACCATATAACTACCAAGGATTGTTTTCTCAGGGGATCTGGTATCCACTTTCATCGCTCTGAGTACGCACCTGGAAAAGACAAAAACACAGGCACCCTTTCAGGGGTGACACAGTTGTGTGAGTCGACGCAGTTCTAAGATGTGGGTTGTTGATTACTATGATGACCTACTTGAGTACTAAGAGTGAGTCTGTTTGATCTATGTATCATGTGTAAAACCTGTGAAAATAATTTTTGACAAACAGTTTGGTCATACACTTAATGTTTAAAGACAACTATTCTACAACTTGCTTGATGTGTTTTCAAAACATTAATTCAGCAAAGATCATCCGAAACTCACAATTACATTGATTACACTTATCATTTTTTGAGACTAGGATCAAATCTAAAAAAAAGTGCATCTTTTCAAACAAGTTTTCGATTATTGATTCAACTTCCCCAACAGGATTCTGATATCCTTTCATCTTGGAAGCCACAATCAAGAGTTAGAAACATCATTTGATCATATCATAAGATTTTCATCTTATCAGATCAATACATCATCATTTTTGCACTTATAAACCTGTGATCTAAGTCTAGAAGAACGCTTCAAAAGCATATGCCTGTTGTCCACTTTACAACATGGGTGATAGGGAAGAAAATCCTCTTCATAGGTTTCGTACTAGGAATAATTCAAATGAGGAAATAACCGATGAAATGATTCAAGAAGTTGAACAGGATCCACAGTTTCACCAAATTTTGGACAAGATGTTAGAGTGAGATAAAGAAGGCTAATTTCTTTTCTTAGCAAACCAAGGTGCCAAATTGCCCTCTAACTACAATATGGAGAAAATTAAGGAAGATCCTGAAAAGACTAAAACTCCATTAAATGATCTTAGTAGTCTTCCCCAACAAACAAGAGCACTCCAAAGGCAAATCAAGGAAATAAAAGGGGGCACAACTACAAATTCCTTTGATGGAAATATGAATGTAACCTCTTCTCCTCCAAAAGCAACATCATCTGAATTCAATGTTTTTGAATTTTTGCAAAGGTTACATAAGAAGCCCAAATCTAAGCCATCAAATAAAATTAACCAATCCTGTCATGTCATGCATTTATCTTCATCCCCCATAATTGAAAATGAACCTCACGACTCTTTCACTCAAGATAACGATTCCATTCAATCACCTTCTTCTATCATATCCTTTACATCCAATGATTCATTTCAATCTACACATCTCAATCAAAACATTCTACAAACCCTTCCTATCTTTGATCAAGATCCCATATCTCAAGGACCATATGATGATCCCCTCCTTTCATTATTCACCCATGATAATCCTCTTCCATCTCAAGAACAAAATGTTCTTCCAAGTTCTTCTTCCACATCATCTAATCAATCCATACCATCCCATGATTCTATTGCATCCCAAGAGCGTATTTCTTCCATCCTATCTAATGATGTCTTACCAATTGATGATCAAGATATGATTTCTACAAAAATTTGATTCCCTTCCTCATCAAGATCAATATAAGCTTCCATTCAAGGATACCCTTTCATCCCATGAAGATGATTATCCTTCTCATGATCAAGATATTCCTTTCATACCACTTCATAATCCTTTTCCAAGTCAAGATCAAAACACCCCATCATCCCCATGTCAAGAGCCTATCACATCTATTCAAGTTATCCATGAACCCCACACCTATAAATTGGGATCCTCCACCTTTATCCATTCTGGTTTACTTCCAAAACCTATCCTCTCATCCATATCATATCCTCCTCACAATGGACTCGCATCTTGTTTCACAAACAATACATATCCAATTGGTAAACGAATGTGTGAAATTATGAATTACAAAGGAAAAGGTTTAGGCCTTCATGAGCAAGGCATCCTAGAACCCCTTTTTGTCCAAGCACATCCATATTCTCATGGCCTTGGTTATACACCTCATGCTCAACCTAGGTATCCTAGTTCATCAAACTCTCCATCCATCCTAGGTCCTTATCCTAGTCCATCAAAAACTCCATCTATCCTAGGTATCCTAGTCCATCAAAAACTCCATCTATCCTAGGTCCTTATCCTAGTCCATCAAATTCTCCGTCCATCCTAGGTCCTTATCCTAGCTCATCAACTCTTCCATCCATATTAGGGTCCCACATTTCTCCATCTCCTATTCTTCAAGAACAACAAAAGCACACATCCTTGATCCACTTTCAAAATTATTCCTTCCTTCCATATACCTCCATATCATTCACCTCAATCCACCCCTCCCATTGCTCTTGGAAGCAATTTGGGTGCCAAATGTCAAAAGATTCAATATAAAATTCCACATGTATCAAAGGATCAACATGTCTCCTCGAAGAGTCATGCAAAAATAAAAGAAAATTTGATCCAAAAATCAAAAGGAAATTTTCAAAGGCCACAAAGGCCCATCAAAGCAAAGGCAATTTTCAAAGGTCACAAAGGCCCATCAAAGCAAAAAGGAAATTTTCAAAGACCACAAAGGTCCATAAATCAAAAGGAAAAATGTCAGAGGCCCACAAAGCAAAAATCAAAGTCAAAATTCATGAGGATTCCTAAAATTTTCATAGAAGCAATAAAATCTAAATTGGCATCCAAATTTGCTAATCCAAAAGCTTCCTCCAATTTTCCATCTAATAACCTATCACCTTCCAAATCCATTTTTCCTCCATCACTCCACCACCCTTCAAGGTGTGTGTCAATGTTGATTTTTCCATCCTTTCCATCTATCCATCAATAGGTCTTCCAACCTCCTATCCATTATCCAACATTCATCCCCCATCATTCTCCTTTAATCCAAACTTTTGCATAAGTACTTAGATTCTTCCATCATATCATTAATCTGCCAACATTTAGGATTCTAATTCCCATTGCCATGGTTTATTAGAGGGATATTTGGTTGTGAAACTTGATGCTTAAGTCCTTCCTCCATCTCCCTATCATTCATATCATATCTTCCATATTCCTCTTGCACTCTACATTTAGGGACAATTTTCATTCATCTTATCATTCATGGTCATTTCTATGCCCATTCCTTACATTTCCACCTTTGATCTTGACAAGGTTAAGGATCTTCTTGAAAATCATACATCTTATCCTATTCACTTCATCCAAATCTTCAATACCATATCCTTTGTCATGCATCTTCTCTTATATTGTGGGGAATCTTGTTCCTTCAATTAGTTATATCATCTCATTTCATCTTTAAAATTCAAAAAAAATCATATAAAGTCCTAAAAAAAATTCAAAAAAATCAGAAAAAAGTCCTGAAAAAAATCCATAAAAATCAGAAAAGTTTTGAAAAAGTGCAATAAAAACAAGTGGAGAAAACCTGGCAAACAGGTGCTACTTGTGATCAAAATGGGCTCCTCTATCTATTAGCTTATGTCTTGCATTCACTTTATGCCATCATCTATCCATATCTATCATTTGTCCATATCTATCATATCCATATCATGTCACGGGAATCCTTGTGTTTCATCATGGCTTGATGAAATTTGTACATATCCATACTATTTAGGTAGTGTACACTGGGGGCAAAAACACAGACTAAAACAAGAGAGGGGTAATGATATTTTTGAACATCACAAATAGACACAAGACAGTTTGCCAAAATGCAACAAACATTGTCGTATCAAATCAATCATAACATGCTTATTCAATGCCAATTGAAATCAAGACAACATGATCCAAAACAAACATCAAAACAAGAACATAAATTTTGATAACCAAGTTGGATGATCTTAATTTGAATAATGTTTGAAATATTTTAGACAAGATCTGAATGGTTGTTTTATTTTTCTATCATATCTCTAGAGCAATTAAATGATGTACTGAACTAGAAAAGCAAGGAAGGAGTATGATTTTTCTTTGTCTGTTGTTTGTGAGGAAATCATTAGTACTATGCAAATTGGTCACGAGACATGCTCTACTAAGTATCATTGATGACATTTTGGAATTTGCATGGGAAACAGGTTAACTCTTGTCTGTTTATGCAAGCAATACTCAGGTCATCTCGGTTCAATTATACCTAGATGCTTGTATTAACTTGCTATATCAAAAATCATGAAAGCAATACTCAGGTCATCACTGGTGCTAACATACCCTTTGATGCTTGTATTAACTTTCAACATTTCAATGCTCAATGATGACATAAAAAGCACAAATAAGTTCTCAGAATGGCAATACTATACGGATAACCTGCATGATCAGTATAGATTGCATTCATGTTAGAATCTGCATTTTGCATTTATAGATTTTCCCAAAAGTTGGCAAAGTATACAATGTCTCAATAAAAAAAATCAAAGCTGATTACATGAAAACACTATGAGGTGCTACCCCCAGATGTTGTTGGTCTCACACCACCTGTTCCTACATCAGAAGATCAAATCATCAATAACATCAGAAGATCAGACCATTATTCAAATCAAAATCAATCATCAAATCAATCAAATCAATCCAATCAGAATACATCATTCGACTATTTATTTTCAACAACTTTGAAAGCACACTTATCAAACTATGATTTGTCTTTCAACAACCTTGAAAGCAAATATATCAAAATCATGTTTGTTTTTAACAACCTTAGAAGAAAACATATCAACAACTATTTTTTTTCATCATCATGAAAGCAAATATATCAAAGTTTCATATCTTTCCAAATAAATGGTCAGTCTGCATGCCTCAATCACATCTCTATTCGCCTATAAAAGATGTGGAATCAACCTCCATGTCTTTGGGAATCGCTCATGTAACTGCAAGACGCCCAATCTCTGCTGTTAAATAAGAAGAATCATCAAGACAAATCAATCAAATCTGAATATCAACTGTTTGTTTTTCATCATCATGGAAAATAAATTTATCAAAATCCTGTTTGTTTTTAACAACTTTAGAAGCAAACTTATTAACAAACTATTTGTTTTTCATCATTATGGAAAGCAAATTTATCAACATACTGTTTGTTTTTAACAACCTTACAAGCAAACTTATTAACAAACTATTTGTTTTTCATCATTATGGAAAGCAAATTTATCAACATACTGTTTGTTTTTAACAACCTTACAAGCAAACCTATCAACAACTATTTGTTTTTAACAACTTTAAAAGCAAATTTCTCAGCTACTATTTGTTTTCCAATGACCTTGGGAACAAATTTATCAGACAAACATCATCAAATTAGGGCAACGCAATAGGCAAACAATCAACACAGATTGGGGCATTTTATCACATTTTATCATAGTAGGGACAATTTAGGTCATCAATTTTTCATCTCACGTTTTTCCACGTCAATTTCTTCATATCATCATTTTCGAACGATGAATCGACATCTTAAAAATCATAAAAATCATAAAAATTCAAAAAAATCAAAATTTTATCGATTCATCGTCTGAGGCGGCATATACCTATCAACATTTGACAATCAGCATCTGGGGAAAATTTCAAAATTCTTTGAAGCAATGCATAAAACACATCACTTCAAAGAGGGGAAAAATGTATACACCTAAAAATGGTCACATCACATAGTCTAGTAATTAATTAAACATTTTTAATATTTAATTAAATCTCTGAATTCAATCTGTGTATAAATAAATTTAAATAATTTATTTATATTTGTTCATTCTTTCATTTCGATTAAATAAATAAGTTTATTTAATCACTTTTCTTATTCATTTCTTAATTAATTAAATAAAACATTACGATTTTTTTATATTAATTATCATTTAATCTTGGCTTGGATATTTTATTCAAATAAAGATTAAATATTTCAAATTCTTCTAAAATCCATTTACAATTAAATATCTCAAAATATTTAATTAATTCCTCTAATTCGATTCCAAATATTCCATATTTTTTCTAAAGTCTATTCACAATTAAATATCCAAAATATTTAATTAAATCTTCTATAGTCCTAAAATCAAAAATCAAACTCACATAAATGAAATTAAATAAATTTATTTATTTAATTAATTTGGGATTATCTTCAACAACCGTGAAACAAACTTCCAAAACAGAAAAATTAATTTCTTTGTTCCTGTGCAAGCTTGTTCCCGTGGGTTGAAGACAGGCTTCCATTCTTCTCTCCAACCTCCCAACATTCTCCATCTTCTTCTCAACCTCTCCATCTCTCACCATTCAAATCTACCAGACAATCTCACAGCCATTGATCTTTGCTAGCCAAGATTTTTCCTGCAAAAAGCTATAAAAAGGATTGTCGGGTCTTTGAAATGACAGAGAAGCTTTTATATAGATAAACTATAGCCAAATTGCACTTTAAGCATCCATAGCATAGTCTTTAGCATTCATAATATAGAATCATAGCATATCATGGCATCCACAAATCACAGCCCCTGTGCATAATCCACAGCCCCTGTGCATATCCGTGTATTTTCACTTCACCACCATATAGCATAGAGAAACTTTGCATACTCATTATGCAGATTGCCATTTGGAGAAGCCTTGCTTATACAATCTGAGAGCAGCAGCTTCAAACAAATCTCTGGAGATAGAGGAAGATGGAATGCCTCTGAAGAAGCTTCATTTATTTCTTTTGAAATCAATTTAATTAGCTTTCTTTTAGTTTAAAGTTCCATTATTTGTGTTTTGTTTATTTCAATTTGATCATACATATTTAACATATAAAGACTCTGTGCCCAATGAATTTTTTAAAGGCCACTGATCTATGCTTAGCAGGGAAGCATATAGCAGAAACCACCAAAATGTTACCAATTTTTCGCCACATCTCGATTGGTGGAGTTGTTTGAATGTTATTATATCATGAGGTGAAATTGCAGATTATGTTTAAGTGATGTTGCATTCTTTTATCATTATGCATTGAGTGATAGTTGTGCATTTAAAAGGAAGGAATCAGAATTTTAGATATTCTGGAATTAAAAGAAATACAGAATTGAGCAAATGAGCAAAATAGCATTTTTTAAATGCTTTCATTTATTTCATGAAAAGACTCATATTTTACATAGCTTCATTTGATTTCAAGAATCAGAATGATATTACAAAGATTTGCATTGGAATGTATTTTCTTTTCAAATGAAAATCATAAAAGATGAAATCAGAGATCCACACAAGCCGTGGATGTGACTATTACAATATATCACTAATAGCACATTACACTACTGAAGATGCAGAAAGTAAAACATATAAGTGACAACATAATCATCATTTCCTGATTATCGACATTTGACGTTGAATGGTGTACTTTTGTCTTCTTGTGCTTCGTCGACCTGTAAGAGAAAAGAGGAGGTGTCAGTGGCTCTGATTATGAAGTAACCTACATGAGGCACCCACAATACTGCAACCTACTATTAATTATGCATTGAAACAATCAATCAAGTGCAGTACGGAAGAAATGAGTTGAAGGAGAAATAACAATATCATGATCATCATGTTCTATTTTTATGCTAACATTGTTTGTTTCCTTGTGCAGGTATAGGAAAAATCACAAAGCTGATCATTATTCGATGATCAAGCATGTGGAGAAAAATGGGCTCCCACAAGGGTAAAGCTTGGCATGCTGCCCTATTCATTAAATGGGCTGATTTAAAGATTACATCATCATGTTCATCAAAGGAAATGAAATGAAACTGAAAGAGTAAACAGAGTTATCTATCAAGCTACTAAACCAACTGTACATTCATAACGATCGGGTTAATGTTTTCTGAAGGCTACAGGTGAACAGTGAGTTTAGTTCACTCAATTAATTCAGCTGAGTACTTTTGTATCAAATATTGCTGCATAATTCATGTTCTTTGTTCATCATAATCATATATGTCATGCAATTTCTAGTTCATTAGTATCCTTTTCACGGTCAAGGATAGTGAAAAGGAATACATTATGCCTTAATCAAGAGTTTTGTTTTGATTTTCATAGTGAAAGAGAGTAGATTTAAAGAATAGTTTGATAAGTGAAACATAAAAATGCATGAAGAGTACCATGTTGCTCAAGAGTACAAAAGACAGTCAGTGCATTCAAGTGTTAAATGATCAAGTGTTAAATGAATCACCAGTTCCAGTTGACTGATAAGTGAATACAAAATTAAGAATCACAGGATAAAATGATAACAGTTTCATTCCAGAAGGTGTTTCTGAGGTATTATTTTTGTAAGGAAACATGTGAGCTTTCATTGAAAGCAGTGTGCAAGGACAAAACAACTCATTCCAGCTGGAAGGATGTTTCAAATAAAACCGTGTATTAGTGTTTAGCTAAAGACAGCAATCAAAGTACCATGTGTATTTTGAATTATCCTCAGTGAATTACAAGTGTCAAGCAAAGTACACATGAACAGAAAGGCACAAGAGGAATCTTTTAAATGCATATATGTGGAAGCTTCAGGCAATAAGAAGCCGAAAGAATATCAAGTTTCAATGTAATACTGATCCGGTGGATATTTTCAGTGGAAATTGAAGTGTCACCATTCTCTCCCAAATCTGCACCATCAAAAAGAGCTCAACGTCTTGATTCCAATGCAAATCGAACGGAGCAAAAAGGAGTCTGTTTGTGCAAGTTATGGCCAGTCAAACCTTGGGTCAAACTAGGATCAGGGGCGTCCAAGAAGTGGAAAAAATGATGTAGTCAAAAGTTGTCAAAGATGGTATCATCACGAAGAGCTCATCGTTAGCTTTCCAACGTAACTCGTTTCATCAAAATACATCATATGCTCAAGATACAGCTGGTCAAAGTTTCTGTTGACTTGAAGGTACAGTGATGACATCAGCAATCAGTACATATAGTCATCGGCACAGTCAGCACATAGTCCTCTCGGCCAATCATCGGATGACACGTGGCAACCTGCCAACGAATAAAAATCCCATGTGGCAACATAGGTGGCAGTCCAGTCATGGTTGAGGTGGCATTGTGTTTCGGCATCGAATGAGTTGCTGACACGTGGCAGGTCCTGGGAGTGCCACGTGTCCCTCTTCCTTCCATTAGCAGTTGTCGAGTTGGATAAAACATATCGGTGGGGCTCAAACTTGAGACCCCGAGTTCACTGAATTAGCCAATAGCCGTTGCGCCACACACATGCACGTTAACTAAAATAGGGGAATAGTTTATTTAGTTATAAAGTAGGCAGGATTTTAGTTAAAAAATGGATGATAGCAGGGCTCGACCTCCTAACCGCCCGCCTCCAAATCTGCTGAGCCACCAACATGCCAATGATTCGGCTTAAAATATGTATGGCATTGGTTTTTAATAACCCCTTTCGAACCGAAATTCCTAACTATCTAACTAAATAGTTATTTAGTTAGATATTAAATTGAATTTAAAATAAATAAAACAAACCCCAACAATAAAAGCCCGAAAATGAAAAGAAATTAAGGGCTCCAAATTATTTTAAAAGATTATTGTGGGGGATTTGAGATTTTTATTTGTAAATAAGGAAGATATTTGAAAATCTTACCTTATATGGGTGATATGTGGGATTTATAAAAATCAAGTAGTTATTACCCAACTTTGGTAAATTTGATGTATTTAAAGGGGGGGGAGAGAGTGAGTTGGGTACTCATAATTTTCAAGGAAAGCTGGTGCTAGGTGATACAGAGAGGAGTTCTAGGAGATTCTTGGAGCCATTTTCATACATCAGAGTATGGATATGCTGCCGAAGTGCTAGAAGAAATGGTTTTGGTGCAATTGTAATTTTGATTTGGAGATTAATCGGATCGGTCACACTCCATTCGAGCGGACCCGGAGACGTAGTCACGTTTGTGACGAACTCCGTAATCAAACGCTGTTTGCACTTCTCTTCTCTCTCTCGTATTCAGTTTCTCTTTTGAAGTTTTAATGCAGTAATTTGTTAATGTATGCATGAATTCAAATTTTGTAAACTTGGAATAATCATTGTAAAAGTTTAAGCATTCAATACTGCATATAGTCTAGATCCTATACAGATCAAATACAAACAGGATGTATTCAAAATGCTATATACTCAGGAGAAGATCTTGTTAAAGACAAAATTTCTACAATTTTTCCATGTAGAAAGTTAAAGAAGATGTCAAGCACTTATATGGAGGAAATTAAAAAGACACAGAAATACCAACTAAAGCATGGTCATTTGGATCGAGCCCATAACTAAATATAGATAAACACACAGATTTTCATTATTCCCTCCTTGATTTTTCATTTATGAAAGCAAATAAAGACAAACAACAAGTACCCACGTTGGGGTTTCTAGTAAACACACAGATTTTCTCTATTTTTGGTCATCCATGTTGGTTTTTCCTATCAACATCAAAAAAGTTTGTTCTATCTACCTAGTTGAGAATTTTTGTGAGGTAACAGGTATAGAGAAGGAGTTCTTTTCTTGAGTCGAGCTCATAGCTTTTAAAAATTAATATACAGGGTACCCATTATTTGGGTCGAGCTTCAAAATACATAAGAAGCAACTACAGTAATAACTCATGTAAAGTCTTGTATAAAATAGAAAATAACATAAAATGCAAAATTTTCTATGGTGGTTCAAGCTTCAAAATGGAAGAAATTCAGCTCTCATTCAATTTTCACAATACCCACAAAGGGATTCATTATCAAATATAAAAGGAGGAGAATTTCCTATTTTGGTTTGAGCTCAAAACTTCTAACAGTGCTCTTTATAATACACATCTGGAGCAGCCTGAACATGGCCCGAAATTCATAAAACAAAGAGGGATTCCTCTGGTTTCATAAGAGTAATGAAGAGATACGAGCTTGAGGGAAAAATTACCAGTTCAAGACTAAGAGAAAATCATCAAGGTCGCAGCCAGATTCATATTAAAGTCTCGAAACTCCAACCAAGAATGCAGCTCGAGCTCGCATGGATGGCTGGTGAAGGTGAAGAACATAGAGGCAAATACCATTGAGCTCAAACCTGAGGTTCGAAGTCTTCCAAATAAGCATAGAAATATACAGAAAATACATTAAGGGGTTGTGTTAGCCACGACCTTAAGGCCATAATGAACAAGAATGAGAAGCCATGAAACTATGACAAGAATTCTTCCTTGTGAATAGTAAGCAAAAGCAATAACCCGCGAGCTCTCTCATAGAGCTTTCAAATGGAGCTCGAGCTCAAGGAGGAAGACCAAGCAAGGAGAAGTCAGGAATAAGTATGACAGTCCATGGCCTTAATGGCCTTTCTTATTTCTTGAATAGAATAAGGAAACTTCAATACTCTAAAAGCAAGCTTACCCATATGAGATTTCAACTGTCAGAAGGTAGAGCCGAAGTCCCAAGGCACACGAGCTCGAGTTCAACTCAATCATGGTTGCGGCATTTTAACTCGCAGAGCTCTTTTCCTTCAAACTAGAGAGTGCGAAATGAAGTGATTATTAGGGTTTCACTTCATTTTGATTGAAACCCTAATTCGACCTTATGATGATCTGGAATATTTTGTCAATAACACATGGGATAATCCTTGCACTATGGTTTAATCCAAGTCTGATTTTTGATATTTGAGAGGGGCCGAAATTCCTATGTTAGGTCGATATGTTAAGCCTTTTAAGACTCATTTTATGTGCCTAGGACAATGGTTAAGTCTTAGGAATTTTTCTTTGCCTTAGTGAAATATGAAGGCTTGAATATGGATTATCAATGTAAATGTAATAGTGAATACCTTATGATTTATGGTTAGGTTTTGATGATTATCCATGTACGGTTCTTTATGTTTTTGGGTTGATTTTAGAGAAATCAATGAAAAATTTTTGATAAGAATATGAGAAGATAATTATGTAATATTTTTATGATTTTGTGAGAAAATCAAATATTGTAATGGAGATATAAGGATGTGTTCTTTTTTGCAAAATATTTTTAATCTTTAATTGCAAAAAAATAGATAGATTGTAAAATCTATAACTCTGTAAAGTAGAATCATACAGTAATCTGTTACAAATTGTTTTATGATTTCTTGCTATTTTTAGCAGATTTTTATTGACTTCTTCTCTTGGTCGGATTTGAGACTTATCTTGGAGAGATAAGGTGTTTTTTGAGCTTTTAAAGCAAATTCAACCTATTTTTAGAGGCTTGATAGGTTCATCATAAAAGCAATATGCTTTTTTCTACTTTTATGCAAATTTTTTAGACAGTTTGAAGCTTTTTTCCTTCATCTTTTTTCTTAGCTCAGATTAGGGTTTCTTGAGAGTTATGCCTTTCAAAAGATTTAGTCTTTTTAGCTCTCCTTAGCAGTTCAGATTTCAGTTCCTGCTCTGATGCATTTTTGAGCTTGTGAACCCTTTGTACTCAGTTTTGGCAAATTGACACTCTTTTAGTTTCAATAATACAGCAGAGTTCTCCTTCCCATTTTATTGTCTCGAGACTGGTAATAGCAATTTGATGCTTTGTGTTTTCATTTTGAAGCCTTAATGTCATGCTTTTATGATTTTTTTGCATAGAGTTTCATGTTTTCAGATTATATGATGTATTCGATGTCTCTGAATCTTCATATGAAGTATTGATGAAATCATGCATTGGTGAGATCGTAGGAACTATTGTAAATCAAGAAATTATTGTGAGTGGCAAAGATCTAATTTCTGTCAAGTAATAAGTTAATCATCAGTTGGTTTAAGTTTTATCAGTTCATCCTTTTATCCCTTTTCCCTCAGAACATCTTAGAGTAAAATTTATCATTCAGAGAACCAGCTCACTCTGGAGATTCCTTCTTCATTTAGATCACCCACATCTGAAGAAGGTTTCCATGTTTCAGTAGATTGTCGAATATTGCATTTAGTAGGGTGCAAATCTATTGACAACACTTCCATTTTAAGTTTCCACAACTCAAAATTACTGCCATTGAATTTCTCAATTTCAATCTTTCCTGATGTGCTTGCCATCTTAACCTGTAATTTGAATTACCAAACTTCTACAAGACTCCCACTGAACAAAAATTGACTCAAAAAACCCAACGTATCCACAAGGATAACATAATTGGCCATGCTTTGATACCACTTGTAAGGAAAGCTAAGTTGCAAAAACAACTCTCCTAACGTCAAAACCTCAGGGAAGAATGCAGAGATACTTTTAAATTTTCAATTACAGTCCAATTAAGATACACTTGAAATAAATAGTAGAAACAGAGAAATAATCATATACAGATGAACACTAGATTTACATGGGAAAACCCTTATGGGAGAAAAACCCACCACACCAAGAAAAACCCCTTTGTATTAGAGTAACAAAAACTACATACAGAGTATGGGATTCACTCTCTCTGATGTTAATTTACAACAGCATTCACAATGATCAACCTTGCTATAGAATATTCAAGTTACAATACTCTCATAATTGAATTCACACTAATCATACATCGAACTATTCATTCAACCATCGAACCGAACAACATCTGCAATTCCTGAGTATATCCATGTCATCACTGGTATGTTGAACTTCCTCACAGAATGGCCACAACAGACTAACTTCCAACGGTTCCCATTCGGCTTCTCTGATTGGTCATAGACTCACCACGTAGGATATTCATCACTTGGTCAAAGGCGTTCAACCTGTGTCACATGTTGGTGAGACACTAACCGTGTCTCCCCGATGCCATAAGACCTGATTGTCATTATCGCCAAGAGTCCTAACCATTGGCAAGATGTTACATCGAGTTCACAAGTCGCATCGACCTCAGCATTCTCATCGGTGAGAATCGCTACTCGCCAAGAGATCACACCGAGCCTTCCAGTCATACCAAAACAAACAACCATTGGAAAGACTTACCGCTATCACTGAGAGTTCTTACCGAAATCTTCAAGTCACCCTGAGATTAGCATTCAATAGGAATTATGCCGAAGACACCCCACAACATCAGTGAGACCAACACCCGTCGCCAAGAGTTCACACCAAAGCCTTTGTGTTACCACAAAGACTCTGAGTGTAAAGTTGTTAGTAAGACTTTCCATATCAACAAGACTTCATACTGAAGCATATGAGTTACTCCAATGACCACAAGTGTATAACTATCGGTGAGACTTCTCTTGTCGGTATGAGACATACCGAACGTCCAAGTCTCTCCCTAAAAACTTCTTTCACCACAAGTATCCCCAATCACCTTTAGACACCAACAGTCGGTAAGAGATCTACTTGAGCGGTGAGAGATAGAAGTTGTCACAGTGATAGATCCATTTGGCAAGAATGAAACAAGGTCTCAGCGACCAGAACTTTTCACAAGGTTCCAAAGCTGCTAGTCAGCCAGACAATATGGATGTCACACCGACTTGGCTCTTTCAGAGGTTTTAGCCTGTGAGATTGAGACACATATTTCCAACATCCCCCTCAAAGTGGCTTGTTATTCTTAGCTATTATCACATATTTACAGCATATTTCATATCATATTCTTCTATTGTGCAAGTTATTTCATTATAGTTCATGTGTGAAATTGTTGGTCTTGGTTCCCCATGGTATCATGATATCTTCACTTACCTACATAGAGGTATCCTCCCATATGACCTTACTTCGAACCTTTAAAAAACTTATGTCAAAAGAGCATCCTGATTTATTCTTTTAAGCGATACCCTTTACCGACAAAGTCTCGAAGGAACATTATTATGGTGTCTTAACCAAGAGGAAGCTTTGATTTTATTAAAAAAATTACATGAAGGAATATGTGGGTCACACTCGAGTGGTATGACCTTGGCTAAGAAACTATTGAGGATAGGATATTTTTAGCCTACCATGGAATAGGAAGCTAATTAATTTGTCAATAAATGCATGCAGTTTCAATAGCATGGGGACCTCATCTATGCATTAGCTCAAGAGCTCATGCCAATTACTACACCTTGGCCTTTCTCATAGAGGGGTCTCAACCTCATAGGAAAAATCAACCCCACCTCATCCAATAGTCATAAATTTATCTTTACAACCACTGAGTATTTCACCAAGTGGATTGAAGCAATACCCATGACCTATATCATAGGAAAGTGTATATCTAAATTCATTTAAACTATCTCATTTTCTATTAAGATATTCCTCAAGCCATTATCACAGAAAATGGAACACCCTTCAAGAACCAAGATTTTTGTGATATTTTCAAAACTTTAATATCTAACATCGCTTTTCTACTCCATACTATCCACAAGGAAAAGGTCAAGCCAAGGTTTCAAATAAAACTATCCTAAAGATTCTTAAAAAGATAGTCAATGAAGCTAGTCATGATTGGCATCTTCAGTTGAACCCTGCCTTATGGGCCTATTGAACCAGTATCTACATTCCTATAAGTGCCACACCCTATTCCCTAGTTTATGGAACCGAAGCTATCCTACCTGTTGAGGTCAAGCTCCCATCGCTAAGAGTGTCATTACAACATCCCATTACTAATGAAGAATATAGAGTATCCAAATTGAATGAGATAGAGCTATTGGATGAACTTTTCCTTGAGGCTTTGAATCATTTATAGGCCTATTAGAATCAACTTAAAAGGAGCTACAAAAATAAAATCAAAAGTCGATCCTTCCAAGTGGGAGACCTTGTCTTGAAAGGGAACCAAAAGAATATGTCAGATCTATATAGCAAAGGGAAGTTTGAAGCTAATTGGTTAGGACCATTCATTGTCACAACTAGCTATAGTTCTAGAGATTATCAAATGCCAGCCCCTAAAGGTGAACTCTTAGAGGATCCTATCAATAGCATGCATTTCAAAATGTTTTATACCTAGGTCCTGAAGGGTATAAATCTAAAAAATTCAAAAAAAAAAAGAAAAACAATAAAATCCAAAAAAAAGAAAAAGGATTGAAAATAGTAAAGAGAAAATTCATCCTCTAGCAAAAACCACTTTGGTGGTGCTTTGGGAAAGTACATTGGTGAAAACCTGGAAAATAGGCACCTTGTGTAAATAAGCACCATCTCTCATCCACCATTGGCTCTTCAGCTTATCCAACATTCGCCTCCCATCACATTCATCCTTCATCCTATTTACCTTATTTATTCCTTCACCCATCCATGTCCATATCATATCTAGATATTGAGTAAGTATCATGTTCCCATTTAGTACTACTTGGCACACTCTTAAGGTTAGTTTGTCCTAACTATATCAAGGTAGTCAATCACATCATACTGAGGGAATCCACCCATACTTGCATTGGATTGGGTTCTTATATATTCCCTTAAGGTTTTTCCTAAAATCCAAAAATCCAAAAATAGGTGTAAAATAAGGAAAAATCAAAAAACATCCAAAACATCTCCAAAATCCAAAAACATCCAAAAACTTGTAAAGGAAAAATCCAAAAAACAACCTCCAAAATCTAAAAACATCCAAAAAATTGTAAAGTCAAAATCCAAAAACATCCAAATCACATCAAAACCCTTAAACAAGTCTAAAAGATCCAAAAAATTCAAAAAAACACAAGTCAAACTATGTTTTCTTTGCATTTACATAGGTAATGCCATCATCGATGAGCCCCCGAGGCATTAGGTTAGTCTTTAGGAGTTTTTAACAATAGCCTGAAAATTCACCAATGTTCATATCTCATCAATAAATGGTTATTGGTCAGAGTTAGTCGAGCTATGTCATCTCTAAATTTACGTAGGAAAGGCCATCATTGATGAGCCCCCAAGGTGTTAGGTCAATTTCCCCTTAGGTATTGGTCTAATCCTTAAAAATACAAAAACATTTGGAAAAGCTTGAAAACTCAAAACATTTAAAATACCTAAACAACCTCAAATAACTGTGAGAACTTAAAACATTTGCATAATATCAAAAGATCTCAAAAATAGCCTCAAAACATTGCAAAACATCAAAAAAATTGAAATATTCCAAAAATTCCAAAACCACCCATCCCATTTCACTTTCACCCATGATAAACTTTCATCCATAATAAATCAATTGTCATTTTCAACCTTTGATACCACAAGTGGAAACAAGTGGGGAAATCAGTGAAGTATAACCCTTAGGTGTAAAGATCTTGAGTCTTGATCATGAGTAAACAATTTGCTTAATATTCATGTCAACGACCTATCAAATAGTTAGTTTTAGCTAAAGCATTTGATAGCATGTCCTATAGATACATCTTCCCTACAATGGACATCATCATTGGAAATCACCTAGTTGCATTACTTTGGAAAGAGATATAAATAACATTGATTGTTTATTAATTTTTATCTTTGCTTATGATTTATCTTATTGATCCATTTTGATGATCTCTCAATGATGTCTATCAAAAGGATTTAAAGAGAAAGGAATGAGGCATTGAAAATTATATTTCATTTTTTGTGCTTGTTGGATGTTCTTGTAATACAACCTTATCAAATACTTTCCTTGCATGTGTAGGATGGTCTCAAGTAAAACAATGGCTAGGACATATCAATTTCTTCATACCTTTTGTGTGTTAGTCTCATTGCTTCGATGGATTATTCTTTCACATGGTCTAACAAGGTTTTTGTATGTCAAGTATGAACAAGGATATTCCTATATGTCAAAGTCCATCACATTAGATACAATGCTATCATGGTTTATCGTGTCTATTTTGTATATCAAAAATAAGGAATGATATGATGAAGTTATCCTAATCCTAGAAGCAAGCAAATCATCTCTCCCTCATCACATATCTAATAAAGTCTTGAATAATCATAGGATTGTTGGAATTCTGAATCAATCTCAAGAGAAATGGTTAACATATCCATCTTATTCTTCTATCTTCTTTCACGCTAACATCTCCAACCTGGTATCATGGCAGTCAACAAAAATAGTAAATGCATCCATCCTACATCCACAAACCATCAGCATACGTCTTACATAGTTATAGCAGGTCACATGAAAAATACACAAAAAAAAGAAATGCATCTCACAACATATACATCTTGCATCATCACTACATATCATATGAGAAAAGATATGGAAAAAATAAATCATCCAATGCATTTGCATACATCCATATAGCATCACATCATAAATCATACGCATCACATCAACATATGCATCCATCCATATACATAAGCATGAGCATAAAATAAAACATCATATCATAATTGCATCTGAAGGTCATCTTATATATATCAAAATAATGATTCATGATACAAATCGAAGGTAATGTGTGATATCATCAAAATATATACATGAGGCTACCAAAAAAAATTGATGAATGGACATACATCACTAATCAAGTTGTACATCAAAAATGTGTCTATATGCATAGAGTTATTCTCTGCTCTATCAGCCATCCTGAGGGGAGGGCAGCTGACATCCTCTATCTGAAGGTTGTTGTACTAATGGCCCACCTATTGAGATGCTCGGTACAACCCTGATCCTATAAGAAAAAATTGATTTTCTCTAGTGTGGTGGAACATCTCTATGGTATAATGTCTGATAATATGATGCCTTCACTATGACCTATCCACAAATGGTAGTGGATACTAGACCCTATCCCTAAGCCTAAGCCTGCAACTATGCAGTCTCCTTGAGCTATTGTCTCCCAGTTGTCTCCTATTCCATTTGGAGTGTCAACTATTGTACCTGTTGGTTCTCTTAGTCATTCTCTTATTGGTATCAATCTCAATCATAAATGGCCTAGTCCATCTCAGTCATGAGTGCCTGTATCTGCATATCCCTAAGATCTAGACCCTATTGTTGTTGTTGTGGTGATGGTGGAGGAAGGGGTCCTACCTGTCATATGGTGGAACCAATGGAGGTTGATGTGCAATTTTTCCATCATGTTTCCCATCCCTAATAGCCTATTTATCATATGGTGGCTACTACGCCTACCCTTAGACTTGGCCTCTCATTTGTCCTCGTCCTCCACAATGCCCCCTAAAGGATCGGCCAGTCAGATAGGGGCATGTTGCGCAAACCAATCATCATAATCCTATGTGGTACCTGGATCATCGAGTCCTCCTGCATAAATCCATGGTAGTGGTTGAATATGTACTCTCATTGATAATGGTTTAGCACTCAATGTTTGTAGTGTAAGCCTTTTAGATAAGCTTGGAGTGGATAAGAGTCAAATTCAACTTGATTCTTTATCTATTTGTGGATTTGATAAAATGGGAAAACAATCACTTAGTGTGATAATATTACCTATTAAAGTTATAAAGGTTACATCACAAACTCCTATTCATGTTATTCCTTAAGATATCTCATATAATCTCCTATTAGGAAGACCTTGGATTCATTAAATGAATGGATTTCCTTCAACACTTCACCAATCAATGAAATATACATATCAAAACAATGTTTACACAATCAAATTCGACCCTGAATCATATCACAATTATTTGCAAACTGAAACTAGAATGACAAATACTCTTACAACGTTGACACCAATTACACAAGTGGAACTGAAACAAGAAGAAGAATAAAAGTGTTTGTCCTCAATCACAAAACTATTGGATAATGATTGGGGTTCCTTAGACTTTACACCTACATTCATTGGAGAATAAGAGATTACACACAAATCAAGAAAAGAGAAAGAAGCTACCATAATATCAAGACAAGTTGATTCATCAAAAGCATGTGAGTCCATAAATTTTAGCGAAGAAGAGGATAACAACAATTATACATCCACATATGATGAGTGTGATCATGAGAAATGACCAAATCCAAAAGAAATGAAAAAACATTATGGAATATTTTATGAACTTTTGAAACAACTTGGCTATAATGGAAAAGGATGTGGTCTTAAAGAACAAGGTATTTGTGTCCCTATAGAGCCTACCCTGCAAGAACAAACATAAGGTCTTGGTTATTTTCCTTCAAAGTTAATGAAATTATCAAAGAAACCTTTGCTTAATATCAATTTCATCACACAAAACACTCCTAGGACAAATATTGCTTCATCTTCAAACACATGTCTTAGTAATGATTGAGGTTCATTAGATTTTACACCCTCCTTTAGAGGAGAGTACAAAATCTCACAATCTAGAGAGTCTTGTGTATGTATGACAGCTTGTAGTAAGTAAGAAGTATCTCTGTCACAAAAGAAAGAAACATCTTCTATTATTAATCAAGAGGATACCTTGTTGAGGCTTCTCCAAGCTTGCTTGATATCTCTCCCTCCAAGAAAATGAAAGAAATTTTACAACAAAAGTTTATTTTCTGCATATCATCGTGCATGGTCATTCAACCAATGAATGTAAGGCTTTGAGTAATAAAATTCAACATATTATGGATTGTGGTGCTCTTCCTTGTGTTGATGCACCTAGTTCCTCTAATTGATAATGATTTTCATCCTATCATGTTTCTCTTCAGTATGTGGCATTGGTAGCTTTATGTATCTTACTCATTTCCATTCATGGTGGTACAATCTTAGGTGCAACCATATCTATCTTGGCAACAACATAATAGTCCTTGGTGGTTGTCATTTTCTCCACACTTGGAGGGTAAGGATAACTAGGTTTTGGGAGGTGTGCATTCTTTTCCAGGATCCCCCTACCTCTCTTTCTACTTAAAATACCAACATAGTAAGTATATTGATATTTTTTAAGTGGGGACATATTATCCCCTATTCATTGTTTGCATGTTCACTTCTTAGTGATGATGGAATACATCTCCTAGGAAGTGTGAAATTTTTATTCAAAGTGTGGCTTTCTTGATCTATGTGTGTGTCTTCTTTATGGTGATATTATGCTTGATGTTCTACAAGAGTGTGACCTTTCTTGGCATATGACATTCCTCTTAGTGGTAATACTATGCCTTGCATTCCCTAAAGTGTGAACTTTTTATTCCTCGACTAGTCCTCTCTTGGATGTCAAGTGTGATGTTCCCTAAGGTGAGACCTTTCATGTATCAAGAAAAAACCATTTTATTATCCTAACCCAAAACTAATTCATGGACACTAAGCATAACACAACTTTCTTTGTGGTTCCTTTATGTCATGAGTGTCTAGCATAACACAACTTGCTAGTCTTGTGAAAAACTTTGACCATTTAGTGTGGCACCTAATCAAACTTATTAGGAAGTATGAATTTTGGTATGGTTGATGTGTGGGAGCCTATAGACCTGGCATGACTTTCCCATCGCCACTTTTTTTTGGGATCACACCTTATATACCTAGTGTGTGTTTCTTATATTTGTCTTGGGGGCTCACCTAGTGTATATTGTACTGCAATATCCCTTGTGAGCATATTTTTCATGGCCACCTAGCATAACACAACTTGGTTTCCTATAGAGCCATGTGTTTTATAAGTGATTTTACATCATTATGAAAGTATTTGATGGACATGGCATAATATAACTTTCTAGTTCATCTTTTCTTGCATTAATTTTGACATTGTATGATTATGTATTTTATCTTGCTACTTCATATCTTACACTCTCTTATGTGTCCTTTTGTGCTTATGTTTCTTTGTTATGGGATCTTGATCTTGGGGGCTTGGCCAACTCCTTGATCCTTTTCATCCTATCCCATCGACATTTGTGCACTTGGAACCCTCTTGACGTATATTTGTCTACTTTAGTGTGAGTTTGAGCAAAGGGCTCATACTCTCACTAAAGTGGGGGCTAAATGTAGTGTAGAAAAATGTGCTCCTTTACATTTTCACACTATGTTTGGGTCCCTTAATTACATTGGAATTAATTAAGCTTCTAATTTCCTAAATTATACATTCCTAAGCCTTATTATTCTCATTTTCTAAAAGGAAAACCAACATTAAATAAATTATAACATTATTTTAAACACCTTGGAAATTATGTGTCCTAGATTTAGGTCCCAGGACCCATCCACCCAAGGGAAAATGTGTCCTCCTTAAGTACCAAGACCCAATTTTTAATATGTTTTTGGTGGAATTTTAATGATTCAAATTCAATTTTTCAAATGTTGGCTTATGGAATCTATTTTTTTGGGAAATTAGATACACACCTATAAATACATAGTTATTTTATCAATTCAAATCATCTAGCATTAAGGCAAGTTTCATAAGAGAAAATATTATTGTAAAGATCATTGAAGAGAAATTTTATCTAGCATCTATAATAGCAATCAAGATCACATCATCATGTTAAATTTTATGCATCTTCATGTCATGTTTTGGAGCTAACATTATGATGTAGGTTTCAATCATTCAAGCATCAAATCAAGTGTCAAATCAAGCATTCAATCAAGCCATTTCATGCAAGATCCAATCCTTAGAGTGATGTGTTAGAATTTAGTCCTCTAAGAGCAATCATTGAGGGTTTGGTGAGTTGTGACATAGCATTGTTCATTCATCAAATTCCTTATTTTGTCATTATTTCATTATCAAGGTTTAATTACCAAACTCAGGTTTGACCAAGGCAAACCCCTATTCACCAAAAAAACATTTATTTTTCCCTCTCTTTGTGTATGTGTATATTTTCAAGTGAAGAAGGATAGAAGATTGATCAAAGGAGCAATTTTGAAAAGTTATCAAAGTTTTCAAGCCATATAAACTCAAATATTGAATTTATTTCTGACTTTCTGATAGTGAAGCTTGGGGCAAACAAAAGCTTAGATCTTGCACTAAAGGACCCCCAAAGCTAAGGAAAAACCATGTACAAAGACCCATTCACCCTAGGGTGAATGAGGCCTTGTAGGAAACTCAACACCTACTTTTGGAGCTCAGAATTGTAGCATAGGGGGATTCACTACTCATGAGTTCTCTTCATTCAAAGAGCCTCACAGGGTGAACTACCCTAAACTACCTCAAGGAACAGCGCAAAAGTTTTAGAATCAGGAAAAGTAGGTCACAAAGATTCTCTAGACACACTGACAAGCTCTCAGCCAAAGGACGACAGCATAGAAAATAGATGACAATGTGGTGCAATGGCGTCCCAGAGGTGCGCTAGCATCTCATATAGACCAGAAAGTAAGAATATCACAAAGAATTCCTAAATGACTACCTCTCCTCTATTTATTGAGAATTTACAAAATAAAATAAAGCCACATAATGTAATAAAACTATAAAAAAATGAAGTAGAACTAATAAAGATAAGAAGAAGAAAAGAAAGAAACACTTACAACCACACGAGCGATGAAGCCTCCACCAAACGAATGTATTCAAAACTTGTGTTTGTAAGATATTTGGAGAAAATGTCGGGGTTTTCCTTAGTCAAACTCCCATTTTGGTGTTCCCACCTCCACGGATAGCCAAGAAGAGAGAGAGAGAGAGAGAGAGAGAGAGAGAGAGAGAGAGAGAGAGAGAGAGAAATGGACAAAGTGCGTGGTGAAATCAAAACTCGCTCAGGAGTAGAACCCGCACCACCAAGTAGGAGTGACAAAAGAAAACCCCACTCAAGGAGGAGAACTCGTATCACAAAAGAGGTGATAAAAGCAATCCCCGCTCGAGGAGGAGAACCTATATCACGAAGTAAATGTGAAAATAGTAGAAGTGGAGGAGATGAAGTTGCAAGAGTGGAGCTAAGAGAGATTAAGAGAGCTTGAAGCTACTACAACAAGTTGTATTCAGCTATGCAATCAAAATAGCAAGAGTAAGAAAGGAGAAAAAGGTAGGAGCCAAAGCTAGGAAGATTTAGAGGAACAAATGGATGGAAAGAATGGATTAAAAAGGAAGAAAAGAAGCTTCCTGGGTAGTTACAAGGAATCCCAAGCCATTTCCATCGACAAACTTAGCTGACAAGTGGAAAAAATGCTTGGAAATGATCGTCGAAGCATTGACACGTTGCAGGACGCTAGCGTCCAGACACGTCACACTACAAAACGATGCGAACGGGAAAAGCACAAAGTTCAACGAAAAGCTAACATGTGAAGGTGGCTACTAAAAAGGGGTGTTGGAGCATCCTAAGAGGGAGAAAGGCTGATGCAAGGGTTAAAATGAGCCTACTCAAGATGCTAAGGGAGTGGACACTAAAGTGGATGTAAAGATGTAAGTGAAATTGTGAAGGGTACAATTTTACGCTTATACATTTTTCCCCCACTTTAGCAGGCATATGAATCTACATTAATATGCACACTAAAGTAAATCTACTAAACATAAATAACTTCATATGCCAAAAGGATACTATAGAGGAAGAAGGAAACTCTTCAAATCACTAATGCATGCCCCCAAGTTGAAGACCTACAAAATCAATGTGTTAGACAAGAAAAACCTATACCAGATAGCAATGTTAGCACATAAAAAACTAAAGGATTCAAGTCATCAAAGTGAAAGAGACCTCGATATAAAAGGTTGTCTCAATACTATGCATCATCTCCAAATTAGGAAATAACACAGAAGAATTTTAAGATGAAGAGAGAAAGGGTATATACATAGGATGAAGAAGATGCAGATATTCGATCCGGTATATACAAGAGATAAGAGAGAGATGAACAAAGTGTGTGGTGAAAGAAAAACCCGCTCAGGAGTAGAACCCGCACCACCAAGTAAGTATGTAAAGGAGCTCTACAAGTTCTCGGTCCTATAGAGCAAGTAAGCAAACAGTCATGTAGACCATCATCAAGTTGGGAGACTTTCAAAGGGGTCCCTCGGGAACCCTTCAAAAGGAAGAGGGGTCCACTCAAGGGATGCACTATTTGAAAAGCAAAGTCTAGTCAAGCTGCCCCCAAGCTAGACGCAAAGACATGAAATAGGTCTAGTCGGGTTGCCCCCAAGCTAGACGCCAATGAATTCATTCAAGAGAAAATCTTTCAAAGAGATCCCTCATGAACCCTTCAAAAGAGAAAAGGGGTCCACTCAAGGGACATTTCATTTGAAAGATATAGAGAGAGGGGGGTCCTTAAAAAGGACGCGCATCTCCAAAATGAGTTCTCACTGCCCCTAGCATACAGGGGAGGAGAACCATGAGAGATACATAGAACACACAAGATAGAGGTAAACCTCGATATCACTTGCCATGCAAAGTAAAGGCAAGTGCATCAATCAAACAAGAGCTTGATGGCACCTGAATCACAAAGTTGTTGTATTTTGTCCTTCAAGGCCTTACATTCACTAGTGGAATGACCAAGCACTCGATGGTATGCACAGAAAGAATGTTTTCCTTCATCATGTTTATGAATTTTATTATGTGTAGCTGAAGGAAGAGTGATTAAGTTGGATTTTAGAATCCACAACAAAATATGCTCTTGCTTAGATAAAGGATGAGGAGAAAGAAGCAACCCTTTCTCTTGTGGAGAAAGGTTTGACTTCTCACAAGAAGAAGGCACAAAGATAGAAGACAATGGAGGAAGAATCTTTTCAACAGGACAAGGTTGAGAAGAATTCATGTCACTCAACCATGGCTTCCGTTTAGATCATTCCTTCAAGCAACCAAGTCTCAAAGTACGCTTACGGGGTGTGAATTCTATAGGGACCTGAATGCCTTGTTCGTTATGCCCACAACCTTTATGCTCATAGCCATATTTAGACACAAGCTTAAAGCCAAAGCCACAATGCGTTTGCAATGTTGGATGTTGTGGTTATGTTGTTGATATGTGGTTGTCATTGATGTCAACACTATTAGAATTGATGTATTAGAAGCTGCATATGTTGAGGATATTGAGAAAATTGTAATAAGAAGTGCTTCAGGTTGTCAATGGAGTAGTGAAGTTCAGTTTGTCGATGTGACCAGCATGTTGATGATTAGTTGTTTTGGACTAAAGGGTTTCTTGTTGAGTGTATCTAGTTTATCCATGTCAAGTTTTAGAGATCCATGTGAAGATTTGGTCAAGTTATGAAGATCTGTATTCTGACAATTTTTCTATCACTTTAGTTTGTGTTCCTGAAGGAAGATCATGTGATTTCTGTAAGTTCAATTGTTGCGGATTTTTCTCTGGTTTTTTTGGATGTTTCTAGTTCATACTTTATCTGTGTTGCATGTTCGCATTGATTGTTGTGCTCGTGATACAATATTTTGTCTTGCGTGTTCATGTTTTTCATGTTCATGGCCGACTAGGTGTTGAAACATGTTGTGGATCTTCGAGGAGAAATTAATTGGAGTATTTTTGTGTTGGAGTTGTTATTTTGGGTCTCCACTATGTTGTGGCCGACCTTGGTGGATTCACATGAAAAATATTTATGTATTTTGGGCCGACTGTTTGTAATTATTTTATTATTTCTTTATGGCCGACTAGTAGCGATGTAATTCCATGTTGTGGATATATAAGAGTGATTGTTCTATCATTTGGAATCATGATTAAAGTGTGTAGTGTGTGACTCGTGTGAAAATATTGTTCAAATCATTTGAAGGAAAAGCAGAGTGTGAAGAAGAGTGAAGGAAATTGAAGAAGTGTTCATGTGCTTAACTAGAACTATAATCAGGAATTAACAGATGCAATTTTCTCAGCTTACAATCTAGATGGTTTTAATCCAAATCTCTCTTGGGTAGTGAGCCCTCTTGTAATTGAGCAGTGAGCTCTAGGAAGTGTGCCTGAATGCATGTGCATTCCCATTAATACTTCTTTATACTTTTAGCAGGGTATAATATTGTGGACTAACCTCCACCATGGTTTTTCCCCTAACACAATTTTCACGTAAAAAAAATTCTTGGTGTTCTTTGTGTTTCTGATGTGCTGATTGTTTATGGTTTATTGTTCATTCATCATATCTGAGATTAAGTTAAGTTAAGTTGAAAATTTTTAATATTTTGTGACAACTAATTCACTCCCCCCTCTCAGTTGTCTATCCTTGTTTTGACAACATGCAAATCTTGAGAAGGGGGAGGATTCTCATAGAGAGCATTGTCCCAACAATGGGGATCACGCTCCTCTACAGGATCACCATCATCCTTATTAACAAGACTACCAACACAGTCTTCTTTAGTAGAAGTGTAATCCTCTTCCTCAGAAGTAGGATCAACACTAAGGACATTACAATTTACACTCACACTACCCCATGATATAGGAGAACAACCATCTCTGATAGCAGGGGTGGATAATGTTTTTGGAAGGTCTAAGCAGATCGAGTCAACTTCATATTCCTAGATGAAGGAATCTATAAATTCTAAAGAACCCCAATCATCACCAAGACATGCATACTTTTGAGAAGAGGTAGAAGGAGTAGACTTACTACTCTTTGCTTCAAGGGAATCTTCCTCAGGGACATTTATCTTAAGAGTATCCTTTGTAGTAGGTACTACTGGAGAAAACACCAACACATTGGAAGACACCGAAGGAATAAGAGTAGGCACAACTGAAGCCTAACCAGCAGCTTCAATCTCACATAGGTGTATAGCATCAGGGTCAACCTTAACTATGACTACTTTATTATTGCAAATAAACTTAATAGATTTATGCAAGGTAGACGGGACTGAGCCCATATTTGTGAATCCACAGTCTACCAAGAAGGAGGTTATAAGGTAACTTTTCAGATATAACATATACAAGGGTGGGTACGGTAACGGGTCCAAGCTGCAAAGGTAATACTATTGTACCTAGAGCTTGTCTCCCAACATTATCAAACCCACGAATAACAATAGAAGAAGCATTAAGAGAAGATGAGTCAATATTAATCTTAGGCAATAGATCAATACTACACACATTGAGCATCAAACCAGAATCAACAAGATTACATCTAATGCCAATTTTATTAATGTTAATTATAATCATTAAAGGGTCCACTTGCTTCTATACTTCCGGAGGTGGGAGCTCTTGCGGATAGAACATGATATTCAAAAAATCCACACGAATATATGCCATCAACGCATCAACATCTATTGGCCTAGTAGAAGAAGGAAAGAGGATCTTTTGCAAGGCATCCTAAAGCATACCTTGATAAACTGAAGTAGACTGAAGCAAGTCCCACATCGAGATCTTAGCTGGAGTAACCTAAGGTTGCTTGACAAGATCGTAATCACTAGGTGCTTTTATTTGTAGGTTTAGGAGCTTGAAGAAGGCTTAGTTATTTATTCGTTCTATTCTCATAAGTATGGGCTACCGCTCTATAAGAGGGAACCTTAGAAGGATCGGGAGAACTACCATCAATAGAACAAATCCTTTTAGAAGAAGGACTAGCTGGATTCATGTAAATAACTGATCTCTTAGGCCTTTGAGGGGCAGCAAAGACATAGATCACATTTACATAATCATCACAACTAGTAGAATAATTATTTGAAGACATATTCTCAACATCGATCCAAATAGGATCAAATGTGGAATAATTATTTGAAGAAACATTCTCAACATCGATCCATGGAGAATCAGATGTGGAAGGAGGTTCATCATTTGCTAATGCATCATCTCTAGAGGAGAGTGCATTGGAATGAATAGAAGATTCATCATTCACAAATGCATCATCTCTAGAAGAGAGTCCATTGGAAGGAAAGGATTCATCATTCACTAATGCATCATCTCTAGAAGAGAGTGCATTGGAATGAATGGAAGGTTCATTATTCATAAATGTGTCATCTCTAGAAGAGAGTGCATTGGAATGGAGAGAAGGAAAAGTAATATTAAGAAAGATATTAATGATTTCATCTTCTTGCGCCAAAATATCCTCTGAAGAAAGAGGAATTTTTTGAGAAGGATCAAAGATACCGAGTGACATAGGCAAAGCCAACTCACCATCACATGCATGAAATGGAACACCATTAACATTTTGAACAAAATCAAAAACTGGACTAATGAAAGAGGATATTAAATTCATTATGATTTTTTTGGTATTTTCTATGTTCTAATAATTCACATTTTCAGAGGTATTCATAGCAGAATTTGAGGTTGGAATTTGCATTGGTCTCAAAAATTTGACTATTATTTTAGGGATTGAACTAGTTCTCTAGGAGACCTTTCCAACGGTGCAAACGGTTCTAAATTCCGAGCACCGAGTCAAAAGTTATGACCCCACCAAGTAGGGGTAAATAAATTCCTAGTGTGCGAACCCCAACCTTGGTACCTACAAAACAACAAGAATAAACAAGTTAGACAAGTGATTGCAAGCAAAAACAAGGATTCCCCGTGAAATCCATTTACAACTTCAAACTAGGAAAGAAAATAGTGAAGAACACAATGAAAATGACAAAACAAAGATTAAATCCTAATTAGATGTGCAAACTCATGATCCCATGGGGGAATTGGTACCAATTTGATGTGAAAATTGGCCCTTTCCCAATTCCTAAGATGCAAACTTGATGTTTTGATGAATATTTGATCCACTTTTGTTGATGTTGAAGAGTGATCCAAGCTAAAATCTGCAAAAACCTAGCTATGACTCAATGATAATGGATGAAGTTAAGATATTTGAACTGTAACTTTGCCTAGATTGTGGATGATGAAATGAGGAGAAGAGCTCTTCATTTATAGGATTTCAAGATGGATGAATGTCAAAATTTGAACAATGTGGGACTAACATTCATCCAATCATATGGTGCCACTTGTCAAACTATGAATGGATGATGGTTGTGCAAGATTTGGGGTTTGTGCCAATAAATGCCAATATTTGAAATTCAAATTTGTTGAAATGACATGTAAGAGGGAAGGGAAAATGCAATAAATGCCACTTGGCTCAAGGCAAAGGACATGTAAGAGGTTTTAAATGCCTTGTTGGATGTACATGTTGACTTGGAATTTTTGAATTCAAATTGAGAGAATATTCCAAAAGATGTCTTGTGAGGAAAATAGAGATTTAATAAATGAATTAAATCTATTTTCATGTGCAACTTGCATTATCTAGAGGATGTGACATGAGATGAGGTTAAATTAATCAAGGGTTAATTAATTTAACAGGAGATTAGATGATGTGACTTATTTGACTTATATTTATGGATTTATTTAAATCAAATAAGAGAGGAATATGATAAGAGGCTAATTAAATAAGTATTTTGATTTATTAATTGAAAGGGATGGTGTTAGATTAAATGAAATAAGGTTTTAATTTATTTAATTTAATGGATAGACTTTAGAGATTTAATCAAAAAAATTGATTATTTAATTAAATAGGGATAATTAGATCAGATGGATTGATTTAATTAACGAGAGAGATGACTTAATTAGATAAAATGATTTATTTAATTAAGAGACGAATATTGATGAATTTAATCAAATAGGGGAATTTGATTAAACGGTTAGACCGAGGGATGATTCAGGAAGAAACGATGTTAGTAAGTTAGGATCAAATGCACGATGTCAATCAGTATATTTTACGTGTCTACATTTTGCCCCTCTTTGAAGCAATGCACTCATTGTGTTGGTTCAAAGAATAAACAATCTCGATCAAAGTAAAAAAAAATTGATATTTAAACTTGCCCCATTGCTTCCTGGCGAGAGAAAACATGCCATTAAAATGCCCCCTCGAGAGATCGGACGAAAATTATAATTTTTTTGGTGATCTCGCGAAAAAAAGTGACAAAGTACCGAACAGGTCTGAAAGGGGTCTGGGAGGCTAAAAATGTGTCTAAACGCAATAAAAGGATGAAAAACAAGCCTTGAATCGACAAAAAATAGGTTTGGGGGTCCAAAACCCTAGCAGGACAGCTATTTAGGGTTAAAAAACCCTAATTTTCAGGCTTAAAAGGGGCCCGAGGGGTCACTTTCAAGTCATTTTCACACACCTCCACTAGCAAACTTGAGATTTGAGCTCTGACCCTCTGGTGATATGGCGCAACGACAACTTCCTCTACACATTTTAGACCGAGTTCGGACCTACCAGCGGCCACCTGGCATCGGGGCACCAATATGTGACCCTTACTGAAGCCTAGTTTTTTCATTTAACACATTTATTACTGCTTTAAAAAAGAGCTCACCTCCAGCGGCGCTATTATAGCATCACTTAGCATTTGAACTGCACCGCTAATTTCCTTTTTGCACCGCAGCGGCGCTATTTAGCACCGCAGTGGTGCAATTCGGAGTTTAGAAACTCCGACACTGGGCTCGGGCTCGGCGGGCCGGTTTGGGCAAAGTGCGCCGCGGTGGTGCCTTTTTGCAATTTTTGGGCTCCAGCATTGAAGTTTGAGTAAACTCAAACTGTGACACCTTCACAAACTATGCCGCTGGAGATGAGCCTAGAGCGTTTGACCAAAAAAAATTCAAAAGTTTTAACACAGTGACTTCCCTTGATGCAGGACGAGCCGAGGGAGCTCTACTCTCGAGAGCACCGGTCGCGAGATTTGGCGAGCATCCTACAAGACTTGAGCAATAGAGACCAGGACCGACTGGGAGTCGTAGGATTATGGCACATTGCGTACGCAGTGCCCGTGCGCACACACCTAGGGATGCTATCAGTGCTAGCCAAGAGGTGGCACGATGAGACATCGTCGTTTCATCTTCCCACTGGCGAGGCGACCGTCACCCTAGAGGACATTTGGTGCATTCTACGGCTGTCGATTCATGGCCGATGGGTGATCTATGATATGGAGGAGGGACACGAGTGCAGCATCAGAGTCCTTGCCACATGGGACATTATTTACTGCGAGGGACAAATTGACCTCGAGTGGTACAGGGTTATCACACCTCCCTTCTGCTAGGCAGTTGCAGCGATCATTTCGGGTTTGGTTGCCCTAGACAGACGAGGGTAGTACTTTAGTCCTGGCTAGGGTTATTGTTGGGAGTGGATGGTTCGAGACAGGCCGATTCATTTCACATGGGGGTCTGTCCTTCTAGCCTCACTCTACAGGGACTTACATGAGTACGTTTATATCGATGGCAGAGCGCTAGGAGCCAGAGTGAAACTTCTTCATGTCTGGGCATGGGAGCACATTTTTGTGCTACGTCCACGGGTCATTCCAGTTCCAATGGGGGCAGAGGATGCCCTCGTAGCACTATATAGAGGCAGTGTGTCCTTCACACACACTAGCGAGCATGGGATCACCTACTGGAGGTGGGTCCTAGATGAGATGTTTGTCTTTACTTAGCATCCATACCTTGGTCGACCCGGATGGGCCAACGATGCTACTCAGCTCTTTTACTGCCACCAGGATCGATATATGCAAGGGCGGGAGCACATGATGATTGAGAGATACCTACCCGAGTGTGTACAGCATTAGTTCGGAGAACCGCAGGATCAGCCTGATGATGACTACGTAGCCATCTTTGCACACAGCATGACACAGGTGTCATGGGGGGCCAGTATTCCTACCTCTGAGGTAGTTGACAACTTTCGACAGTTGGTAGCCCAATCGTGGGCTTATGATTAGGGCTTGGCAGATCCAAGGACCACACAGGGCTACAGAGACTGGTTCAGACCTCCTCTTCGATTGACCATTCCAAGCGAGGATCCAGAGGTGCGCAGGGTCAGAGGCAGAGGGAGAGGATGAGGGTAAGGGCGAGGACTGAGGGTTGAGATTCGATAGGATCCACCAGGGGTTCCCCCAGTCCCACTAGGTCATGGGGATGTCCATATGCAGGATCTGCCAGTCCCACCACCACGAGCCAAGGGTGAGGATCAAGTTCACGTGCAGCCATGGGTACAGCCATAGGGATAGGCAAATGGTCGGGATGCACTGATTGTGCAGTTACAAGCCCAGATTTAGGCAGTGACCGCAGAGAGAGATTAGGCGAGGGCTGAGAGAGAGTAGCTCAGAGCAAAGAGGGATTAGGCTATGCAGCAGAGACAGGCTGTAGAGTTACAGGCAGCCACAGAGCTAGGCCGCAAGCAATAGATTGAGAGTATGACAGCCTCCTCTTCCCAGGGTATAGTGTTGGTTCAATCTTATAGGGATGCTATCCGAGAGATAGAGTACTACCAACGGGCCTACCATGACACCATACCTAGAGCAGATTGGGTCCCTGAGTACTCAGAGCGGGCCAGCCAGAGACCACCAAAGGGTCATAGCGACAGGGGCGAGGGCAGCATTCACAGAGATCGGGCTTGATCCAGATGATACATTTTTTTTGTGCCTTATGGGATCATTTTGTATTGATTGGCACATATGTACAGTGATCCAATTTATTCTATCTACTATGACAGTTACATTGATGATATGATATATATATATGAGCCAATTTTGATGCGATGTATTGTGTACTCCTTTATTTATGCATGTATGATTCTTCTTTTATATGTTATGGATGCATTTATTTCCAATGATGTTTATGCAATGATTATGACTAACAGATCTATATTATGCTAACCTATGATATGATGTGCAATGATGTTAACTATATGATGGTTTATTTTATGCCAATGCAATATGTGAAATGATATGATTTATGGTATATGCAATGATGTGTAGAAAATGCTTATATATGAGATGATTTATGGATGGGTGTAATATGAATGTGATGGTCGTGATATGATGCTAATGAAATGGTGTTAATGCATAATGAAATTATCCTAAACGTAATTATTGATGATGTATGTAATGCAATGATATGTTAGTGCGAAGTGATATGTCGATGCATAATGTAAACGTAATGTGATGATATGATGTCATGATGTTATGCAAGTATGTATGCCTAATGAATTAAATGCTTATATACCTATTGGTTTATGATTATGTGAAAAATGATTATGGAATACTTTTGTAGATGCTATGTGATGATTCAGATGGTAATATGAAATGGTTGTGAAATGCAAATGAATGTTTATGCAATGATCGATATAATGTCATGAGATGCAATGTAATGGGTGAAATGCAATGACATGGATGCACCTATTGAAGAATGTTTATGATAAACTTCTTATGATGATTAAAATGCAATGCGTATGTTTCCTATATGATATGTTTATGCCATATGCTAATGATTTGTGGATGCAGGATCGATGATGATGATGGTGATGATGATCAACTGTCATAGTACCTTGTTAGTGCAGTTAGTAAGAAAAGAAGAAGCCATTTCAACAAGACACAAGATGACACAAATGCAAATGATGATGATGATGGTGATGATGATGATTATTACTTGCCGAGGAATTGGGATTTTCAAAGGGCCTGATTTTCTTATGTTTGATAACACACGTGGTATGATACATCGAGGTATACAAAACCAGGATGGCGTTGTACCCAGTGTAATGGACTTTGACTCGACAATCAGATAGGAGTATTCTTGTTCACACCTGACATACAGAAACCTTTCTAGGATGTATTTCAGAAGTTTTAGACACCTCGGACCAAAACACGTAAAGGTAAACCTATCCCTGTAATAGTCAACAAGTTGCCCTAGACCTCTTCCATACATACCTAACAAAGCAAGTATTCACCGAGGTTATATTGCAAGAACGTCCAACAAACATAGCAGACAAAAGATAATGATCATTGCCCCATTCCTATTTCTCTAAATCCTCTGTCTTGGGATATCATCGAGACGTCCTTGGAATGAGTGCAAAATAAGATAAGTCAAAAGATAAAGACCAAGTAAACAAACAAGCTAATGCTCTTCAATACTGCTAATGGAAAGAGGATGTGCTTTCTAAGGATGATAACTGAAACTTATTGCCAAAAGATAATGCCCAATGTAGGAAGGATTCATCCTAGGACATGTTAGTGGATGGCGGCACGTCATTTCGTTTATCCAAAGTGTTCTGAGGGATGATTGATATGGGAAAAATTCAGATGATGTGTTACCAATACGAAGAGATAACCAACTTGCTTACGCACTGACTTAGACTTAAGACTTGACGTTTTGAGTTCTACTTTTAATCTGTTAGACTTGCTTCTAACTGTTTCCCCAAAGGTTGATAATGACGATCTGTTTATTATGAGTGGTGTTATTGTAGGTGCAAGCGAGATGAGACGGATGGATTTTAATTATTTATTTATTTATTTTTCTAATATTTGGATGTTTTTTGATATTTTTGCAATGTTTTGAGGCTGTTTTTGGTATTTTTTGAGATTTTCCAAATGTTTTGATTTTTAATTTTTTGATTTTTTTGGGATTTTTCTGGGATTTTGACCAAGAGACTAACCTAAAGACCTATCCTAGGGTCTCGAGGCTGGTCAACAAACTAGCCTTGCCTACATTGTACATGCAGAGACCACATAGTTCGACTGACGACTTGACCGATTTACAGATGATGATATACATGATGAGATGTCAGTTTATTATGACGAACTCCTATAGGACTAACCTAAATGTCTCGGGGGATGATCAAAGATCAACCTTGCCTACGTTCAAGCTCAGAGATGACGTAGTTCGACAAGACGACCTTGTTTTTGACTTTTTTGACTGACTTTTTGACCTATTTTTGGATTTTGATGATGTTTTGATGTTTTTGGACTTTGTGCTTTTTTGATGTTTTTGGACTTTCTAATTTTTTGATGTTTTTGGATTTTCTGATTTGAGGACTTTAAGAATATACATGAATCTAATCCAATAAGAAGATGCCCCCAGCGTGATACCATAGACTACCCCGATAAAGGAAGGAAAAACTAACCTTGAGGATGGGTCGAGTAGTACTAGGAGGGATCATGATATGAAAACAGGACCAAGCTATGGTGTGGATGCGAGTGGATGAGTGATGGATGGAGACCTGAATGCGATGGATGATGGAAGCGAAATGGATGGATGATACTGAACAAGCCGTATAGATCCCGGTGGATGGAAAGTGCTTATTTACGCAAGGCACCTGTTTGCCATGTTTTCACCAAGGTACTTGCCCAAAGTGCCACCGAAGTGGTTTTCACTTAGAGGACGATTTTTCTCTTTACTATTTTTTTATCATTTTTCTGATTTTTTTGGATTTTTTGCTTTTTTATTTTTTTGTTATCACCAAGATGCCTGTTTGCCAGGTTTTCGCCGAAGTAACCATTTTTTAAGGACTTTTTTTTGATTTTTTGGATTTTTTGGTTTTATACCCTGGAAGATTTAGGCATAAAACTTTTTGAGATGGGAGTTATTCATTGGCTCCTGTAGAGGTTCCCCTTCGGGTGTTGATAGCTGATATGCCCCTAATTTATAACTTGCTATTATGACAAACGGTCCTAACCAATTAGGTTTGAACTTGCCTTTGTTGTTGGGATTCGGGACATTCTTCTGATTTTCTTTTAAGACCAGTTCTCTAACTTGGAAGGTCCTGCTTCTAATTTTTTTGTTGTAGCTTTGTTTGAGTCTATTCTAATAGACTTGCAAGTGATTTAAAGCATCTATGCGTCTCTCATCTAGTAGCTCCAGCTCGTTTAATCTTGACACCTGGTAGTCCTCATCAGTGATGAGGTTTTGCAATGATATTATGAGGGATGGGAGCTCAATTTCAATGGGGAGTACGGCTTCTGATCCATAGACCAAGGAGAATGGGGTGGTGCTAGTGGGTGTGTGGATGCTAGTTCGATAAGCCCAGAGGGCGGGATTAAGCTGCAAGTGCCAGTCATAACCTGCGTCATTGACTATTTTCTTAAAGATTTTGAGGATGGTTTTATTTGTGGCTTCTGCTTGGCCATTGCCTTGAGGATAGTATAGGGTGGAGAAGTGATGTTGGATTTTGAATTTCTCACACAAGTTGTGAACCTCCTAGTTCTTGAATGGTGTCCCATTATCTGAGATAATGGCTTTTGGGACACCGTAACGACAAATGAGATAGTTTAGGATAAATTTTGAGATCTGCTTCCTAGTGATATATGTCATGGGTATGGCCTCTACCCACTTTGTAAAGTATTCAGTTGTAGTTATGATGAACTTATGGCCATTGGACGAGGTGGGTGTGATTTTTCCAATGAGATTGAGTCCCCACTGTGAAAAGGGCCATTGTGTGACAATCGGGTGAAGCTCTTGAGCTGGAGCATGGATGAGGTCCCCATGCTACTAACATTGTAAACACCTTTTAGCATGATCATGCGCTTCTCTTTTCATTGTGGGCCAATAATACCCCATCCTCAGTAGTTTCTTAGCGATGGTCATTCCACTCAAGTGTGAGCCACATATACCATTATGAACCTCAGTTAGAGCGGTTAATGCCTCCTCAGCATTTAAACAGCGTAGCAAGGTACCTTCTATGCTTCTACGGTATAAGGTATTACCTAGGATGACAAATTTGGATGCCTTTTTGATAAAGGTTCATTTTAGGTTTGATGGGAGGTCAGTGGGTATGACTCCTATGAGAAGATATGTGTAGATGGCATGGTACCAAGGATCACTAGGACCAATGATTTCACACACATATTCTGATTTCGGTACCTCGAATGTGGGAATGAGAAGCTTCTCAATCAAAAATTCATATTTCAGCATGTTATGAGGGATGTCTAATAGGGATCCAATTGTGGCCATAGTGTCCACTGCTCTGTTGTTGGTTCTTGGAATCTGCTCAAATGTTATGTCAATGAAGGATTCCTTTAGAGTCTCCACCAATTTCTTGTATGGAGTGAGCTTATCATCCTTAGTATGATATTCATTATTGACCTGATTTATGATCAACTGAGACTCTCCATACACCTTGAGAGCTATGATGTTCCATTGCACTGCTATCCTGAGGCCTATAGTCAAAGCCTCATATTCTGCTATGTTGTTAGTGCAAGGAAATGCCAATTTGTATGACTTTGGTATACAATCCCCTTGTGGGGTGATGAAGAAGACACCAGCTCCTGATCCATGTTGTGTGTATGAACCATCGAAGTATAGTTTCCAATGGTCAGTTACATTGAGGTTAAAAATGGATTCATCTAGGAAATCTAAGACAAGAGGGTTCTCAGAATAAATGGGTGCTTCTGCTAGTTGATCTGCAATAACCTGACCCTTGATTTCTTTCCTCTCCACATACTCGATGTCATATTCTGATAATATCATTACCCACTTTTCCATTCTTCCTGTGAGCATTGCCTTTGATAGGAGATACTTGAGGCCCAGATCAATTTTGGCAATGAGCTTTATCTTGTGTGCCAACATGTAATTTCTGAATTTTTGGGATGCAAACACTACTGCGAGGAAATCTTTCTCAATGAATGAGTAATTTATCTCATGACCAACCATTGTCCTCCTGATGTAGTAGATAGCCCTCTCTGTTCCATTTTCATCATGCTGAGCTAGGAGAGCTCCAAGGGCTGCTATTGTTGCTGACACATATAAGATCAATGGCTTTCTTGGGATGGGTGGCATTAAAACTGGTGGTGTTAGTAGATATTCCTTGATTTTTTTAAATGCTTCTTCACACTTTGTATCTCATTTGTACGCCACTCCCTTGTGGAGTAGGTGAGAGTATGGGTTCTGCTTGTCTACCAGTTGTGCTATGAACCGTCGAATGGATTGAAGTCAACCTTGGAGGCCTCTCAATTTTTTTAATGTCTTTGGTGCTTCCATCTCGAGGATTGCTTTCACTTTTGTCGGGTCTACCTCGATACCTCTCATGTAGACTATGTATCCTAGCAATTTACCTGATTGTACGCAAAAGACGCACTTCTTGGGATTTAGTCTAACTTTGTATTCCTCCAGTCTGTCAAAGATAGCGCTTAGGGTTGCTAAATGATCTTGTCTCTTTCTGGATTTTGCTAGGATGTCGTCGACATAGTCCTTGACTATTTTATGAATCATGTCATGGAATATCAGTGTCATGGCCCTTTGATATGTTGCTCCTGCATTCTTTAGGCCGAATGGTATCATGTTCCAGCAGTAGGTCCCCCATGGACAAGTGAAGGCCATCTTATGTTGATCTTCTTTTGCTATCATGATCTGGTTGTATCCTGAAAATCCATCCATTAGTGATAGCATCTCATGTCCTGTTGTGATGTCTACTATCATGTCAATGTTGGGAAGTGAGAAATCATCCTTGGGACATGCTTTATTCAAATCCTTGAAGTCTGTACAGATTATGATGGCTCTGTCAAGTTTGGAAACAGGTACCAAATTTGACACCCATTCGGGATAATCAATTGGTCGGATAAATCCTGCATCTAACAACTTTTTGAGCTCCATTTTGACCAATAGGGCTATTTGAGGATGCATTTTCTAAAGTTTTTGTTTGACCGGATTTGCTTCTGGATATACTACTAAATGATGGACCACAGTCTCTAGATCAAGTCCCAGCATGTCAGCATAACTCCATGTGAAGTTTATTTGTATGTCCCTTAGGAATGCTGCTAAGTTCTTACTCTTTTGATAATAGTGATTCTGCATAGAATGTGATATGTGGGGCCTCTTCTATTCCTAGGTTGACAGGATTGCATTTTTTGGCCAAGACTGTTGACTTCTCCTGATGAATAGCTCTTAGAGGAAGATTGAATCCTTCATCCTCAGGTGCCTCAGAGAGGTTTTCACTGTTGGATACGTCCTTTCTTTTTACTATTTTCTTGTCAGAGAGTGCCATAGTGTGGTTTTCACTCAAGGACTTGGATATGATTCTTAGTTTCTCACTTTTGCGACTGAAGGATTCAATCATTTCCCCATAATAGGCATGTGTGTCTAACTCCATTATAAACCCTGCCTTGTGATCTCCGTCTGGAACGTTATCCCTCAATCCCATGAATTTTGAGAGCGCCTCATCATTTTTGAATGTATCGAGAACTTGTGGTCCTCGTTGGTCATAGTCGTTCAGTTGGGGATACACTAAATGGATCTCATGATTTTGATGGTTTGTTTCAAAGGAGAGGGTGCTAATCATACACAGGGTGGTGTCCTCAAATAACCTAGGTAGATTGGTCATGGTATCTTCGTCATGGCTACTAATATAGGGCTCAGTTATAAAATTATGTGTGTCTCTAGCTGTGACTATTGGTGAGTGTACTTGTACTAGTATTGGCTGAGGAGAAATATTAACCGTTCTAACCAGAGGACTTCGGCCATGTATGGTTACTCTCGAAGGGGTACATCCAAGACCAATATTTTTTATGGGTCGTGTCTCTGGCATGATAGGTATTATGAGCCCATTGTCATTTTGTCCCAGTCTTTGATTTCTGTCGTAGCCCATTATGAGCATCATTTGTAGGCCCTTGCTTGTCTCATCCATTGGTAAATTAGCTGCCGGTCTTTCATCTTGATACAACATGTGAGATGGATCTGCTTCAATAACCTCATGGCCAAGGTCTCCCCATCTTGTGAATTTGGGATAGTTTTCTGAATACGTTTGTGATGTGGAAGCTTGATTTTCTTGTGGGCGTCCTTGTGATCTAGGAGATTGTGGTAACTCTCCTATTCCAAAAGCATTGTTAGGGAGCTTGTAGCTTCCACAACTGTCCTCCTGGATGATGAGCTTGATATTGGAGATGGTGGGGATGGTGGGGATGGCAGGTGTCTCTGTCGCAAAAGTGGACGCGAGAGTGGAGGGGTCGATGTATGGTGTGGATGGGCCCTCATCATTCTTTTGGCACTTGGGGGATTTTTTAATACTTTGCCTCAATATTTTTGCAATATGAAAATGGTTCAGGATCTCCATGGACAGTAACCTCTTGTCCATTATGTGTAAATTTCACACATTGGTGGAAGGTTGATGCTACGGCTTTCATCACATGGATCCATGGGCATCCCAAGAGGATATTATATGGCAAGTCAAGGTCGAAGACCTGACAGGTGGTTTCCATGATGGTAGGCCCTACTTGAATAGGGAGTTTAATCATGCCTTGAGACACTCTTTCTTGGTCGTCATATGCTCTTATCATGATTCCCTTACCTTTGTCAATGGAATCTTCTGATATTTTCAACTGCTTGATGAGGCTGAGAAAATAGATGTTCAAACCTACACCTCCATCCACCAAGACCTTTTTTATTTTTCTCTTGTTTACAATGGCTTCCAAGTGAATTGCACGATTGTGAGATGGTTGGGTGAGGAATTCTTGGTCAGAGAATGTAAGGAGATTAGGCGTTATGATATTTTCGACCATAGCTTGGAATTGCTCCGCATCGAGATCTGTGGGGATAGTGGATGAGGCTAATGCTTCCTCAAGAATCTTTTTATGCACAGATGAAATTTTTAACAACTCCATGATGGAGATGTGTGTTGGCATTCTCTTGAGTTGGTCTAGGACATTATAGCCATTAGGAACAGATCTAGATGCAGGGACTCTATTTGGTTGGGATGATCCTGCAATGGTGACTTTGCCACCTCTTGTGGTGACTCCATAATCTTCGACATGGTTGCCCTTGATGGTGATGACCATTCAGTCCTCATTTAGGGAGGAAACGACCATTTCATACACATGATTTACACTACCCTTCCATTTATCATTTTTATTCCCTTTGTTGCCATGATTCGGCATCGGATTCGTGTAGATTTTAAGATCCTGATTTCCAGTAGGTTGTTCCACGTTTATGATTTTCTTGTCAATGAGATCTTGGATGATATTTTTGACTCTCATGTAATTGTTTGTGGTATGACCTTTGATTTTATGAAATTCAAAAAGTTTAGTTTCCTTATACCAAGGGGGTTTGACGTCAGGTTCTTGGTAATTCTCAAATGTAGGAGGCTTGATGAGTTTTTCGTCGATCAATTTTTTCATTATGTCCTCTAGTGGTTCCCCCAAAATAGCATATTTTCATTTGGGATAACTTTTGCATTGGGGTGGTCCCCTTTGGTCATTGAGATTATTGGTGGTTGGATTGTTATTGGGTTGGTATGTTGTGTAATGAGTGTTTTGGTGTTTATTTTGGTTTTGCAGTGTGGGTGTATTTTGGCGTGGACCACTAATGACCACCTTGGCATCAACGATACCATCATTAGTAACGTTCTTGTTCCTTTCCCATGTGTGAGGTTTATCATTGTAATTGGCTGATGGGCGGTTGTTTTGTTGTTCGTGATATGATGTTGATTCCATGGGTTGAGTCACAAGGGCTCTTTCGATGTTGAGCACCTTGGATATCAATTCCTCATATGTGGTGATGCCCTAAACCTTGAGATGAAATGCCAGGCAGCTTTCAAGGTTGGCTATGATGGTAGAGACTTGTTGTTCTTCTGGAATGGTCCACTTGCTCTGATTGGCCTTGGATCACCATCATTGAAGGAATGAAGCAAAAGATTCATTCTTTCCTTGTTTTAGAGCATATAGTTCTTCAAGACTAACATCCATTGCAATGTTACATGCGTAGTTCTTAATGAATGCGTCCCTGATTTCTTGGAATGTTCTAATTCCTAAAGGTAAGCAAGAGAACCATTCTATAGCGGGGCCTACCAAGCTCCTAGGAAATAGCTACATCAGATAAGTATAGTCATATGCGACCTCCATGCAATGAACCTGGAATTCCCTGATGTGATCTTCAGGGTTTCCCATCCCTTGATATTTGTCAAATTTGGGGATTTCAAATCCCTTGGGGAATGGTTTCATCTCTAAGCTCCTATCAAATGGATAGGGACACAGGTTGCTTGGTGTTTTGGTTGTTCATCCTAATTGAAGGTCGAGCACTTATTGTGAGAGCAACCTGAGTTGTGTCATCACATCACTTTGCTAATCAGGGGGTGGGATGAAAGTGTTTTGGGGTGTTTCAATCGTGATTTGAATGGATGGGTTGGATAGTGCATTGTTCGATGGTATATGTATGTTTTTGCGAGTGAGGTAGGCTTCTACCTATTTTTGTATGAACAATGCTTTTTGTTGATCTTGTTGTTGATTTTGTTGTTGTTGTTGTTGTTGTATGTTTTTGCGAGTGAGGTAGGCTTCTACCTATTTTTGTATGAACAATGCTTTTTGTTGATCTTGTTGTTGTTGCACTTGTTGTTGTTCCAACAACGCTTGTTGTTGGGCTTTTTGTTATTCCAACAACGCTTGTTGTTGGGCTACCAATTCTGTTGCTTCTTGTTGCTCTTGGTATTGCTTTAGTGCTTGTTGATATGCCTGCAATTGCGCTGCTTGTCTTTGTGCATTGAGTTGTGCTTGATATTGGGCTTGTTGTGCCTGATATTGAGCTTGTGCTTGGGCTTGAGTTTGTGTTGCTTGTGCTTGTGCGGCTTGTTGCTTAATAAAATTTGTGCTTGAGTGGGCCTTTGTGCTTGCAATTCTTGTGCGGCTTGGGAGGCTTGTTGTTGTTGTTGTTGTTGTTGTTGCAATAAAACTTGAGCTTGCAAGGCTTGTTGCGCTTGTAGTGCGGCTGTTGCAGCTTGGGAAGATTGAGCGGATTGTTGTATGGATTTTTGTTTTTGCACTTGTTGGTACCCCCTTTGAAAAGCATCTTGCAATGCCGCGTTGGATTGACTTGATGTGGTGGATGTTGGTGGTGGTGGGGGTGGTGGTGGATTCAAAATGGTGTTTGTGAAGGTGGTGTTGATGTTTTGGATGTTGGATAGTGGTATTGATGTGATGGTTGGTCCTTGAGAGACCATGCTTTGTGATGTTAGGGGTGTGTTTGATGATGTTACCATTGCTTGTGTATTTATTGTTTGTTGTTATGATATCAATGATAAATTTTGTGTGTTTGGTGCAATGCTTTGACTGATGGTTGGGATGTAAGCTTGATTGATACGTGGTAGGGGAGGAAACCCTAAACCAACGAGTGGTGTGGATGATAATGGAAACGGCTGAAGAGGTGGGAAGGTGAGGGGTGTGAGTTTTTGTGAAAATTTTGTGGTGTCAAATAGGCCCCCTAGTCTAAACATATCTCCCTCTTCTTGTGAATTTGTGAGAAGAGGTGTTTGAGGAGTTGCGTGAAAAAATGATGATGATGGATTGTGATGGAATGTGAGAGGAACATTCTTGTGGTTTTGGGGTATATTTTGTTCCAATGTGGTGTTTGTGTCCAAGTTTTGATTATTAACAAAGGGATGTGATTGAAGAGCATTGAGAAATGTATTTCCCTTGTTGACATTGGGTTGGGTTGGAGCAAACGATGTTGTGATTTGTGGAATGTTTTGCTTGATGTTTTGGGATGGAGGTGTAGATGAAATGGGGATGGTGGATGAGATAGGTGGAAAGGATGTCTCCACTATAGTACTTACGTCGAAATCTGAAGGTAACTTGGCCCCTTGTTTTGCTAGTTCAAGCATGTATAACGAAGGGTTGAGTCTCATCATGATGTTGATGATTTTATGATTCTCTAGATTTTGAAGCATTTCAGTCATTTCTTTGCGAGACATTCCAAAGGTAAGATCCTCTCCTTGATTTTCTTCTTGCAGATTTTGTGATGATGAGAAGGTCAACGGATTACCTAGGTATTGAAGAGCATGCAAATGCTTCCTAATGACCTTTGTAACCAAGAAATGATTTCATTTGAACATTCATTTTTGGATTTCCAACCAATGACTTTTTAGCTTTGGGATTATGAGTCTTCAACACATATGAAAGTTCATTTTGCTCAGCTTTGATTAATGTCTTTATTTTACCAAAAACACTTTCTTCATTTAGGTTTTCAAACTAAGATGTCCAATGTCTTAATTTCTTCAAACCCCACAAGATATGTTACGTGGAAATTCAATGAACTTAAGGCAAGGGTTTTCCTATTGTTTACTTAAGGAGACAAATCAAGATATAATCCAATGTTTAGAAACCTCTAAGGATGTGAATCCCAAGGGAAAGCAATAACATATGGATTGAGTCAATTGCATTTGTCTTCAAAAGGGTTTGAAATTTGGATGATGTTGAGTGTTTGTTTTTGAGACGTTTTCAATCAAGCAATGCATTTTTGTAACCCAAGAATAAGTACAATCCTATGGATGTGTAAGACAATATTTGTTGGATTCCCACTTGGACAAGTCCAGCTACGCTTATCTCTAGCGAATGGTTAGATGCTTGACCCCACTGGCTCCCCTCCACAGCACTCACTTATACGGGGCATCCAAGCATCAACACCTATGAAACTCCCATGGCATGTTTTCCATTTCTACTAGAAGACAGTAAAAGTGTGGGGTGGCTTGAGAATGACCGTTCTTGGACCAACAAATAGATAAAAGGATTTTGGAAAATTCTAGCACATGGGTTTTAGTAAGGACTTTAAGTTTGTGGAGATTTACCCATACGGCAAGAGTCCCCTTTCGGATCCATCTTGTCAGAATCAACCACGTGATATTAGCGTTTCTTCCAATATCCACATTTATATCCTGGTTGGAAATACTCTTGGCTTTAGAGTGTTACCGGTTGAGTCGTTCCCTTGGGTGACTGCTTTTTCCCCAAGACAGGCCCTCTAGGATAAACAAAAGCGAATGAAGAACACTATTCATAACTCGATCAATCCTTGTTGGCAACAAAGAGAGAGAATATATGCAACAATGCCCCCCACTCACACTCACACAATATGTTGTTCAATTTTAAGCCCAAATCGAAGTGTGGAGGTGATTGCTTTGTATTAACCCAAAGTCATGAAAAAGGCCTTTTGATTCTCAAGATCACTATAAAGCGCGAGAGAAGCGCATACGTCCTTTTTCGATGGCTTTAGTCTAAGTAAGCCCTCATGAAACAAAGCTACACTTATTATTTTTAGATCCTCAAAGCAATATGTGAGTTCGTTTTAGAGCACCAAATCACAAGTGAAAGATATTTGTTCAATTTGTTAATCCAAGAAACAAAATCTAGTAAGTTGTTGATCCTATTGTTTGTTTTAACCTTTGCAAGAAGAAATTGAAAGGTTCTTTTTAAGCCCAAATGAAAACTAGTGTTCTAAGAATGAAAAGATAACAAATTCTTAAAGAAGTGTTAAACAAACACTTAAGTGTTTAAAAACACTTTGATTGGACAAAATATCATCACCATACTCCTCCTTCCTTTTTTTTCGATTTCCAACCTACAAAGAAGAAAAATAGTCAGATTCTGGAAAAACACAGAAGTTAAAAACCAAAAAACAGAAGGTAAATAAATCATAAATCAAAAGCACGTGCTAAAAATTAAATTGTCCCTTTTGTTGTTTCCCAGTGTCGCAACTCGTGAAGGCGTCGCTATTTGTTCTCCCAGCAGTGCTCTCACAGCGCCACTTACCAGTCAATGGCGCTCTGTGTCAGGACAGAGAGCTCGATTCCGTCACAATTTTTCCCAGCGTCGCAATTTGTGTCCAGCGTCGCTGTTTTCAAAAATTTCAAAAAGTCCTGCAAGTCAACGAGTCTAGCGGCGGAGTTAAAAATTTAAATTTTTTGGCGGGATGAGTCAACCGATGCAGTTTGTGTTTTACGTGGTGCCATATAGCGATGCTGACGAGCCCACAGTGCCAAAATAGCGACACTGACGAGCCCGCAATTCCAAAACAGCGACGCTGACGAGCCTGCATTGGAATTTCCTGTGTGTGAAGAAAAATGTAGAAATTTCAAGAAAATGTTAGAAATTATGATGTCAAGCCCTCCTTCTAGCACCAAATGTGTGAACCCCAACCTAGGCACCCACAAAAAAAAGAGAATAAATAACTCAAGTTAGATATTGCAATTATAAACAAGGATTCCCCATGAAATCCATTTACAAACTCAAAATAGGAAAGAAAACAATTAAAAAACCAAATAAAAACAATGAAATAGCTCAAATCCTAATTTAAATATGCAAACTCATGATCCCATGGGGGAATTGGTGCCAATTTGATGTGAAAATTGGCCCTTTCCCAATTCCTATGATGCAAGCTTTGAATGTTGAAGATGATTTTGATCCACTTTGATGAAAGATGAGAACTCCAAGCCAAAAATCTGCAAAATCTAGCTATGACTCAATGATGATGGATGGAATTCAAAAGATATTTGAGCATGGTAACTTTGCTTGGATTGTGGATGATCAAATGAGGATATGAGCTCTTTATTTATAGGATTTCAAGATGGATGAATGTCCAAATTTGAAAAATGTGGGACTAACATTCATCCAATGATATGATGCCACTTGTCAAGCTATGAATGGATGATGGATGTGCAAGATTTGGGGGTTTGTGCCAATAAAATGCCAATATTTGAAACTAAATTCTGTTGAAAGTTCTATTACGCAAGAGGGCGAAAATGCACAAATGCCACTTGCCTGGAAGTGAAAGCATACGGGTGATGAAGTATTGCCTTGTTGATGTACATGTTGACTTGAAATTTTGAATTCAAATTGAGAGAATATTCCAAAGATGCCTCGTGAGGAAAAAATAGAGATTTAATAAATGAATTAAATCCATTTTCACGCAAGTAAACTCTGTATCATCTAGAGGGATGACATGAGATGAAAAAGTTAAATTAAATCAAGGGTTAATTAATTTAACAGAGATTAGATGATGTGACTTATTTGACTTAGATTTATGGATTTATTTAAATCAAATAAGAGAGGAATATGATAAGAGGCTAATTAAATAAGGATTTTGATTTATTTAATTGAAAGGGTTGGTGTTAGATTAGATGATGTGACTTATTTGACTTAGATTTATGGATTTATTTAAATCAAATAAGAGAGCAATATGATAAGAGGCTAATTAAATAAGGATTTTGATTTATTTAATTGAAAGGGATGGTGTTAGATTAAATCAAATAAGGTTTTAATTTATTTAATTTAATGGACAAACTTTAGAGATTTAATCAAATAAATTGATTATTTAATTAAATAGGGATAATTAGATCAGATGGATTGATTTAATTAATGAGAGAGATGACTTAATTAGATAAAATGATTTATTTAATTAAGAGACGAATATTGATGAATTTAATCAGATAGGGGAATTTGATTAAACAGTTAGACCGAGGGATGATTCAGGAAGAAACGATGTTAGTAAGTCAGGATCGAATGCACGATGTCAATCAGTATATTTTACGTGTCTACAAAAACACAGCAAGCCCAACAACAAGCCCTTGTGGCTCAATAACAACAGCAATCCTTACTAGCTTAGTAGTATTCCCAACAACAACAACAATAACAAGGTTCCTACTATAAATAGAACATCGTCAATACAAACACATTAGGAACATATTTGTCTCCACCATCATCACCTTCACAATATCCTACACCACCATATACACCATACAACACCCCATCATACCAGAATCCCATCCCATGATACGCAACATATGTTCCTCCACCAAACCCGCATGACGATATGGCATCGCAACTTAAGGTGTTAAAACAAGAAATATAGGATATCCAAATGGGAAAGATGAAGAAACCCCATACGCAGAACCTATGCCTATATCCATTCGATTGAAACATTGCAACGATATTGTTCCCTCCCGACCTTGAAGTACCCAAATTCGAAAAATACAAAGGGAGAGGAAGTCCTATAAACCATTTCAAAGAGTTTTAAGTCATGTGTATGGAGGTTTCCTACAATGATTCCTATTTGATGTGCCTCTTTCCATGAAGCTTGATAGGCCCGACCATCGACTGGTTTTCCTAGTTGCCTCCAAGCATTAAAATATTCCAATAAATCATTGATAAATTCATACATCATTTATCTTTTAACCTTGGCATGGATGTAATCCTAGAAGAGTTATATACTCTCAAACAAAACAAAGGTAGCAAGAGAAAGTGGCCCATTCACAATGAACATCAAGTGGGGATCATCGTATCAAATGTAGATCTAGATCTATCCTTCCACTTAAAGATGTAGTACATTACACCTTATAACGAGCTTGTTCCTAGAGCCCTTAACATCAAGAGAGCTCTAATCTCACAAGGAAATACTCAAGCCTACAAGGACAACTGCCCGTCAACCTGTTCAAATGATAAGTCTCATGTTTGGGCTAAGAAAAAGAATGTAACAAATGATGGTGTGGTAGATGCTAAGGTGGTCCTAAGTGCTCCTAGACCAAACAACAATCACAAATCTAATGTTCAACTAGTTGTACAACAAACAACATCACCACAAAAAAATCAAATCAACAACACCGAAATGCAACAACAGTGAACTCCCAACAAGAACAACTATCCAAAACACAAGTACATAGTTTTTTAGAACCCATTGAGACTATCATGAAGAAACTGGTAGAATCAAACTTGATAATGCTTCCCAATTTTGAAAACTACCAAGAACCACGGGATAAACCACCCTGGTACAATGAGAACAATCCTTGTGACTTCCACAAAGTCAAGGGACACAAAACAGCAAATTGCATGATGCTCAAAAATATTATCCAAGATCTTATAGAGAGAAAATTAATATCTATTGAAGTACTATTCAAAACTAGGATCTTAAGATATACATGACCCCTATGTTGGATCATAGCAAAGGAAACAACATTAGGAAAGCTAATGATTTCAAAAATGTGTGACATACCTATTCTAATGTGGTCACTTCATGTGATAGTGTCATTACCATTTTCACTATCAAAGGGCCTAGTGTGGAATGTGGAATCACCACACAACATAGAAAATTCACCATCTAAGGAGCCCCATCTCAATCTAAGGCACACCCTACTCAGCCAACAGCAAGCACTAGCAAGCATAATCTCTTAGATCAACTTAAGAAGACCCCCACACAGATTTCTATCTTAGAACTATTGAGACTATCCACCGCACATAGGGAAATCTTAGAGGAAGCTCTATCTGCATCATTTGTCCCCGAGGATATAGATATCGAATAGTTTCAAGCTATGGTAGGGCATATCACTAATCATCTCCTCACTTTCTTCGAGCAATCCTTACCATTGCAACCATCTCATAATTTTGCTTTACACCTTGAGGTCATCATTCATAAGAATAAGGTTAAAGGAGTCTTAGTAAATGGAGGTGTTCATTTGAAAATTTGCACCCTTCAATTGATCAAAAATATGAGCTATTCAGAGGATACTATTGAGAAAACAAAGAGCACCACTATCAAAGCATATGACGACCAAGAACGGGTATCAAAAGGAATCACTGCACTATCCATCCAAGTGGGGCCCATCATCATAAAAACTACATGCCAAGTGTTAGACCTTGATCTTCCCTACAACATCCTGCTTGGTCGACCTTGGATCCATGCCCTAAAATTTGTAGCTTCAACCTACGATCAATGTGTAAAGTTTCCTTTCGAGGGTGGATATGTTACCATCCATGGAGATCCTAAGCCTTTTTACTACTGCAAGAATCTTGAGGCCAAGTTCTATAAGATCCCCCAAATACCCAAGAATGATGAAGGGCATACACCTTCTACCTCATTTTTTGACCCATAATCCCTTGCATCTACCTCATAAATGAAAACACCTGTTGTGCAAAACATACTTGACATCAAAGAAGTGATCTAGGATGATGGTTGTGGAAACTATAAGCTAACGAAGGATACTTTTGAAACCCACACCTAGCAACAATATCCCTAAAATTATCAAGGTGGTAGCTACTACCTTCACCAAGTGGGGGGACTTGAATAAAGAAGATGTCAATGAGGATAATATCTCTAAACTATTATATCAAGATGAACGACCCATCCCCATTCTTCCCATAGAAGATGGAAACAAAGACTTACAACTAATGAAGGGAATGGAGTATACCAAGAATGAGGAACTGGGACAAAATGATAATGGTTTGCTAGAACCTATCATTCCTAAGAAACATCCAAAGAATCTTGGCCTAGGTTGTACTACTAGCAAGGTTACCCTTATTGGCAAAGGTACTTCTGCTAAATGGGTTGAGGCTTCCTCTTGGTTACCAACATCATGTGATACTACCCTAGATGGCTTCCCCATTGATGTTTCTGACCTATTTGAGAATAACTCCCTCTTCATAATATGTGCATCATCCTTCACCCCAAGCAACCGACCAAATTAAATACACCTAGTATACCCACAACTCATTGACTTGGACCAACAAGGACCACCAATTCTAGATTTTTTCGAAAATGATGAAGCAATCTCATAATTCATGGGACTTCATGACAACTTAACATGGTTAGATCACAAGGCTAGTTTTGATATAGAACTCAACATAAGGGCGTACTATGGGAAGACGATTGAATCCTTTAGTTGTAAAACTGATTACATACAAATAACTTGTAGATCTTTGAGTGAAAACCACATTGTGGCACTCTCTAATCCTAAAATAGTAAAAATAAAGGACGTATTTGAGGGTGAAAACCTCTCTGAGGCACCCAAGGATGAGGAATTCAATCTCCCCCTTAGTGCAATGCATCCAGAAAAGTCAACGGTATTGGAAAAAAAGGCCACTCCCTCCAGTCAATGTGGGAATAGAAGAAGCACCCAAGATCACTTTCTATGTCGAATCTTTATTGAATGAAGAACAGAAGAACCTAGAAGCATTCTTGAAAGAGTGAAGAGCTAACTTTGCATGGTCATACATGGATATGCCAGGGCTTGATCTAGAAATAGTTGTGCATCATCTAGCAATCTATCCTAAAGCCAAACTAGTGAAGCAAAAGTTAATGAAAATTCACCCTTAGATAGCACTCTTGGTGAAACTAGAATTACAAAAGCTTCTTGACGTTGGATTCATCCAACTGATAGATTATCTTGAGTGGGCTTCAAACCTGGTACCAGTCTCCAAACCCACGGGGGGCATCAAAATCTGCATTGATTTCAAAGACTTGAACAAAGCATCCCCAAAGGATGATTTCCCTCTTCCAAACATCAACATCATAGTGGATTTAACAGCTTGGCATAAAATTTTATCACTCATGGATGGTTTTTCAGGCTATAATCAAATCATGATCACCAAGGAGGATCAACACAAAACTACATTCACTTGTCCATGGGGGACATACTGTGGGAACATGATGTCATTTGGGCTAAAGAATGCAGGAGAAACCTATCAGAGAGCAATGACCCTTATCTTTCATGACATGATCCACAAAATAGTTGAAGACTATGTGGAAAATATTTTGGAAAAGTCAAAGATAAGGAGTGAACACATACAAGTCTTGGGACCCATCTTCAATAGGCTTGAAGAGTATAAGGTACGGCTGAATCCAAAAAAATGTGTCTTTGGGGTGATATCAGGAAAGCTTCTTGGCTATATCGTATCACAAAGAGGGATAGAAGTTGATCCAGCAAAGGTAAAATCCATCCTAGACATGGAACCACAACAAACATTGAAGTAGATGAGAGGGTTACAAGGAAGATTGCAGTCCATTAGGAGGTTCATAGCACAGTTATCAGAAAAAATCCACCCTTTCTTGCATCTTCTCCATAAAGGAATAACTTACAAGTGGGATGAGAAGTGTGATAAATCTTTCTAGTAGATCAAGGACTATCTATTGACACCTCCAGCACTCATGCCACCAATACCGAACAAATCATTGATCCTGTATATTTTAGCAACATGAGCAATAATAGGTGCTCTTTTGGCACAATATAATGAAAATGGAAAGGAAAGAGCTATCTACTACATCAGCAGGACCTTAGTGGGCTATCAAATGAACTATTAATCCATTGAGAAAGCATGTTTAGCAGTAGGTTTTGCTTCACAAAATTTCAAACACTACATGTTGTCACATAAAATCAAGCTTATAGAAAAGATCAACCCATTGAAATACCTATTGTCCAAAGCAACTCTCACTGGATGAATGGCCAAATGGGTAATGATCTTGACTAAATTTTACATATAGTATGCGGAGCACAAGGCAATCAAAGGACAAGTGATCACAGACCAACTGGTAGAGGCACCTATCTACGTAGAGAATCCATTGATATCTGAATTCCCTGATGAATCAATGTTCCTTGTCAATACAGCAAATCAGTGGAGGATATACTTTGATGGATCATTTACCCAACATGGATCATGGGCGGGTATTCTTTTCATTACCCCTCAAGGTAATTGCATTCCAAAGTCATACAGGCTATCATTTCCTTGTACTAACAACATTGTTGAGTATGAAGCCCTAATCACGGGCCTAAGGATAGCAGTTCAATGGAAGATACAAGAGATGAAAGTATATGGAGACTCACCATTGATTATCAACCAAGTTAATGATAACTACCAAACTAAGGACGACAAGCTTACTCCTTATAAGAAGATGGTAGAGAGTCTCAAGGACCTTTTTATTGATATAAATTTTGAGCAAATTCCTCACATGAAAAACCATGCAATAGATGCTATGGAAATGATTGGATCATTGTTAGACATGCCACATAATGTCTTTCAATATGAATTCTTGGTGGAACAACTTCTCGTAAAAACTTTTGAAATCCCAGAATATAAATTTGTGTGTGTCATTGTTGGTTTTGGATCCCCGTGGTATCATAACATATTTACCTAGCTAAGGAGAGGAACCCTCCCATCTAATATCACCTCCAACCTTAAAAAGACCTTTGTAAAGAAGGCCTCCCAATTTGTGATCCTAGGTGATACCTTATACCGCCAAAGTATTGAGGGGGAATTACTACGATGCCTTAACCAAGAGGAAGCCTTGACCACTTTAATATAAGTTCACAATGGCATATGTGGTTCCCATTCTAATAATATTACTTTAGCTAAGAAGCTATGAGGATAGGGTACTACTGACCAACCATGGAAAGAGAAGCCTATCAGTATGTGCAGAAGTGTGTCCACTGTCAACGGCATGGAGATCTAATTCATGCTCTGGCTCAAGAGTTGCAACCAATGGTCACACCTTGGCCTTTCTCATAGTGGGGGCTTGACCTCATAGGAAAGATTACTCCAACCTCATATAATGGCCATAAGTTCATCATAATGGCCACTGAGTACTTTACCAAGTGGGTTGAAGCCATTCCTATGACCTACATAATGGGGAAGAAAATTGTTAAGTTTAACCTGAATTATCTAATCTACCAGTATGGTGTTCCAAAAACCCTTATCTCAAACAATGGAACACTCTTCAAGAATCAGGATGTGAAAGAGCTATGTCAAATATTCAACATCCAACACCAATTCTCTACCCTATATTACCCCCAGGGAAACGGTCAAGTTGAGGCTACAAACAAGACCATTTGAAGATCTTAAAGAAAATGGTCAATGAAGTTGGTTGTGACTGGCATCTACAATTAAATCCTTTTCTTTGGTCCTATCAAACCAATATCTGCATGCCTAAAAAAGCAACCTCATTCTCCTTGGTCTATGGATCATAAGCCATCTTGCCTATTGAGGTCAAGCTTCCATGACTACGAGTGTCACTCTAGAACCTAATCATTGATGAAGAGTACAGAGTATCTCAGCTAGATGAGCTAGAATTCTTAGATGAGCATTTTCTTGATGCCCTTAATCACTTGCAAGTATATCAAAACTAATTGAAACAAATCTATAACAAGAAGATCAAGAATCAGTCTTTCTAAGTAGGGGATCTTGTCCTAAAGCAGAATCAGAAAAATCTTGCAGATCAAGACAGTAAAGGAAAGTTTGAGCCTAACTAGTTAGGTCCCTTTGTCATCATAGTAAGTTATAGATCAAGAGCATATCAATTTTCAACACCTGAATGTGAACCCTTGCAGGAACCAACCAACAGCTTGCATCTTAAAAAAATTCATGCCTAGGCTTGAAGGGTGTAAATCTGAAAATACAAAAAAATAAAAAAAATGATCAAAAATCCAAAAAAATGAGAAAAAAGGATTAAATTAAGTAAAGAAAAATAATCATCCTCTAGTGAAAACCACTTCGGTGGTGCTTAGGGCAAGTACCTTAGTGAAAACCTGGCAAACAAGCGCCTTGCATAAATGAGGCACCTACATCTATCCTTTGGCTCTTTATCCTATCATTCTTTGTATTGCATCCATCCATCACATCATTATTCCTATTTATTCCACCATCTATCTGCATCCATCTCATAGCTTGATTTCATGAAGTATTGTATCCCTTTAGTACTACTTGGCATATTCCTAAGGTTAGTTTATCTTGCCTATATCAAGGTAGTCTATCACATAACACTGGGGGGAAATTCTTTCTAGATTGGATCGGGTTCTTTTATATCTTAAGGTTATTGGAAATCACAAATCAAAAATCCCAAAAACATTCATAAAACATTCATCAAAAAATCAAAAAACATTTGCAAAATCCTGTACATCAAAATTCCAAAAACATTCATAAAATTGTAAAGTCAAAATCCAAAACATCCAAAACACATCAAAACCCTAAAAAGGTCAAACATTGAAAAATCCAAAAACAACACCATTCGAACTACAAGTCTTTGAGCTTGAACGTAGGAAAATCCATCATTGATGTGCCCCTGAGACACCCTAGGTCAATCCTTTAGGATTTTGTCATAATAAACTAACAATCCATCGATTATTAATATCTCATCGTCAAGTTAGTCAAACTACATGGTCTCTGTGTGTATAATGTAGGCAAGGCTAATCTTTGATCAACCCCCGAGGCCCCTAGGATAGTCTTTTAGTTTAGGTTTTTTGTCGGAAAACTCAGAAAACCCCTAAACATTCAAATATCTCATAAAATCCCTAAACATTAAAATATTAAAAAAAACTTAAACATTTGTGAAATCTTGGAAAATCCCAGAAACATCCAACTATCGAAAAATCCCAAAAAAATATTCAGATAATAGAAAACACAAAAACATTCAAAAGACCTAAATAGCCTCAAATAAAATGAAAACCAAAACATCCACATAAACTTTCAAAAAGACCAAAAATAGCCTCAAAAACATTTTCAAAATACCAAAAACATTGAAATATTCAAAAAATCCAAACACCCATCCATCCCATTTCACTTCCACCCATAATAAACCTTCACCCATAATAAATCAACCATCATCTTCAACCTTTGGAAAACCAAATAGAAAACAAGTATCGCAAGTTGTAAAGTGAGAACCTAAGTGTCAAAATCTAAAGTCTAGGTCATAGGTAAATGAGTCAGTGAAGTTTGTATCAATGACTTATCATAAACCTCATCCTAATCAAACCATTTGATAACATGTCCTAGAATACATCCTTCCTGTGATGGACATCAACATCAGACATCACTTTAGCTAAAATAAACTTGCAAGAGATATAGATAACATTCCAAGGACCTCTCAATGATGTCTATCTAAAATGATTTAGAGAGAAAGGAATGGGGCATCAATCATTATCTTTTTTCTTTTTTCTTGTTGGTATTCTTGTAAAATAATCTTGGCACATACTTGCTTAGTTGTATGTAGGGAGGTTGTTTGGAGTAGATTGTTGACTATTGTGTATGCTTTGGTCTGATATATTATGAACTTCTAAACTACATTCCGACAAGTTTTTTGTATGTCAAGGTGTGAACAAGAACTATCCTATATGTTTGCAGATTCAAAGTCCATTACACTAGATACAACACTATCTTGGTTATCAATACCTTGATGCATCATATCTATGTGTTATATCAAAAAATATCAAAAATAAGGAATGACAAAAAAATCCCAATCCCAAGATATGAGTGAATTATCACCATCGTACATCTCTCGTCACCATCTCTAATAAATTCTCGGTGGATAATAGACTTGTTGGACTTTATCATCAAAATTTATGGTCAAATCATTCATCTTATTTCGTCTATCTTCTCTTTGCGCTAACTCGATATCATGACAGTCAACAAAAGCATCATCAATGCATCCATCCTACATCCACAAATCATCAGCATGTATACATATTGCATATCATAAACATACATCACATTATTAATAATAAGAATGAACATCCATATGCATACATCGTCATCTCATAAATTGCATAGAAAAGTACACAAAAAGAAATACATCCAAAGTCATATCATCTGCACATCATAGCATCCATCCCATAACATGGCATAAAAAGATACTAAAAAATACATCCATCCATTACGTCGCATATCATATATATCACATCATGGATCATCATCACATATCGCATAAATAAAGAAAGTGCATCCATACATTCATAAGCATGAAATAAAGAGACACCACATCATATCGAATCTGAATCATCTCATATATAAATATATATCAAAAAATGGTGACTATCATGATACAATATATAAATCAGTGTATCTGTATATCAATCAAAAATACAATAGCCATGAGGCTATCAAAAGGATCCCATGAATGTATATCTATATAAATAATCAAGGAAAATACCCAAAAAGTGTCCACAAAATGGCTAACTCTCATGGCTGCTAGTTATGGCTACTAGACTCACCCCTAACTAATGGTTGATCCTTAGCTCTAGGTGGTGCTCTGCTCCACTATGAAAAATAAGGTTGTCACATCACCCAAGGAACATCACGATGATAGTGCATGTGGTAGTATGCATCCTCAATCACTGCCTGACTATAGAATGAATCTGCTAAGACTGGTCAGAGCAAATATAGATCTATGATTGTCTGACTATTGTACCTTGTTGCTACCAGACCGGACATTATGCATGCAATATGTCTAGTTGCTAGATTCCAAGCAGATTCTAGAGAAGCCAATGTCACAGTTGTAAAGAAGATATTTATATATTTAAAGGTACACCGAATTATGGACTATGGTATCCTAAGAGTGGTGATTTCACCATGAGTGCTTATACAAATGTTGATTGGGCTGGATGTGTAGATGACCGAAAGAGTACCAGTGGTGGTGCTTTCTTTCTTGGTGGAAGATTAGTTTCATGGTTGAGCAAAAATAAAGACTTGGTTTCTTTATCCACGGTAGAAGCAAAATCTATTGTTGCAGCATCCTGTCTCACACAAGTTTTATGGATGAAGCAGACACTGAAGGACATTGGTGTGGTATGTGATGATCCTATTTCTATTTTCTAGGACAACACAAGTGCAATAAACATTTCAAATAACCCGGGTATGCATTCAAGAACAAAACATATATCTATCAAGTATCATTTCTTGAGAGAAAAAGTGTTGGAGAATGAGGTCAGATTGGAGTATGTGACAACAAAGGAACAAATTGTAGACATATTCACTAAGGCTCTTCCGAAGGATACTTTTGAGCATCTTAGGGACATGTTGGGGGTCATTGGCCCTCCTAACTAGGTGCACATGAAGGTGCATCAATCTAGTGAATTCAAAGATTCTTCATTTATCTAGACTAATAAATGGGTGTACTTTGTAGGGGGAGTAGAAAAGGTTTTTATTGTTGCAGTATGGGTGTACTGCTAAGGGAGAGTAATCAGTTTTGTTGATCTTTTCCATTGATGTCAAAGGGGTAGAGAAATTCATGTGAAAAAAAGGTGAAAGAGAAGAGAAGGTGTTCTCCCGAGATCGTGTGTAATTTTTTTTTTCTTTGATGGTTTTTCATAGCATGTGTTTCCATCAATGACAAAGGGGGAGATTTTTGCAGGTATGAGAAAGTTTGGTGGTGTTGTCATTAATGTTGTCATTGATCTCAACATAGTTTAGTATGTTGTAGATTTTACATGTAAGCATGAGATGCTACTGAGATGTTGTGAGTACATGGATCTATCTTTATGGTATAGTAGGTGTGTTGGTTTGATGAGTTTCCAAGTGCTTTTGAGAAAATTAAATAAAAAAGAGAAAACAGAATGATGAAAGTGTTCAAAATGTGCTCTAATTTATGCTCTACATTTCTCCTATGTTGATCCTATGCTTGTGTGGCTCTGAAGGTTTGATAATGGAGATTTCGTGGTGATATCTCCTAAATTTTATCTTCTAGTTTGATGGTACGTGAAATTTAAATTCACCAGTATGTGAATTGTTCTAGAAGAGTTGATCTTTTGTGGACTGGGAGAAGTATTGTTGCTCTGCAATTCTTCTCTATTTTGTTTCAGATCTTGCAGATCTGGAATATGTCTTGTGAAGGCCTTTCTTGTCCTCTGGCAAAGAGGTTTGAAGATCGGTGATCCGAAAGTCATGTTTCAGTATTTCAATATGATTTTATATAGTCTAGATGGACTGGTGAAAGGTGATCAGTGATTGAAGATTGTTGTTTTTTTGCGGATGTATCTGGAAGATTATGAAGTGTATTCCCATGCATAAGGAAGCATGTCGTGGCATCCGCTTGTCATCTTCTTGTTTGGAAAGTGTGTACAGCAATGATCATTTGTGTTTTCATTAGGTTTGGTCGACCTGGTGTTTACACTTCATTCAAAGAATAAGATTTAATTAAGGAAGTGTGTGGTTGATCTTGAAAAATGTTTTTTATTGGTCCACTCTTATTCCTTTCCACCGCAAAAATTCTGAGTTGCCAGCCTATTTTGAATTTATAAAATGAGGTATTTGTGGTTGACCTTGAAGAAAGTTTCTAAGGATGAGGATGGTATAAAATCAAGTCGAATTGTGAAGATTTGTATGACAGTGTGATGCAAAGTGATGAAAGTGAGCCACAAATCATAAGAGTAGAAGTGTGTGTGTGAGTGAGTTAAGATGGTAGTTCTTCATTGTGTTGAAGGTAGTAAGCTGGAGATTTTTGCAATCCTTTAGATGTACATTAATTGTTGTGGTGGATCCTTTTTGTTCTCTTTTGTATATGTAGGCAGTGAGCCTCCCCATTGGACAGTGAGTCCTTTTTGTGGACAGTGAGTCCTTTTTGTAGGTAGTGAGCCTTTGTACTTGGATAGTGAATCCTCTTTTGGGTAGTGATCCCTTGGCAGTGAGCCTTTGTATTTTTTCTATAATCTTTTATATTGTGAGTTAACCCTCACTATGGTATTTCTCTCATTGGATTTTCCATGTAAAAATCTTGTGTTCATAGTGTTGATTTGCTTTTTGTTATTTGTGTTTCATGCTCTTACTTAATAACAGAATAGTGTGGTTGTGGAATTAATAAGTGTTGAAGATTTAAGTTTGAATTGTGTGACAACTAATTCACCTAAACCCCCTCTCAGTTGTCCTACGTATGTTTAATAATTGGTATTATAGCTTTGGTTCCTTGTTGTTGAGCTTAACCACCTAAGGAAGATCTGATGGCGCATAAGTTGGTGATCCCTATGTTCAACGGAACTGACTACAATATTGATTGGAAGGAACAGATGAAAGGATATATTATCTCCTTTGGTTTCAAGACTTGGAAGGTTGTTGAGACAAAGTATACACACCCATCCTGTGGTCTTACTACTGCATATGAGATCTCTACTTATTAAGAAAATGAGAAGGTGAAGTATGCTATTTGTAGTGGTTTATCTAAAAATGAGTGAGCAAAGGTTTCTTCTTTGGAAACTACATATGAAGTTTGGAAGAAGTTGGAAGATATGTATGAAGGAAATGAAAGATCGAAATTGACAAAGAAGTTGGCAACGAAGTGTAGATTTGTGAATCTGAAGATGGAAGAATGTGAAGATTTTACAAGTTTATTTTAGAGGGTTGAACTAATTGCAAATGAAGTTAGAAATCAAGGAGGAAAACTATGAGATGAAGATATAATTGAGAAGATCCTGATAACCCTACCAGATTGCTACAATGACAAGATCTCAGCTATTGAAGAAGTGTATGATCCTAAGAAGTATACTTTGGAACAGTTGTTCGACACCTTGCAAGCATTTGAGTTGAGGAAGTTACGGAAAGAAGACAAGATAGAAGAAAAGACAGAAATGACATTTAAAGCATTAAATATTGAAGAGGAACCGGATAGTGATGGTGTTGATGAGTTGGAAGCAAAATTCACTAGGAAGTTGAAGAAAGGCACCAGAAATTATAAAGGTATGTTTCCCTTTAGATGTTTTAGTTACAGTAATATTGGTCATTATGCTTCAAGATTTCTGAATAGAGCTACGCACAAGAAGAACAAGGATTATAAAGATAAGGATAGGAAGGATATAAGAAATATAAGTTGTACTATGTTAAAGAGGAAGCAAGAATTTCTGATGATGAATCTGAGAATGGGGTTGATAATAGTGAGTGCTTATTCTTAGCCTTGGAAAGTAAATCTAGAAAATATGTAAGCAAGAAGGCTCTGAAGAATAAGAGAAATAAGATGAAAGGTACTTTGGTTACCTCTTTTCATGCAATATAGGATGAAAACTATTGGTTAATGATAGTGGATGTTCTAATCACATGACCGAAGATAAGAGTAAGTTCACTAAACTTTAGAAATATGATGGTGGTTTAGTTATGTTTGGTGATGATTCAAGAGCTAAGATCTATGGGAAAGGTTCAATTAGTTTTGGTGGAGTGCACAGTACTGATGATGGATATTATGTGAAGGTTTTGAGGCATAACCTTCTGAGTGTTGGTCAGATGTGTAGCAATGGATTTAAACTTGTGTTTTAAAACAATACCTGTGAAATCAAAAAAGGATCCAGAAATGGAGATATGATTGTTGCTAGAAGAACTCATGGAAACATCTACCAGATGAAAGGAGATGATGGTCATTGTCTTGTATCTCAAATCAGTGAAATTTGGTTATGGCACCAGAGAATGGGACATGTAAATTTTGATAACTTGGTCAAGATCAGTCCAAAGGAGATTGTTTGAGGATTGCCTAGAATCACAAGACCTGCTAATTCCATCTGTAGAAATTTTCAATTGGGGAAACAGACAAGATGCAACTTTAAGGGAAAAGAGAATTCTACTACCAGAATGTTGGAGTTAGTTCACACTGATCTCTGTGGTCTGACTAGAACTAGAAGCCTGAATGGTGACATATATTTCATGTTACTTATTGATGATTATACTTGAATGACATGGGTTGCTTTTCTCAAAGAAAAGACTCATGCTCTGGATAGGTTTAAGCTATTCAAAGCAAGAGTGGAAAATGAATTAAATTTGGAAATCAAGTGTTTGAGATCTAATAGAGGTGGAGAATTCACTTCTGGTGAATTTAATGCATTTTGTGAATAGCATGGCATAAGAAGACAATTTTTTGCTCTGAGAACCCCTCAACAGAATGGAGTAGTTGAAAGGAAAAACTAGATTGTACAAGAAGTTTCTAGAACCGTGATGAAAGAATCAAATATACCAGATGTGTACTAGAGAGAAGCGATACATACTGATGTTTATGTTCTTAATAGAGTTCAAATTAGATACAACAACACTAAGACACCTTTTGAGTTATGGACCGTTAAGACTCCTACTGTGAAGTATTTTAAGGTATTTGGAAGTAGATGTTATATTAAAAGAGATGATGAAAATCTTGGAAAATTTGATGCTAGATGTGATGAAGGAATATTTCTTGGATACTCTACTACTAGAAAAGCATACAAATTCTTTAACAAAATATTGAGAAAGATTATTGAAAGTGCTAATGTGAAAGTTGATGAAGACATACGCAGACCTATTGAGATAAGTGAAGTTGAACTTGATGATCCTATTTGTGGACATGTACCTAAAGAAAAAAAGGAGAAGGAAGAAGAAGAGAAATAATAACAAGTGGAAGAAGAAGGAGAAGAAGAAAATGAACCGAAACCTGCTATCAGAACTCCTAGTATGTACAAAATAATTATCAAAAGGATCAAATATTAGAGATAAAAGTGAAGGTGTGAAGACAAGAAGTGGAATTACAGCAGAGGTAAATTTGTGTCTATTATCTAAATTGAACCCAAATCTATAAGTGTAGCATGTGAATATGAGAGTTGGATGAGAGCTATGAAAGAAGAGTTGCAGCAGATAGAAAAGAATCAAACACGGGAACTAGTCCCTAGGCCTATGAATAAAAATGTGATTGGTTCGAAATCGGTGTTTTGGAATAAGTTGAATGAAAGTGGAGAATTCATAAGGAATAAGGAAATACTAGTATGCAAAGGATATTCACAAGTTGAAGGTATATATTTTGAAGAAACATTTGCCTCTGTGGCCAGAATGGAAGCTATCAGGATGTTTTTGGCTTTTTTTGCGCACAAGGACATCAAAGTGTATCAAATGGATGTTAAGTCAACATTTTTGAATGGTGAGTTGGAGGAAGAGGTGTACATGGAGAAACTTTAATGTTTTTAGTTGTCTAAGGGTGAACCCACAATAGTGGTTTAAAAATCAAGTTAGGAAGGAAAACTCACAAAAGGCGGCCCCATGGAAAAAAACTTGATTTTAGGGGTCCGTACGAACTTACTGGTTTGAGAAAAACCATTTTAATTCTTTCCCACCCAAAAACCAAACAAAATCCCTTATGGAAGGGTGGTTCAAGCAAACCCCCCTTATCCCTCATCCCCCCCTAAGACAAAAAAAAATCTAAATTTTTGCACTTCGAAGCTCAGGTTGAAGATGAAAAATGGTGGAGACTTCACAAACCCAACTAGAATCAAGTAGTCCTCAGAAGGAGCTATCCAATGAATACAATTTTAATATATTTTGGTTTTATTATGTATTTTTTTTAGTTTTATTAAACATAGGTTTTTCACCAAAAATCAAGCTCTTTGTTTTGCACATATGGAAAAATAGCAAATTATCAGAAAAAAAATTGAAAAATATGAGTACACAAGATATTGAATTCCTTGATCCAACAAAAAAATAAAAATTTAATTTCACTACATACAAAAAAAATTACGCATTATATGGTCGCACTATCTCTGAATTGTAATTGGTTTAACTATGTAACTTGATTAAAGAAAAAAATTTCAATAAAAAACTATCTAACCAAATGGAAGCACTAGATATCAGAGTTATGAATCTAAATTTGAAATAATTAGCATTTTATCCTTCATGGAAAAAAAGTTATGTGTTATACGATGATCATTAATTTTTTTTAAATGTTGTTTTTTGAAAAAAAAAACTAGTTTTCGAGGGAGATGGAAAAAGAAGTGCCAATTGATTCCAAAAAATTTGAAAAAAATATATTTAGAATCTACAGACAAAATTTCAGAAAAATCCAGTTTGCATCATCTTCAAATTCCTCACGTTTAGCCGCTATAGATGTCTAAAAGTGAAGATTTAGTTAAAAATATATATTTTAGTGTCGAGTTTGGCCAAAAATTGTAAACCACTATTGTGGGATCACCCCTAACAAAATGGACATGGTTTTTAAATTGAAGAAGGAATTGTATGGGCTAAAGCAAGATCCCAAAGCTTGGTATGCAAGACTGGACAGATATCTGACAAAGCAAGGATTCAACAAAGGTTCTGCTGACAGCAATCTTTACTTCAAAGTGCAAGGTAACAGGATGTTGATAGAATTTGTTTATGTTGATATCATTTTTTGTGGAAATGAAGGCATGTGTTAAAATTTTGTTGAAGAGATGCAAAAAGAATTTGAGTTGTCTATGATCGGTGAATTGAATTTCTCCCTTGGTCTACAAGTGAATCAAATTGATAAAGGGATATTCATTTCACAATCTAAGTATGTAAAAGAACTGTTGAAGAAGTTTGGAATGGATGATTCCAAACTAGCTTGTACTCCTATGGTAACCAGATGTAAACTGAGAAAATATGATGAATCTCCTAAGACTGATCAGAGAAAATATAGATCTATGATTGGTGTACTATTGTACCATACTGCTACCAGACCAGACATTATGCATGCAGTATGTGTAGTTGCCAGATTCTAAGCAAATCCTAGAGATGCACATGTCACAGTTGTAAAGAGGATATTTAGATATATTAAAGGTACACTGGATTATGGACTATGGTATCGTAAGAGTGATGATTTCACCATGAGTGCTTATACAAATGTTGATTGGGCCAGATGTGTAGATGACCAAAAGAGTACCAGTGGTGGTGCTTTCTTTCTTGGTGGAAGATTAGTTTCATGGTTGAGAAAAAAGCAAGACTTAGTTTCTTTATCCACAGCAGAAGCATAATATATTATTGCAGCATCCTGTTGCGCATAGGTTTTATGGATGAAGCAAACACTGAAGGACATTAGTGTGGTATGTGATGAGCCTATTTCTATTTTTTGGGACAACACGAGTGTAATAAACATTTCAAAGAAACTGGTTATGTATTCAAGAACAAAACATATATCTATCAAGTATCATTTCTTGAGAGAAAAAGTGTTGGAGAATGAGGTCAGATTGGAGTATGTGACAACAAAGGAACAAATTGCAAACATATTCACTAAGGCTCTTCCGAAGGATACTTTTAAGAATCTTAGGGAGATGTTTGGGGTCATCAGCCCTCCTAACTAGGTGCATATAAAGGTGCATCAATCCAGTGAATTCATAGATTCTTCATTTATCTAGACTAATAAATGGTTCTACTCCGCAGGGGGAGTAGAAAAAGTTTTTATTGTTGCAATATGGGTGTACTCCTAAGGGGGAGCAATCAGTGTTGTTGATCTTTTCCATTGATGTTAAAAGGGTAGAGAAATTCATGTGAAAAATAGGTGAAGGAGAAGAGAAGGTGTTCTCCTAGGATAGTGTGTAGTTTTTTTATTTTTTATGGTTTTTCACATCATGTGTTGCCATCAATGACAAAGGGGGAGATTGTTGCAGGTATGAGCAAGTTTGGTGGTGTTTTCATTAATGTTGTCATTGATGTCAACACAGTTCAGTATGTTGCAGATTGCACATGTATGGTTGAGATGTTGTTGAGATGTTGTGAGTACATGGAGCTATCTCTATGGTGTAACAGATGTGTTGGTTTGATGATTTTTGAAGTGCTTTTGAGAAAATTAAATAAAGAAGAGAAAACAAAATGATGAAAGTGTTTAGAATGTGCTCTATTTTGTGCTCTGCATTTCTCCAGTGTTGATCCTATGCTTGTGTGGATATGAAGGTTTGATAATGGGGATTTAGTGGTGATATCTCCTGAGTTTTAGCTTTCGGTTTGATGGTACGTGAAAGTTACATTCACTAGTATGTGAGTTGTTCTGGTAGAGTTGATCTTTTGTGGACTGGGAGAAGTATTGTTGCTCTGCAATTCTTCTTTTTTTTTTTAGATCTTGCAGCTCTAGAATATGTCTTATGAAGGTCTTTTTTGTTCTCTGGAAAAGAGGTTTGAAGATTGGTGATCTGGAAGTCATGTTTTAGTATTTCAGTATGAGTTTATACAGTTTGGATGGACTGGTGAAAGGTGTTCAGTGATTGAAGATTGTTGTTTTTCTACGGATGTATCTGGAAGATTTTGAAGTGTATTCTCATGCATAAGGAAGTGTGTCATGGCATCTGTGTGTCATATTCTTGTTTGGAAAGCATGTACATCAATGATCATTTGTGTTTTCATTAGGTTTGTCCGACCTGGTATTTACACTTCATTCAAAGAATGAAATTTAATTAAGTGTGTGGTTGATCTTAAAAAAAAAAAATTATTGCTCCACTCTTATTCCTTTCCAACGCATAAATTTTGAGTTGCCAACCTATTTTGAATTTATAAAATGAGGAATTTGTGGCCAACCTTGAATAAAGTTTCTAAGGATGACGATGGTATAAAAGCAAGTTGAATTGTGAAGAGTTGTATGATAGTGTGATGCAAAGTGACGAAAGTGAGCCACAAATCATAAGAGCATAAGTGTGTGTGTGAGTGAGTTGAGACGGTAGTTCTTCATTGTGTTGAAGGCAGTAAGCTAAATGTTTCTGCAATCCTACAAATGTGCATTAATTGTTGTGGTGAATCCTTTTTGTTCTCTTTTGTATCTGTAGGAAGTGAGCCTCCCTGTTGGACAGTGTGTCCTTTCTGTGGACAATGAGTCCTTTTTGTAGGCAATGAGCCTTTGTACTTGGACAATGAGTCCTCTTTTGGGAAGTGAGCCTTTGTATTCTATTTATAATCTTTTATATTGTGATTTAACCCTCACCATGGTTTTTCCCTCATTGGGTTTTCCATGTAAAAATCTAGTGTTCATAGTATTGATTTTCTTTCTGTTATTTGTGTTTCATGCTCTTACTTAATAACAGAATAGTGTGGTTGTGGAATTAATAAGTGTTGAAGTTTTAAGCTTGAATTGTGTGACAACTGATTCACCCCCCTCTTAGTTGTCTTGCACTTGTTTAACAAATTTTAGGTGTGCATCGCCAATTTGGTAATGCACATTGCTATGCTCAATAGCGAATCGGTATTGGGGTGTGACACCTTGTTAGAAAATCGGGGTGTGTCACCATTTGTTACATGCATTTCCCACCACTTTCTAGTGTCATTAAACTTAAAAATCCCATGTGTCGCTATATTACCCTGACAACTCAAAAATCAATTGTCGCTAAATCAAAAAATGGGGGTGCATGCCTAAACAGAGGGTGTGTCACTATAAAATTGATAGCGATGCTTCTAACGCTTTCAAAGCATCGCTAAAAAGTGACATTCCTATCAATATAACTTTTACAACCTATTAAATGCACTTAAAAGAAAAAATCAAGAGAGGTTTCGAGTCACATACTTGGGGTCCTACGTCTACATGTCGCTGATACTCTCAAACTCTATCAGAAAGATGTAGGGGGAGCACACGGAAAGCCATTTCGTTTGGAGGTTAGAGCTCAAAACACAAGATTCTCTAAGGTGTGAATGCATAAATGAACTGAAAGTGACCCTTTATCACCTATTTAACTTTAAAATTATGATTTTTTTCCTTAATTTCAGCCAAAAGCAAGGGTTTTTCACTAATTTCACCAATCTTACCAAACTGGAGCTTAATCTACATTTTTTGCATTTTTGGCATGTTTTTTGCATCTTGAAGCCTTTTTGGACCATTAAGGCAGTATTTTAACCTTTATCGAGAAATCAACCAAAATTCAAAATTTCTACCAATTTCTCGAGGGGACAGGGAACCAACTTATTCCTTCCATTGGGGCAATAGTGGGGCATCCAAAAGTCAGAAAATTTTTATTTTTTGATTTAAGCAGTAGTTTTTAATCTAAAGGGTGTTAGCCTTTGAACCAACTTAACTAGTACCTCACTTCAAAGAGGGGAAAAATGTAGACACTGAAAAATGTCTTGAATGACATAATGCTCTTGAATCAGGTATACTAACATCATTTCCTCCTAAAACCCATCCTCTTTTTGCTTAATTAATTAAATTTTCCTAGCTATTTAATTAATTATGTCATTTGCATCTATTAACTTAATTAATTTTATTGGGTTAATTCACCCCCTTTCGTGCTAACATTTTGTCTCATTAAATTAAATACATCAAGTTATTTAATTTAATCCCTAAAAGTCTTCTTATTTAATTAAATATCATTTCACTTTCCCCTTTTTCATTAAATCACTTTATTTAATGAATATCATCTAAATTCCCCTAATTGCATAATTAAACCTTTGTTTAATTATCAATTACTAATAAATCTAATTCCCCCCACTTGTAAAGGAATATTCCTCCTTTGCACATTCCTCCAAAACAAATATTCCTTCCCCTTTTGCACATTAAAACTTTGTTTTAATTTGCTAAATATCTATTTTCCTCACCCATGAGAATATTCCAAAGAATGTTCTCTTTCTTCACTCATTTGAAAAAGGGGAATATTCCTCTTTTGAAACAAACTCTCAACAAACTTTTAGGAAAGATTTTGAAAGTGTGTTTCTTTGGAAAAAGGTGAACCCTTAATTAAATCGCATCCCTTGATGAGAATCCATGATCCATGCCTCCAACTTCCTCCATCCTTGACCATTTATTAACCTTTTTTATCTCAACCCTTCATTTTTCATTTGTCCTCCTATAAATAGGTCACTATTTGGAGACAAATGGATCCATCTTTTAACATCAAACTTATTCTATTAAAATAATTTTCACTTGCAATCACATTTAACATCATTTTAGCTTAATTTACTTGCATATCAGCTTAGCTTCCATTAATTTTTTCCATGGTAACATAGATGCATACATTTAGCTTATTTGGTAATTAGGGTTGCAATCTTTTTAGCTTAAAATCCATTTAGATTAGCTTTTCACTCACCCATATCAATCATCTTTGCATAGATCATGTTAAAATAGCTTTTATCATGTTCATTTAGTTTTATATCATGTTTCATCACACATTTATCATCGATTTCATCGATTCTCTTCAATAGAATTGATTGGAACAAGCTCATTTATCCATGGGATTGGGAAAGGGTCACCATTCCACATCAATGTGACACCACTCCCCCAATAGGATAAGTTTCAATGTCTTATATTAGAGGCTTTTCAAGCTTTCATATTTTAATTTGCTAGTTTTTAATGGATTCTTGTCTTTGTTTAAATTGAATGATCTCTATTGGGACTAATGTTTAGTGATTGAATATGCTTTGAATCCTCATGGATCAAGTGTATTCAACCCATACTAATCCATCTGTCACAAGGATGATCAGATGTGGACTTTCTATATCCACCAGGTTTGATTCATTATTGTTGCAGATTTCATTAGTTGGCCTCGTCTGTGGTCATTTGTGCATTGGTATGTTGTTTCAGGATTGAGAGGATGAATGATTTGGGTACTTTATTAGTCGATTCATTGGACTTGTATCATGCGGTTCATCATGATGTCATGATAGCTTGTTACATTCATTGGTTATACACTTTCAGTGGGAGCTTTTGACAGTGATTTTTTGGCGATGTTGGATTGGATTGGTTTATGATGTTTTTTTGGCGGTTGTATGTATCTTCTTGGCTTGGAGATCTTGGTTTACTTGTATGTTACCGACATTGCAATTGAGTGTTTGTATACTTGGATGATCTTCATCGAGAGGATGGTTGTCATGGTGCCATGTGTAGCTCATATCGTTGTTCAATGGGAGTTGTTGGTAGTAACGTGGATGCATCATTGGTATGGTTATCTTCATGTGATTAGGGATATGTATTCTTGGTTTAGAGTGTTTTCTATTATGTCACTATTTACTCTTGATACTAGTTTAGATTTTGGCATATTACATGTTCTCTTGAGACCAGGATGTATGTTATGGTGCATGTGATCTCCTAGGAGGAGATGGTTAGATCATTTTTTCATGATAGGTTCATGATTCTTCAGTTGGAGCTTTGACATTGACTGTGTGTGATTCTCTTTGTATTAGGTACATTGATCATTTACTTGATTACTTCATGATGGTTCTATGTTGCATTTGGAGTTTGGAATGGATTGATTGGTTACAGGTACTCATGGATACTTAGAGATATATGTGATGGTTGGATTTCTCTTGTGGTTAGAGACATTTGCTTGAGATGGTTACTATTTGGAGGTTTCAGTAGGAAGACCAAGAAGCTTTCACCTGGATATGAATGTGAGTTCATATTGGACCGATAGAGGAGATTGTTCTTGGAGTGAGTCATGATGGCTTGTTTATCTTGGAGGAGCATTCTCATTCCCCACTCTTGGTCTACTTAGCAGTTTATTATTTGAGAGGTATTTTCTCATTATATCTTTTAGATGTGTTATGTTTTGTGCTTTGATTTATCATGGGATTGAGTAGAGTCACGATGATTGATTCAGATACTCATTTGAGGATGGTTTAGCATGAGTTTATGTTGCTTTATCTTTCATGTATATGGATCTTGATCTATGGGTAGTTAGTTCTAGAGGATTTATTTTGAGGGATGTTATGGCATGGTTATCTCCTTGTGCATTTGAGTTTATGATATCATTCATTGATGAGGATTGTTAGAAGATGGTTTATGGGCTGATTTCTAGTTTTGGGGATGGTTCTTTGAGTTTGATCTTCTTGGTTAGAGAGCCTTACATCCATGTTGGAATTATTACATTGATTCATGTGTTGTACTTGATCTATGAGGTTGAGTGTTATGGATGTTGTTGAGGATTTTTATTTGGGGTTTTTAAGAGATCATACTTGACACAAAATTACACTTTTGAGGGGTTGGTAGGAGGACATTATGGTTTACAAGTTTCTCTCTTAATGGTTCCTTCCTAGATGTTCATGTTTTGGGGAGGATGGTGGAAAAATGTTGTGAGAGATTATGCAGCTCTTTGGGTTGTACGTGTGAATCATTGTTATTGTTCTTGGTACTTCATGGATTGATTTACTTATCACACCTTGATATAGTGTTGATTGGTAGACTTAATATGTTTTGACATTACATATGCATTGGGAGTTCCTAGATATGTATGTTCTTCATTGACAGATTTGATATAGGGAACTTGTAGTTGTAGTTTACAGGTTGCATATGTTCTTGGCATGAATTTACTGATGTATTGATACCTTGGAGGTATGGATGGTTGGATGTATTAGCATGCATTGTGGATTCTATTTCTGATCGTGTGGGTTTTTATAGTTGACAGTAGCTTGGTTGGTGCTTTTGTTATCACTTAGATTTGATGCTTGTGCTCATGGATTGGTGAATCTTCACCTTGGCATATTCCTTTTCTTCCATAGGTGGCACGTTGGAGGATGAGAGGATTTTTTGCTTGAGGTGGTGGTCACTTTGTTCTTATTGCAAGTATCTTGATAGAGTACAAGAGCATGTTACAGATTCATGCAGCTACATGAATGGCTATGATGATGTATTTCATTCATTGATACCTTATGAAACGTATACAACAAGTGGGAGAATGTTGAGATATGGTGTTGTACACCATTACATAAATTGATTTATTATAATGTTGTAATTAAATAATTATTTAGTTGTGATGCACCTTGGTGGTGTCGATAATCACACTAGGTAATTATTTGGGGATCTGGCACTTATGTTGTATTGTACCATTGTATTATTATTAAATGTGTGGGAGATGTGTAATAATAATTTAATATTGGGGAAATATTAAATAAAGTTATGTCTTAGTACCCTATATTAAATAAGGGGTTAGTGGTTTTGTATTCACATGGTTTTGTGGTATGTGGTTTTTCCTTACCACTAGTTGTATTTTGTGTGGGATTGTATCTATAAAAGAAAACACATGTGTAGTGGTTTAGGTTGGTTGAGTGGGTTGGTTGTCATTATTGAGTCTTCTTGTGGAGTACATTTGTGAAGCATGGCATGGGATGTGTGGATTCATTCTTGGACACATGGGAATGAATTGGAGGGTTTGATGCTTCAGAGGTATTCATTGTAAATCTTGTATTGATTTATTGTTGAATAATATGGAGTATGGATACTTTTAGAGGTTGGTTTTTTCCCTCTTGAGGGTTTTCCCAAGGTATATCTTGTGTTATCTTGTGGCTTCTCTATTTTGATCTATGCATTTTGGAAACTTGTATGCATGTTTATCTCTCATGGTTATGTTGGAAATGGATTAAGAATGTGGGTTAAATGCAATATTTCCTAAAACATAAGGTTATAAAACTCTTTGCATCATAGTTGAGGTTTTTTCTTTCCTAAAAATTCAAACTACAACTAGGCCTACTCTAAAGACGGTTTTGAAAAATCAAGTAAACTCAGAGCATAAGAATCAGAAGTAAACAAGGAATGATTTGATTAACATAGAAACTTAAATAAACTTTCTCCCAGATAACACCTGAAGACTCATTGTACTTATGAGATGTAAACTGAAATAAAGATTATGCAATAAAATATGTAAGACAAAATACTAAAAGAGATTGAGAAAGTATATCAAAGAAAAGTAGGCATGATATTTCTTTCCTCAAGTTTCCAAAAAAAATTACAATAGAAAAATATTGAACATAAACTGAACAATGATTTGTAGCAAAGACAGGCTTGCAAACTTGCTCTTACACAAAATGAACAAACACTAAATAACAAAGTTATAAGAAAAATTAGGCTCAGCAATTTGTTATCACAATAACGGTTCTAAAGAAATGGGAAAGGTTTCTCTTATTTATACACAAACAAGGAGTAGGGAACATTAAAATCTCCTTCCTTTTACAACTAGAATTTCCAACATGCAAGCTTTATTTCTAAAACTAAACAAAAGATAACTAACAACTAACAACTAACAACCTGCTAAAATCAGTTAACTGATTTAAAAGCAAGAAAAGCTCCAACTATACATTTGATATTTCACAAAGAATAGATATGCATGAATGAGAACATAAAGTTTAACTTTGAAAGGCATCGAGTTAGTTGTTACTTTTTTATTTCTATTCTTAGAAAACATCGCTGACCCAAAAGGTGACTCACTCATTGATAATTTTGGAGGCTCTACAATTGGAGTGATGACCTTTTATAAATATATCCTCTTGCTTCATCATATCTTTTTTTTTACCTCACAACCATTCTCTGACATTACTTTATTTCTTTTGTAGCTTTATGCTTTTGACACTTCTCCTAATTTTCCAATAGAAGAGTATTGTATGATGAAAAACCTGAATTTTAACTGTAAACATGCCTATGTTCGGAAAAGTTTTGTACAAATTGCTAAAAATAAGTTATTGATTTTTCTCCAAAAAAATAGATTTCCTAAAAAAAAATTGAGGTCTAGCTTTTGTAAATAATTAAGTTCTAAAGAGACCCAGATCATCAGATTTTGAAAAAGTTGAGGATTTCCCAAAAAAGTGCAAAAAAAGCAAATATTTTTGGAAATATAAAATTTTCTAATCTTCAAGAGGAGTAAAAAGCAAGTGGACCTAGATCGATGAAAATTAAAAGAGTTGAGTACATGTTTCTAAAATATGATGCCCTAGAAGATTGGACCATGAAAAAGCATGCCTCTATGCTTGCCAATCCTGAAGCCATGAAGAAAACTGAAAAAGCACTCTATTTGAGCCTCCAAAATCTTGATGAGAAGAAAACAATGTTTCTCTTCCTCTGAATGCCAACCTATAAAATATGAAGAATGAATGCCAAAATCCTTCTTGAATAGAGTTTGGAGGTGGAAAAGCACTTTCTTTGCAAAACTCTAAAATTTTGGAGTCTATCCATGAAGATAGAAACTTTGCATGCAAAAATATAACTTTGTTTGCATGTGCAATGGTGAATTCCTTCTTTGTAACTGCAAAAAGCATTGGAAAAAACTATTAGAGTAATAAGGCCTCTCACTTAATTAATTTAATCATATCAGTTAATTAATTAAGTCACTTATTACCTTAGGTTTGCTTAAGCTAAACTTAGGCACATTAATAATTAATTATTTATTTATTAATTATTAAGTGTGCACACTAGGGTTTGCTTTTTAGGTTTTACTTTAGGGTTTCTTGATCTCCTTCATAAGGATTGATCTCATTGTATTATTAGATTCTCTTAATACATTTTTGCTTTAAGGTTTACAGAACTTCTTTGGTTTTGAATATCTTTTATATGTGATAGGTATTTGCATGCAGGTGATTCTTGGGGTTTGTGAGGTTGGGCTTCTCAAATTCTTCATGGTATCAAAGCTCTAGACCTATAGCTTCTAGTTCGTCTTTTGAATATATTTCCTCACAGCAATTTTTTTGGTGCAAGGGTTTCAAGCCAGACTATTTTTTTGTGGATCTGGGGGAGGCCTATTTTCTAGGCATTTTTGGACAAAACGGACCTCGCCACTGAGTCTGCAACACCCAAAAACCCCTATTTTCATATAAAATTTATTCATTTTGGACACAGTTGAACCAAAAGGCAAAAAAAAATTGGCCCCAAGGCCGTATGGCCCTAGGGCACAATTCATGAGGTGAAAATTTGAAAAAAAATCAAAAATAACAAAAATAACAAAGTTTTTTTGGGATTTTTTTGCGCTGCTCATTTTAAAGGAGGTCGCCACCCTCCCACCACCTGGCGGCCACAGCATGCAACCACCGCCACCGGCGGTAACCACCACAGAGCCGTCGAGCTCCCTCCAGCCCCCATGGGCTTCCACAAAGCGCAAGGTCACATAGGTGACTGAGAGCCAAGCTTAAGCCCCCGCAAGGTCGCCATCCCCCAACGTCGGTCACATTGGTGACCAAGGGCTTTGGCCCAGCACCCTGCCACCAACCCCTAGTTTTGCATGTGACCAGGGGCCGAATTTATTTTTAGCCCTTGAGGGCTCTTGAGGCTTTATTGGACATTTCGGAGCAGTTTTACAAAATCGGCTATAACTTCTACATACATCGTCCATTTTTTGAAAACGAGATATCGTCGAAAATTGGTTTGACACTCTATCCAGTGGTGGAGGTTTAATTTTTTTATTTTTCAGTTTTGATGCCTTTTTCACCTGTCCAAGTCAGAAGTTGTTGTTTTCACTTTGGGAGGTGTAATTTTTGTGTCTAGACTCTGTTTTGCGAAAACAAATAGGCGTCGGGAATCTGGTTCAATGCTCTACACATATCTCATACTTTTTTTTCTAGAATATTTACCAGGTATCTGATATTCTTATTTGATCTCATCCTTTACCTTTTAAGTTATTTTCTTGGGAAGCATGCAATCAGGCTATTTTTTGAGATCAATGAGCATTGTTCTTTTTTTTATTTGAGAGTATATTATTGTTTTCTATCATGGATACACATAATATTGCACCCCTTACTCCATTCAACTATTTTGGTTGGAAAAAAAAAATGGAGATTCATTTGAAGCATCAAGGGTTGTATAAGGTCACCATGGGAACAGAAATTGAACCTACAGGTGCTACTAAAAAGAGAAAATGGTTTAATAGGTGTGATGAAGCTTTTGGTACTTTATGTCTATCTCTTTCATCTGATCTTGTTTTTCATATTGAGTCTTGCACTACACCCAATGAGATCTAGACTACTTTGGATTCTTTGTTTAGGAAGCAGGATACTATGAGAGGGTTTCAATTAGAGAATGAGCTTATTGGCTTAAATCCTAGGGATTTTGACAACATCCAAGATTTTTTCACCAAAATCAAGTCTCTTAGATTGTAGTTGTCACAGGGTGGTGTTCAGAAGGAAGACTCTTAGTTGATATTGTCCATTCTTTCTAAGCTTGGACTAGATTATTCAATTTTTGTATCTACCTTTTATGCCACTAGGGATGCACTTGGTACTATATTTACTATTCCTTCTTTTGATGATTTTGCATCTTCTCTCACTCGAGAGCAGGCCAAGTTGGCTAGCATGGGAAAGTTGAATCCATCTTCATCACATGCACTTATTGCATCACAGGAGCCCAAAGATCAAAAGGCTTCTACAAGCAAAGGAAAGAAACAGAAACAAAAGGATTCCAAATCTCATGAGAAGCAAAAGAAGTCCTCAGATTCATCCTCCTCTTCTAAGGGGAAATCATCTAGGAAGGAGAAGGTCCATGTGCATATTGTAAGAGGGGAGGACATGCAAAATATAGTTGCTACAAGAAGGACATTGATGAGCTAAAGAATCTTCTTCAGAAACATCAGATTGATTTTCCTTCTAGGATGTCTACATCATCTCCTTCCTCCCATTCTTCTTCTTCAAAGCAGCATGACAAGGGCATAGCTAGTTTACATACTTCATCAGATATGAAGGGACATGCTCTTTGTGCTACTTCAGGTCTTGGATTAGGGAGATGGCTTCTAGATACAGAAGCATCTCATCATATGGCATCTTCACAGTCTATGTTCACTTCCTTTGAGCCTTGCACTATGTCTCCTATTTTAATGGGAAACAATACTTAGATGAGTGTTACAGGGAAGGGGTCTATTATTTTTGGGGACAACACCTTTCAATTTGTCTTGTGTGTTCCTCACTTGAAAAACAACCTTCTTTCCATCTATCAGATCACACATGGAGGCAATGGGAGATATGTGGAGTTCACACCTGATTCAGTTATCATCAAAGACTTGGAGAGTAGAGTAGTTATTGCTACTGGGGTGGTGGATCACTCATATCGGTTGTATTCCTTTACATATTTTGCTATTGATGGTGCTTTTGTTCCTACAGCTATTCATCACACTTCTAGTGTGAATCATCATTCAGAGGAAACATTTGGCTTCTTGAACATTGGTGTTTTCACTTTGGATCTAGTTCTTGAGCCTTCCACTCTACCTACTATTGCTATTGTTGATACTTCTATGGCTACAGATGTGGCTTCTTCCATTTCAGTGCAATAGGACATAGTTCATCATTCATCTTTGGAGGTTTCTATTCAGTCTTCACCTACTTTAACTTCTTCATTGGTTGAGATCACACCTTCTTCTGTGGAGACATCTTGGGCTACACATGATTCACCTTCAAAGATTGCATTCATGAGGCCTCTTCCCTCTCACTTCTTTTAGGAGATGCAATTTCTTCGGTCTTTTTGGAGCTACTTCATTCTAGGGGGGCTATGTGGTCTCTTCATTCCTCTCTTTTGAGGGGGTTCATTCATGTATCTTTGTGATGGATGGTGTCCTTGGGGGGTCTTATGGAGTCCTCCATCTTTCATCACTTAGTTGTTTTTTGCATTCTTTTTGGGGAGGAGTTTTGTTCCCATGTGGTTTTCTCCTTTTCCCTGTTTGATTTAGTTTGCATTGCATTTGTACATGGGTACCTGATTAGGCCTTGTTTCTGAGACCTATCTTTGCTTTTATGCACCTTTTCCTAGTGTTTTAGCTACTCCCTAAGTTCATCTTAAGGGGGGTGTTAGAGTAATAAGGAATCTCAATTAATTTAATCATATCGGTTAATTAATTCACTTATTACTTTAGGTTTTCTTAAGCTAAACTTAGGCACATTAATAATTAATTATTTATTTATTAATTATTAAGTGTGCACACTAGGGTTTTCTTTTTAGGTTTTACTTTAGGGTTTCTTGATATCCTTCATAAGGATTGATCTCATTGTATTATCAGATTCTCTTAATGCATTTTTGCTTTGAGGTTTATAGAACATCTTCTTTGGTTCTAAATATCTTTTGTATGTGATAGGTATTTGCATGTAGGTGATTGTTGGGGTTTGTGAGGTTGGGCTTCTCAACTTCTTCAAAAACATACACATCTAATGGCATCATCAAACACGTAAAACCTCTCCAATGTTAGCCATTTTTCTTTATTTTTTAACTTTTGATGCAACTGTTGTTGACAATGGAGGCTGAATTACAAAGCAATGTGCTAGGATCAAAAAATTTGTAAGTGTTGAAATTCTAGGTGCCCTCCTTGAAAATGGGCACCCAACACGCTATGACTTAGCCAAATTTTTGATATTTTTAAATTTTCACTTTCCTTGTTTTGCTTTTTTTGTCAAAATCCAGTGACCTCTGTTTGGACATCGTTTCTCACAAATAAGTGAACAACTAAGAGTGAAAGTCAGTCAATCAGGAAAGCATGATCAAAACTGAGATGATTTATACCCACTACCAATCTCTAACACTACATCTGAATGATCTTTTGAGAAGCAGAACCAACTTGACGAAGAAGTTTAACGAATTTTTGAATGGAGTGAAAAATAAACTAAGGCACAAGAAGCTAGGCGCCCCTCCTTGACAAGGGCACTTGGCTTTGCTAGAGTTAGTCAAATTTTGATGTTTTTCAACTTTTCTTTGACTTCATTTTGCATGAAATTCCTCCATTTGATCCTTAATTTCCATTGTTTGAAAAATCCTCAACACTGGATGATGTATCAACTGAATAGCCTGAACATAACTGAGATGATCTCCTGCCTTTCATTGCCCTGAAAACTACTTTTAACTGCTTTCTATGTAACTGAATCAAGCTAGCAAGGGAAAATTGCATTTTTTTTAGGAGCATGCAAAAATTATAAGGCATGAAATGCTACTTTCCCTTCTTAGACAAGGGCACCCAAGCATACCAGAGTTATATTTATTTTCATGATTTTCAAATTTCTCTTTGCTTTGCTTTGTGTTTGCCAACTACTTCACTGTTTTGCATGTTTCATTTGGCGAGAGTCAAAAAATGACTAAGGCATTGATTGCTATGAACCTTGATTGGACAGGGGCGCCTAAACTTTCTAGTGTTAGAAAATTTTACAAATTTCACCATTTTTTAATTTGCCTCCTTTTTTCACTATTTTGCATGCATCTTTCACCATTACACATCATCTATGCAGCATTTGAGACTTTAAATCTAACACCTGGCAGTTGAATTTCCTTCATTGATGACTTCAGAGCTCATGCTTTGCTTTCTAAAAAAATAGAATTGACCCACCAGAGAAATACTAATGATTTGACGATTTTGATCGGACCAACCTGCTTGGGAAGTATTTTTGGCCAATCAGAATCAGTTAGGACCCTCCAAAGAGTGATTCTATTTTTAGAAAGTTTTACCAACATCCTTTTGACAACAAACCTAGAAAACCCTGACTCAAGTCTAAGAAAATTTCTATTTTTTAGAAACTTTCTAAAAATAGAAACTATTTTTTAGAAACTTTCTAAAAATAGAAACTACTTTTTAGAAACTTTCTATTTTTTATAAAATTTCTATTTTTAGAAACTTTCCAAAAAAAGAAAATTTATATTTTTAGAAACTTTCTAAAATAGAAAATTTCTATTTTTAGAAACTCTCTAAAAATAGAAAATTTCTCTTTTTAGAAATTTTGATTTTTGACGACAATTTTACAAGACTTTGACTACTTTTACAAAATACCTTAATTAAACAAAAAAAATTGATTGGGCACAACAATTAGCTCTGACTGGGGACCATGTTGGATACTTACAACAAGAGAACCAAGAATCTCTAGAATTTTAAGCATAAACTAGTGTCTTATCAGTTAGGCATCTAAGTTAGGATATTTCCTAATTACTTATCACAAGACTTTCCCTAAATAACCCAGGACATGACTTCCTAGATTACCTAAAACACGATAAAACCTTTACAAAATAGGGAAACATATCACGACATAATGCAAACATTACAAAAAGGAGAAACACATTTCAAAAATAGAAAAATTGAAGGGAAAATTATTCCATCCTCGTTGGAATGATATGCTTCAAATATTTCTCATTGTATGGAAACAAGAAGAGCCCTCCAACGATGTCGCTTATGCCTAAAAGGCTTCACTTATCTTCTAATGGGTATTGTAGGAGACAATTCCTCTAGGATGAAGATTCTCATATCTTCACACGCCCAAGCAAAGGCACCCTGACAAAATTCAGAATATGACACAAAGAGGGAAGCATATACCACTAGGCATCAGTTTTGTATTCATCCATCCTCGGGATGTCTTTGATGTTGAATGCTTCAAACCAGTCAATCGCATGCCAAACTCGATTTCTATAATGTCATAGGTGATCCTTTCTGAACTAGACATATCCTTTGATTGTCTCATCAATCAGCTCTACATCCCCTTTAACACATGGGAGTTCGATTCCCATGTCTTGACATTTTTGAGGCCTAACAAAAGTTCTTCTCTTTCAGCTTTAGTGAATTCCAATTGCAGGAAATATGTAAATGGGTGCAACTAATCTTTAGGGGAGATGATTGTTTCCCTTGCTCCTAAACTTGCAATTGAACAACCTGCATCAAACTACATTTTACATAACTTTGTATCCTCTATCAATTTATTTTCATGACAAGCAATGTTTTGGTCTTTAGTTTCTATCTCCAACAATGTCACATAATTACTATGACCCATTTCTTCCACTAGAATAGATGACTTGAGCAATGTAGACTAAATTGAAGCCTCTTTCTTTACATATTATATTATTTTGTCCAACAACTAAGGGTGATCATGAAGGTACTCCAATTGTGAAATCTTAACCTTGGTCTTCATCATGGAATCTACAATTTCAAAATTTGTTAAAGATGGGTTTTGAGCAACCGCTTTAACATTCACATGTGAATTTTTAAAAGTGGAAATTTTAGCTTTCTACCTCTCTTCTTCTTCCTTATGTGTTTCAAGTGTTGAGCACATGAAAACATAGGCATTTAATATCTTCTATTATTTAGTGAAAGAGAATAGTGGCAGAGGTCTTCTTCTTCAATAACGGGTTCACTTTGAAAGTATCTCGGAGCAGAGTCGCCATTGAATTTTTCCAACTGTGGTAAGACAACATTCGAACTTGGTGTAGGGAAAATACCTGAACTAGGTGCAACATTAACATATCCCATGATCTGATTCATTCTTAAATTTCAGGACATGTAGAACCGGTATGTTCATCGATCTCATGGAAAGAACAAAATACTGCATTTTGTGCAGCTTCAACTATTTGTCTTGGTGAGGTGTTGGCAACCACGGCCTATAATTATTGAAAGGATAAAAATTATTTCTCTTTAGTTGGTATGGTTGTTGAACTAGAGATCTAATAGAGTTCATCTTCATCTTTCCGTAAGTAATCATATTATCCTCCAACTTGATGGTGTGTACTTGTGCATCTGTCAATTCTATAATTTCTTTCACCATCTTTAGGAAGAAGGTTATCTCTAATGGAAGATCATTTATGAAATAGCTCATTAGAATCTCCGATGATGGATTAAGTGTAGAAGAAATTCTTGTAACAAGAGGATTAAATCTTGCTACAAACCTCCTCATGGGTTTGTTGTGTTCCATCTTTGAATTTGCAAGTTGGAAAAACAACAAATGACTATCTTCAACAAACTTGAATCTTTCCAAAAATTTCTCGCTCATAATTTCCCAACTTGTAATACAACCTGGCTCCAAGTGATTGAACTATTCAACAGCATTTCCCACAAGAGTCTCTACGAAGAGACGCATAGCAATGTCTTCATGGGCCACATGCAAGATGGTGTAAGACATTGTGAACGTAGAAACATGTTCATCCAGGTGTTGAGTTCCATCATCATGAAACTGGGGAAAGTGCTTCCTTGATCCCTTAGGTAACTCATGATTTTCCCACAAATCCAAAGGTCCAATGTTGCTACCCCAAGGTAATAGGGATGGACATCTCTAATTTCTATCACCCATTTCTTTTGGTTGGATCACAGGGTCTTCTTGCTTGACTTCTTGTTTAACCTCAGAAACTTTTAACATCTTAGGATCTACATTGAATGCTTCTCCAACTTCTATTTGTTGTGCTTTCCTTCTAATTGCATAATATTTGGTTGTTGAATTGGAGCAATAGGATTCTAGATGGTCATTCCGATGACACAAAGCGTAAACTTTCTTGAATTTTTATGCCTTGTGCCCCATAGTGGGCATCAAAAAACTATTGGCATTTCAATTCGCACCTCTAGAATGTGAATTAGAAATGGACAGCTATGCACGGTTGAACTACTCTTCAAATAAGGGGGCGAAGCTCCCTCTTCGTTGATGATGCTTAAAAGGAATACTAAACTATTCACCAATCTTTTTATTCTCGGCTAAGAGCACAAGGTTATAAAACTCTTTGTGTTGTACCTGAGGTTTTCACTTTTCTAAAACTTAAAGCTACAACTAGGCCTATTCTAAAGACGGTCTGAAAACTCAAGTAAATTTAGAGCTTGAGCTTTAGAAGTAAAAAAGGAATGATTTTATTAACATAGAAAAATAAATTTCTCCCAAATAACACCTGAAGACTCATTGTACTTATGAGATTTAAGCTAAAATAATGATTATGTAAGCAAATGTGTAAGATAAAATATTGAAAGAGATTGATACAGTATATCAAAGAAAAGTAGGCATGAGATTTCCTTCCTCAAGCTTCCAATAGCAATTACACTAGAAAAATATTGAACATAAACTTAACAATGATTTGCAACAAAGAGAGGCTTGCAAACTTGCTCTTACACAAAATAAACAAACACTGAATAATAAAGTTGCAAGAAAAAGTAGGCTCAACAATTTGTTATCACTTGATAATGGTTCTAAAGAAATGGTAAAGGCTACCCTTATTTATACACAAACAAGGAGTAGGGAACCCTAAAATCTCCTTCCTTTTACAACTAGACTTGCCAACATGCAAACTTCATTTCTAAGACTAAACAAAAGATCACTACAACTAACCACCTACTAAAATCAATTAATTGATTTAAAAGAAAGAAAAACTCCAACTATACATTTGATATTTCACAAAGAATAGATATGCATGAATGAGAACATCAAGTTTAACTTGGAAAAGGTATCAAGTTAATTGCTTCATTTTTATTTTTATTCTTAGAAAACATCGTTGCCCCAAAAGGTGACTCAGTCATTGATAATTTTGGCGGCTTTGAAAATGGAGTGATGGCCTTTTATAAATATATCCTCTTGCTTCAAAATATTTTTTTTTTTACCTCACAACTATTCTCTAGCATTCCTCTATTTCTTTTGCAGCTTTATGCTTCTGACACTTCTCCTGATTTTCCAATGGAAGAGTAATGTATGATGAAAATCTTGAATTTTGACTGTAAAGAAGCCTATGTCTGGAAAAGTTTTGCACAAACTACTAAAAATAAGTTGCTGATTTTTCTCTAAAAAAAAATCAAGGTCTAGGTTTTGTCAACAATTAAGTTCTGAAGAGACCCAGCTCATCAGATTTTGGAAAAGCTGAGGATTTCCCCAAAAAGTGCGAAAAAAGCATATTTTTTTGGAAATATAAAAATTTTCAATCTTCAAGAGGAGTAAAAAGTAAGTGGACCTAAATCGATGAAAATTGAAAAAATTGACCACCCATTTCTAAAATATGATGCCCTAGAAGATTGGACCATGAAAAAGCGTTCCTTTGTGCTTGCCAATCCCAAATCCATGAAGAAAACTGAAAAAGCACTCTGTTTGAGCCTCCAAAATCTTGATGAGATAAAAACAATGTTTTTCTTCATGTCAATGCCAACCTGTAAAATATGAAGAATGAATTCCAAAAGCCTTCTTGAATAGAGTTTGAAGGTGAAAAATCTCTTTCTTTGCAAAACCCTAAAATTTTGGAGTCTATGCATGAAGATAGAAACATTGCATGCAAAAAATCTAACTTCGTTTGCATGTGCAATGGTGAATTCCTATTTTATAGATGCAAAAAGAATTAGCAAAAACATATGCATCTGATGACATCATCAAACACTTAAAACCTCTCCAATGTTAGCCATTTTTCTTTATTTTTTAACTTTTGTTGCAACTACTACTGACGACTAAGGCTGAATTGGAAAGCAACATGTTGAGATAAAAAAAAATGTGTTGAAAGTCTAGGTGCCCTCCTTGAAAATGGGTGCCCAACATGCTATGAATTAGCCAAAATTTTTATATTCTCAAATTTTCACTTTCCTTGTTTTGCATTTTTCTACCAGAAGCTAGTGACCTCTATTCGGACGTCATTTCTCACCAATCGATGAATAACAAAGACTAAAATTCAATCAATAAGGAAATCCTGATCAAAACTAAGATGATTCATACCCTCTATTGATCCCCGACGCTACATCTAAATGATCTTTTGAGAAGCAGAACCGACTTGATGAAGAATTTTGATGAATTTTTTAATAGAGAAAAAATTAACTAAGGCACAAGAAGATAGGTGCCCCTCCTTGACAAAGGTGTTGGCTTTGCCAGAGTTAGTCAAATTTTGATGTTTATCAAATTTTCTTTGATTTCTTCGTTTTGCATGAAACGTCTCCATTCGATCCACATTTTTTGTTGTCTAAAAGATCTTCAGTAATGGATGATGTATCAACTAAATAGCCTGAACATAACTGAGATGATCTCCTGCCTTCACTAACCTGAAAACTGCTTTTTGTGTAACTGAATCAGGCTGATAGGGGAAAATTGCACTTTTTTGAGAAGCATGCAAAAATTCTAAGGCATGAAATTCTAGGTTCCCTTCTTGGACAAGGGTTCCCAAGCATGCCAGAGTTAGATTTATTTTCATGATTTTCAACTTTCTCTTTGCTCTACTTTTTGTTCACCAACTGCTTCACTGTTTTGCATGCGTCATTTGGCGAGAGTCAAAAAATGACTAAGGCATTGATTGTTAGGAACCTTCACTAGACAGGGGCACCTAAACTTTCCAATGTTAGAAACTTTTACAAATTTCACCATTTTTGAATTTTCCTCCTTTGTTCACCGTTTTGCATGCATATTTCATCGTTACACATCATTTGTGAAGCATTTGAGACTTTGAATGTGACACCTGACAGTTGACCTTCCTCCATTGATGACTTTGAAGCTCATGCTTTGCTTTCTAAAAAAACAAAATTGACCCACCAGAGAAATACTAATGATTTAATGATTCTGACCGGACCAACCTACTTGGGAAGTATTTTCGACCAATCAAAATTAATTAGGACCCTCCAAACAGTGATTCTATTTTTTAGAAAGTTTTGCCAACATCCTTTTGAAAACAAACCCAGAAAACCTTGACTCAATTCTATATTTAGAAACTTTCTAAAAATAGAATTTTTGATTTTTGATGATAATTTTACAAGACTTTGACCACTTTTACAAAATTCCTTAATGAAGAAAAAAAAATTGATTGGGCACAACGGTCTGGATGGTTAAATGGATTTTGGATTTATAGAGATGGTTTTGCATGTTTCACATGTTAACTAAAATATGTGGTATGTAGATCTGTGATGAGACTATATGCAAGGTGTTCTAGATGAAGATAGATACATGTTTGTTAGCTGTTGGAGGGTTTTTATTGATCTATGGTTACTCCTATGTGGGTTTGTTTGGAAAATCAAATCTAGCATTGATTATGGTGTTTGATTCCTAATTATCTATGTTTTACACGATACTAATGTGGGGTTGAATATATTTTTTAGCTATTTGAGATTGGAGCACTGATTATGATGTAAGCAAGGTGGTGGAAAACCCCAAACTATCTCAAACTGATCAGACACAAACAACATACTAGCCCTTGAAACACAAAGCACTCAACTTGAACCAAACTCTCACCAATAGGCTTGTAGCCTTCAAAACCCTACCTTACACAATATCTTTTAGAGAAGGTCATACCAAGGCCAACAAAACATCAATTTAGACTTTCCACTGAACCAACACAACTTTCCCAAAAGATTACAAGTGACTTCTTTGCAATAATGTTGAGATTCAATACAACACCCCAATTTTAGGCTACTAAATTAGCCCTATTTTCCAAAGGAAGTACTTCCTAATCACCTTGTTTTCACTCAAACTCTTTTGACAGTCTTAAATTGTGACTCAAAACCACAAAATCTTCAACCATTTCTCAAATACCTATCCATTTCACTGTTGGCCCATGAAACCCTCCATTTCCATGCAAATAACCTAGGGTTTACAGAAACTCCACTATATCAAGCTTATAAAACACAACCAATGCATCAAACAGGTCACAAATACCCTACAAAAGGTTAATCAACCCTTATCTATATGTCCCATCAACAATTTGACAAATCCCTTCTCAACCCATCATTTTCACATAGAAAATTGAATTTATCAACCCTAGGGCATCATTCCAGCCACACAAATTGCTTTCTCTACCTACCAAATCATCAGGACAACTAATTTACATTATTTAGGACCCATTCCATGAGAAATATTGGATACAGAAAGTGGAATGGGTCAAAATGACATTTTAAAAAGACCAACAATTAAAACTATGATAACAAGGCAGTTACAGAAAATGAGTGATTTATCCCTCCAAATACAAAATTAGACCCTCAAAATGCAATCAAATGAGAGATAAAATATGTAACTCCAAATCACAAAAGGATCCAAATTATTTAATGGTTGTACGGGTCCGTACAGTAAGAGCAAAGTTCAAAAAACACAAAATTTTGCAAAAAATGTGTTGTTTATTGCTTGGAAATCTTCAAACACAACTTCAACAACCATTGCTCGAGCTTATTGAAGATTTTTATACATTTTCCCTCCAAATTCTAACTGAAAATTCCTATAACTATTTTTTAAATTTCCATGACCTTCCACATTCTTAAATGTTGTAATATTGTCAAATTTTTTGCTTAACAATTTTTGCATTTTGTGCAACTTTTGTCGACTTGACACTTATAACCCAAAACTCACCCAATTACATACTAAATGGTCCTTTTAGACCTTATTTATCATAAATATACTCAAACCACCCCAATATACCTTTGAATCAACCACTGAACAACTTATCAACCCTCAAATGATCAAATTTTGACAATAAGTGTTTAGGTGCTCCTGCACCAGATTATGTATTTCTCCTTTGGGATGTTGCATATGTGTATATCTTGTAAAATTATCTAATGTGGATTCTATTTGGTAGGCCATATTCTTGGTCACCATTTTTACATTGGTATTCTTATTGTAGTGAGAAATGGTTATTGGAAGTACCTGATATAGTTGTTCATTTGAATCTATACTAGTTGTTTATGTTGCATGAGAAGCTTTGTTCACTTTGAGTAGAGTATAGGCAATGATATTGGTCATGATGCCATGTATAACTTGGTATTACTTTCAATGGGAGATTTATGAAGTTACAAAATGTGTTATATCTTCTTCGTTTCAATATTTTAGTTCTAAGTTATTGTTGCAGTGTGTAGTGAGCCATGGATAATCTTTGGTTAGAATATGGATGGTCTTTTGCAATGGTTTTTGGTGTCATAAGGAGCTCTTAGATTCTGCCTTTAGATTGTAGTGAGATTTTAATGACATCTTTAGTTCAATTGAAAAATGATGTTTGAAAGTTATATTTTCTTGGTTTGGAGATTGTGGTTGTACTTTACCTTTTTGGGAGCTCATAGTTTTGAGTTCTTTGATTGTGTTGGGACCATAGAGGATCTTCAATTAGGATATTTTTATCATGATGCTTGGAAGGCTTGGTTACATAGTTCAGTGGGAGCTTTGGCAGTGATGTTGATTCATCATTTGATGGTGGATGGTTATGTAATATCCTTGGAGGGGATGTTAGATCATGATGTCATGATATATGTTCCTGATTTTATAGTTGGAATTTTGACAATGGTCATGTTTGGTTCTCTTTGGTTTTGAGTATTAATCATTTTCTTGGAGCTTCATTATTTTGCAAGGTTGCATTTGAAGTTGTCATGGATTGATTGGTGGATGCTCATGGAGACTAGAGATACTTGGGTGAGGCTAAGAGTTTTCTTATTTATGGGATCATATGTTGAGATGGTTACTCTTTAGTGAGGATTTCAATAGAAAGACTGAGGATCCTACACCTGGTTATGGATGTGAATCCATTATGGACCTAAAGAGAAGATTGTCATTTCTTGGTGTTATGTGTATAGAAAAATATTGTATCCCACTCTTGGTCTACTCAGTAAGTGAATGATCTAAGAGGTATTTCCCACCTAATTATCAGATGCATTCTTTATTTTGTATCTTGTCTTCTCATATGATTTAGTCTTGAATATAAAATTTTTGAGGACTTGTTAAGAAGATGCATGGTTTATGGATTTCCATTGTTCTCCTTGTTTTGGTCTTGAGCTATGATTCTAGTTCTAAGGACTTATTTGGAGAGCTATAGAAAATGGTTTGTGGCTTTGGGAATATTCCATTTGTTATGGGAATGATTGGTTGGTTTGATCTACCTTCGATATGATAGGTTTACATATATTGTTGTCATGTTTTCACTTTATTTGAATGTTAGGTATTGATATCCTTTCAATTTGGGAATGGTGAAGGAGATCTTACATTACACAGATTGGTACGTGCTAGTGTGGAACAAGGATATGTTTTGATTTGAAAGATTCTCTCTTTGGTCATGGTATTCTTCCTAGATGTTTTTTTTCACATGGTTGAGTGTGAATAACTTGGGAGAAATATGGAGACTAATGGTGAGAGAGGTATTGCAGCATATTTGTTTATAGGATTTACATATCATTATATGTTTCCTTGACACCATGTAATAGAGGAATTAGCCACATCCTCTATGTGCAGTATCATAGATAGACTTGATATGCCTTGATATATTTTTTAGAATTAACATTACTCATGCAGTGGGAGTTTCTAGATATATGTCTAGATATCCTCTATGATATCTTGGTTTGCTAGTTACTGATATGATTATGAGTTTGAATGTTTCATTGGATTTGGATCTATGAGTTATGCAGGTTATGGATTAGCTACCCACTTTCTTGCAATGGGATGATTTATATGTGGACTATCTACATCCATGAGATTGTTTCAATGTTTATGCAAACTTATTAATTGACCTTGTCTATGGTCATTTGTACATTGGTATGTTGCAATGAGATAGGAGGATGAATATACAAAGACTTGATTGCATATTTTTGGTTGGTTTGTTGATGGCATGAAGTTCTATCTATGTTTGGTATACCTTGGTTTGAGGTATGGTTAGCTTGGATGAGTTGCATTTTTTTATGGTTGTTATTCCAGGTGGTATGAATAAGGTAACTACTCAAATCCTTTGTTATCATTTTAATTTTATGCTTATGTTCATGTACATATTGGTGTAGGTTTCAGTGACAGTTGATATGTTTCACCTTGGCATGTTCCTTTTTCTTCCACAAGTGGCATGTTGGAGGATGTGAAGGAGTCTTTTCTTGATGGCATTTATCATGGTTTTTCTTGCAGGTATCTTGTTGGAGCATGAGAGCATGGTGGATATTTATATGGTACATGTTTGGCTAAGGGATTCTTTTCCCTTGTTTTTGATTCCTATGGGTGTATTTACAATGTCGATGTCAAGTGGGAGAATGTTAGGATTAGGTGTCATCCACCTTGTAAATCCTATGTCATGGTTCCAACATCCTTGGAAAGTGTCCCTAGGCACTTAGGGTGAACTAGAAAAATATTTTGTAATATTATTTCTCACTATTGTTTGTAATATACTCATAAGGGGTGATGGGTCCACTAGCAATGGTAAAGGTGGGTTGTGGATATAAGTATTTAATATTGTTTTTCCCACATGTGGATGGTTAAAATGGGATAATAAAAGATAAAGGAAATGATAAATGAGTGACTGATGGGATTCTCCAAGTAGGTTCTTGGAAAGAGGAAAAAAGTGGCATTTGGTTTTCCATCATTTATTTCATTTAATGTAATGTTTATCTTCTCAAGTTTGGGTGCCCAACTTGGATGGAAAGTATTGGATCCAAAATTGATGTCCTTTCACATTTCGAGGAGGTAATCCGAAGTTGGGTACATTTGGAATGAAAGGTCATCTTTGGGTGTCTTGTTTGGTGAATTAGATGCCTTCACAATTCTATAAAATCGGCCCCTTGGATGTAGAACTAAGAAAGAAATAGTTGAATGTAGTGTTACTCTATAGGAACAAGGACAAGTGGAGGCATAAGGAGGTTGTTCACAAGTACATAGGTGCTTCAATGTTGGAGGAAAAGAGAATGGAAGTGGTTGTATTGTAATCTCATTTATTTGATGATAATGCATACTTGGCCTCTCTTCTTGGCTGATTTTTTCCTGCAAGGGTTTCTCCACGTAAATCTTGTGTTATGTGATGATATTATGTTGTTGATTTGTGTCTCTTTGCTGTTATCTTATGTTGATGATATTCTTTATTTATTGTTGTTATAATTTCACATAAGGTAATGTTTATAATCAAGTTATGTTGGCTATTTTTGGCATCATAAAGAAGGATCTAATCATGGTATTTTCATATTAAGGCAACTTAATTTTAAGATTTGCATATAAGTTTCAGATTTTCATGTTGTTGTAGTCCAAGCCTTGTATCTCATCCATTGAGGTCATATTTGGATAGAGATTGAATTCCCCAACAATTAATATTGAACCTGTTTATTTCTCATCATATCCTCCTTTTGTGTCATCCTAAAAATTGTTGGTGTGAATAAAGTCTTGTACCTAGTTAATTTTTTACTAGGGACTTAGGGGACTTATTCACATGTTAAGTTTACTTAGGATATAAGCTTTCTTCTTGAAGTCTTCGTTGTCTTATCTATATTTTACATTATCCTAGGTAGTTATGATTTAGTTGTCTCATGTGATAGGATTAAGACACTTGTCATGATCTTGTCTAATCCTATCTCTCACCTTTCCTTTATAAGAAAGGCATCTCTTGCATATTTTGCATCTTGATCATATTGTATCATATTGTAATTATTATTTTGTGGAATAACATCTTTCATTGTTGATTCTCTCTATTGCTTATGGAGGTTATTTGGTGTTGCAGATTGAAGATATTGGTTGCTCACTTCAACATGGTATCAGAGCTTTGAATCTAGAAATCCCCTTCCTTTTTCTTAGAGATTTTCTACCATCATGTTTTCTATTGTGATTTGAGTTTCTTTTATGATCTTGTAAATTCCTATATGCTCTTCTCTTGTGTTTCAATATGATCTTGACAATCAGAAAGGATTTGCATATATCTATTAATCCTATATTGCATCTATGCTTCTTGGTGAGATCTAGTGATTGCAACACTTTTTTCTATAGTAGTAGTATTTTTGGCTATTCCATTGCATCTAGGAGGCTCGAGAAAGTCATATTTGGCTTTCGTTTCACTCAATTTGGTCACCATTTGCAACATTAGAAAACAAGGGTTTGAAGTTCAAATCTAGGAAACAATTTTTTATAGGATCATTTTTGGCAAAACATAACCTTGTCATTGCATCCATGAGATCATTTCCATGAATTTTGATATATAATTTTCATATATTTGGAAAAAGTTGTTTTTGAGGCAAAAAAAAAATCTCGAGCAGGTCGTACAGCCCCTCGAGCAATCGGTACAATTTTATTGCAGAAATATTATTTAAATAATTTTTGCATATAATAATCTCCAGGCTAAAATTTGTATTTTATCAAACAAGAAATATTTATTAAAAAATTGGGGGTTGTTAAGATTTTCTACATATGCATTTGTTTCATAGGAGTTTTTGTAGGATCCATATTCTTCTATCAGCTTTGACCAACTAGTACACGAGTACATTAGTAGAATTTTTTAGTCGGTTCTTTTCCTTCACCAGTCATAATTCCCACCAGATTCTCTTTAACCTGTCATCAATTATTAATCCCTCAGCTCTATTGCTAGCCAGGGGGGCTAAATCGTCAACCGGTGGTGCATGGGGATCACCACTACTCTCGATGCCCACCCTTAGCTTCATCACCACCCATCGAGCAGTGTTTTTTCCTACCTACAAATCCTACGGTCACATGGGTGATCAACCACTAGCCCTTGGAGGGCTAAAAATTTGCAGCCAATTAGCCTGCCAAGTGCCAAAAATAGCAATTTTTTTAAAACACCATAACTTTGCATCAGAGTATCAAATTTTTGTAAACAAGATATTGGTGGAAAGGTGGTTCAATGAAATTCATAGTGGTGTAGGTGATTTTTGTATATTTTTCCTTTTTTTTCCAATTTTTCAGCCCAAAGGTACATGTGCATTTATTACTTGTAACTAGCATAACTTTTGCATACAAAGTTGAAATTTGGAAAACTTTTTTTTGAAATTACTCAAAAAATCGCAAGGAATCCATTTGTAACCCCTATTTTCATTTTTGACAAGACATTTTTCAAAAATTCTAAAAATCATCGTGTGTTATAAAAAATTGATTTGAGCTTGTCACTTGTACAAATTGCAAAATTCCATCATTATAATTTGCTCGATGGTTGAAAATTCAGTTTTAATACATTATGGGGGGTGAAAGGAGAAATTTAAGTGCCACATTGTCTTATTTCTCTTGGTGTTCTCTATCCAACATGGTAGATCTAAGGCAAATTGAACCACTCACTCCTCACAATTATCATACATGGAAGCTAAAAATGACTCAATTATTACAATCTAAGGGTCTATGGAAAATGTTAGAAGCACAACAACCTAAATTCACAAGGGGATATGAAAAATTTACCCATAGATGTAAAATGGATGAAGAAAAAGGGCTCACTGGCTTACATGTATCTAATAACTTGTTTCATGTTGCAGAGCGTAAAACACCTAAGAAAGTTTGGGAAAAAATTGAAGATTTGTATGGTCAAGTCAATCAGTTTAGAATATTGTAACTTCAAGCGGATTTACAATCATTCTCTCTAGCTACATTTCCTTCTATTCAAGATTTTCTTCCATAATTCAAACTAATTTTGTCACAATTAAAAGGATGTGGGCATGATAAAATAGATGATGAATGTATCTTCTTAATTTTGTCTAAGTTAAGAGGCCTTTATCAAATGTTCTCTTCTACTTTCTATTCTACTATGGATGACATGGGGAAAGGTTATAAAATTCCTTCCTTTGAGTTATTTTGTGAATCTTACTAGGGAGCAAGCCAAGTTGGTTCAATTGGATGCACTACCTAGTTCTAAGAATCAAGCTCTAATAGCTCAATCCTCCAAGGGTAAAGGAAATAATAAGAAGAATTCAAGACATAATTATCTTCAGTTAATGAGTTTCCCTCCAAAAAAAAGAAGAAGAACAATTAGAATTCCACTCCACCTCCTTCTTCTTCTACCTTTGGAGATTCTTCTTCTAAGTCGAAGAAAAAGAAATGAGAATCTTTTTCATTTTGTGGAAAAACTAGGAATGATGAGTCTCATTGTTTCAAGAGACTAGAGGCCTTTGGGGAAGCTATGAGGAGACATAACATTTCAGTCACTAAGTCTTTTTCCATTGGTAAAGGGAAAACTCTTTCAGAATGTGCCTTGCATACTTCTATTAATAGTTGGATTCTTGATTTAGGTGCTTCACATTAAATGACCAATTTGTGTGATCTTCTTGATTCCATTGCTCATACTTCTACTTCTCAGATTGTAGTTGGGAATTCTTCACAAATTTCAATTTTGGGGACAAGCTTCGTTCAGGTGCTAGATGGGTGCATTGAGGATGTTCTTCTTGTTCCTGATATTTTAGCGAATCTAATCTCCATATATCATATTTTCATTTTGGAGATAGAATTCAGTTGAGTATACTCCATAGAATGTGACTATTAGACAGTTGTAGGATCCTAAGAAGGTTGTTTCTACAAGGATAGTTGATCATGAGAACCATTTGTATCGGTTTGATGGCTTTGATTCTTCAACAGGTTCATGTTTTATTACTCATGTTGATTCAATGAGAAAACTTTGGCATGAAATATTTGAGCACTTGAACTATAGATATCTTCAGCAGATGCATGCACATAACTTAGTGTTTGGTCTTCCAAAGATCTCTTGCACAGATGGTGTTTTTCAAGCATGTGTTCTTAGAAAACATCAAGATCATTTTCCTAAGGGTCAAGCTACACATGCAACCATACCCTTGATTTGGTCCATAGTGATATCATGTCATTCCCAACTCCTTCATTTTTTAGGCGCTAAGTATGTGCTCACTTTCATTGATGATTTTTCTGACACACATGGGTCTACTTTTTGAAGCTCAAGAGTGAGGTTCTCACCATCTTCGAGACCTTCAAAACATTTGTGAAGCAGTCAGGTTTTTCTCTTCGATGGATATACACCAATAATGGGGAAAGTATGCCAATCAAGCATTTCAATATTTTTGCAGTGAGCATGGTATTCTTTATCAGCACATGGTCCCTTACACTCCTCAACAAAATGGCATGATGGAGAGGAAGAATGGGACTTTATGGGAGAAGGCCAATTTTATGATTTAGTCTAGGTCCATGGGTTCAGCATTTTGGCCTGAAATTGTCAATTGTTCCAATTATATTCATAACTATATGCCTCACAAAGAAATGTGGAATATGACTCATGAGGAGGCTTGGCCTCATCACAAGCCTAATGTATCCTTCATCAGAGTATTTGGTAGTGAGGTTTAGGCATTCATTTTAGATGGTCAGTATAAATCAATGGAGAAGAAGAGTCAGTGGTATATTTTTGTTGGCTATTGTGAGGATGTGAAGGCATGCATATTTTTTATCCTGACACATGAGAGGTTAATTTTTGTCGTGATGTTCAATTTGTTGAGTCTTTCACCTAGATGGATCCCCCTTCCACCTCTTCATCACAACCTACTCAATCTTCTTTAATTAAGATTTTTTGCTTCTTGAGGAATATTCTAATGATGGTCTTGATCCATCTCCTCCTAATCCACCCACTAGACCATGATGGGCTTGTACTACTCTTGAGGAGTCTGTTCCTCTTATTGATGATCCCACAAACACTCCCCTCACTCATTCTCAGACTTCAGGTGTTAGTATTTTGATTCATTCCATTTCGGATGATCCTCAGAAGTTTTAAAATTCTCTCAATATTCCTAAGTGGGACACTACTATGGCTAAGGAGTATTTTTCTTTGATGAAGAGTCATACTTGAGATCTTGTACCTCTTCCTAAGGGAAGAAAGTTGGTTTAGTGCAAGTAGGTGTATCATACAAAATATGCAATTGATGGTTCCATTGACAAGTACAAGGCTCGTCTTATTGGAAAGGGGCTTTCACAAGTTGAGGGAGTTGACTATTCCAATACCTTTGTTCTTGTTGCAAGATGGATTATATTCATCTTGTCCTTGCTATAGTTGCATCTCAAGGATGGTCAGTGTATCAAATGGATGTGAAGAGTTTTTTCTTGTATAGGATCTTCATAAGTATATTTATAGGGGGCAGCTTCGACATTCATTGTATGGTCTCAAATAGGCCCCTTGACCTTGGTATGAGAAGATGGATAGTTTCTTGCTTGTTTCTAGGTACTTGTCGTCATTTTGATCCTACAATTTATACTCAAATACATGGAGAGGATCTTCTCATTCTTGTGCTCTATGTGATTCTCACAAGGAGTTCCACTTCCATGATTCAAAGTACTCAGTGAGAATTGATGGATCGATTTGATATGACTGAACTTGGTCTTTTGCATTACTTCCTTGGTCTTCAAGTTCATCAGACTTCTGAGGAAATATGTATTTTCTAGCAGAAGTAAGCTCTTGATTTTCTTCAGTGATTTTGCATGGTTGATTGGAAGCCTACCCCCACTCCTTTTTATTCAGGTAGCATATACTCTCATATCTCCCCCTCTATAATAGTCCTTGTATTTCTTAATAAATTTTTCCTTCATAATTTTTCAATCATCCATTGCATCTCATTCTAATCCAATAAACCACCTCAAGGCAGAGTCCTTGAGTCTAGTTGGGAGTAGTTTCAATTAGTGTGCATTAGTGGTATATTCATAAATTTTTCAAAGGACATAAAATCTGAACATGAACATATCAAGGTCTTCTATAATGAGGTCATGAAAATTAAGAAGATCAGAGGGTGGAATATTGTTTATGGCAGCATGTCCTACCTAATCAAAAATAGGGAACTGGAAAGTTGTGTTTTTAGGTGGTTCTTATACTTGTACATCTCCCATTGTGGTGTGGAAGTTGTGACTAAGGGATAAGGGAATATCTTGAGAATGGGGCTCATTGGACCCTTGGCTTGAAGTAATTACAAAACTAGCTTTGGGATGTTGTACTTCAATAATCAAAGGTTCACTTGTCTACCCTACTTCAATTTCTTCCACTAGTATAGGTATATCTTCATGAGGGTTGTTTAATGGAAGAAATATCTCTAAGGGATCTCTAATGAGTACAAGATTATACTGAGAGGTGGGTGAATCTTTTGGAAAAAAATTCATTGATGTCAAAGGTAGACAAGGTTTTCAAAGATTTTTTCATGGAGATTGTTGGAATGATTTTCATTGATGTCAAGAAGGTGCATGAAAAGAGAGTGATGTCACTAACATCAAAGGCATATAAGTGATATTTTTGAAAAGTTTATTAACATTGATATCAAAGGTTAAATCAATATCAAAGGATAAAGAACATTGAATGAAGGACATCGAATAACACCATAGACCACTAATAATTTCAAAGAGAAAATTGCATTATTTGAAGGTGGTTAATGGCAAGTTCACAATATCAATTTACATTATATGCTAGCCGAATTCATTATAACTATTATGTTGGTAATGGTGCCCAATATATATTAATCATGGAGTGATTTATATATAAATAAATGCAACAATGATTAATTAAAGTCAATATATTAAAGGGCTACAAATTAGCTATGTATAGTGATCAATATAAATAGTGAATGATTAAGGAAAAGCAGTGATGAGTATCATTTATATTACAAGGTAGAGATTAATACAGATAATAAGGAGAAATAAATGAGTGGTCAACCATACTTGGTAGGAGTATCATATACAAGTGGCCAACCACTTTAAAAGAAAAATACGGTGACTCGTATAAATAAGTGCCCAAGTTTTAGGAAATAATTTATATGAAAGTCAACAAATAATTAAGTTTAAAATGGAAAAAATTCAAATTAGCAAAGGGTAGCAATGGATATTTATGAAAGGTCGTGGCCATTCAATAGGTTATCTCTTTTAAAAAATATGTCTCTTTTCCCTTCAGATTTGAAGATATAAAACTGAGATATGAAATGTGGATTTAAAGTAACAATTCAATGATGTATTTTTGAGAAAAAAAAGTCGATTAAAAAGAGATAAAAGAGTAGAAATATGAATTGTAATTCAGAATTTTTTTAGTATATATGCATCCCATTTATGAATGTTAAATGCATATATATCTAATGAATATTTGTGAAGAGTAAGAAAAGATTGTGAAGTGAATTATGATCAATAGTGTGAGAAGAATTAGTGCATAGATTGGATCGGACTTGTGAGAGATATTTTGCATGATACTAACTAGATTTGGGAAGGAAGGTTAACTTTCTGAGTGTGGATCAAATTATTTTTTGGATCAGACTTGTAATTTTTTATTAGATGTGTGATAAAATTTTATTATGTGAAATGTGATCAAGAATATTACATGGTGTGTGTTTAGATTTGAGAAGGAAGAGAAGTTGTAGTTGGATCAAAAATGTGTTTTTATCAAATTTGGTGGAGTTTATTATATCACCATTGAATAATTAAATAGGTTGGATCCTCTCGAATAGAGGTTGGAGCCTCTTGTTGGGTTGAATCTCAATTTGTGTGGGGGTTGGAGCCTATAAAAACAAGGTTGAAGCCTCTTGTAGGGTTGGAGTTCAGTTGAGTGGGGGTTGAAGCCTCCAATAGGTTGGAGCCTATAATTATATAAAGTGGAGATTGGATTCTCTAGTATGTTGGAGCCTACAAGAAGAAGATTAATCTATAATATATAAGCAATATTTTAGTGTGGTTTTTCCCGCAAGGGTTTCCACATAAATCAATGTTCTCACTATGTTCTTAATTGCTAGATCTTACTTGAATTTTTTCATTGTGATTGGTTAAGTTTTGAAATATAAAAGATTATTAGATATTGATGCACCCCCCTCTCAGTATAACCTTGTGCTCATCAATTAGTATCAAAGTGGGTTCCTTCACAAATAGTCTAACTGCTAGAAGGTATATTTGAGGAGTGTTGTGCAGTTTTCGCACACACGCCCGGCTAAAAGAAGGGACCCTCTTTTTCTTTCATTCTTGGTGTTTTGGCCCTTTGATTTTGAGGATTTTTTTGCCTTGGCATGTGCCTAAATGATTATCATACTCGTGAAAATCCCCTTTTGAGGAAACACTTTGAAAATCTTGTGTTTTGCGATATATTTCGGGTTTTTCTCTGTATTCGGGAAAATTCCCTTTGGGCGGAATTCCCCGAATGCCCTGAAAACACAATGGAGGTTGCTTTGCATTGTTTTCATAAATTCTAGGACTTCACGGAATTTTGTCTGGTTTGGATTTTCCCAAAACTCCGTCGTGCCTTCGGATTCTTGAGCTCGCTGTCTTTTCGACGCATTTATGCCTCCTGTACAATCTTAAAGTTTTCTTTTATTGGATTTAATTGGGATTTATGATGAGAATTTGTGTCATTTTCCTTGTTATGAGATTTGAGGAGCTTGATTTTGACTTGCTACTGCTAGATTGTGCATTTGAGGTTGTGATCAATCGTTGTAGTAGAGTTTTCTGGTGACCACTTGCATTTTGCTCGGACTTCAGGGTTTCTTGCCAATTGCTATTATTTTGATTTCTTTTTTCTCATGGTATGTACATGTTGCCTTCTCTTTTAATGAACAAATTGAATTTTCTTTAGGGTTTTTATGTGTATGCTTTGAGTTGGGATTTCACTGTTGTAAAGTCCAGTAGCAGGGCTAGGGTTTCTGGTTTTGGTTTCATGCCCTTCCCTGTAGCTCGCGCTGCCTTTCCTTATGCTTGACTATGATTCAGTGCGGTTAATTATTGCTATGTTTGATTCTTAGTTTCATTTCATGATTTCCCATGTCGAGCTCTGGTTTGACCTAGAAGTCCCCGACCTTTGATAAAATTGCATCCTAGGCAAAGTGAAACTTGTTGTCCATTGTCCAATCTGATAATCGCCCTATCTTAGTTAAGTTTTGGGAGAATTTGTGTGAAGGATAACATAAATGAAAAGGTGAGTTGGATCCAAGTTGTGTTGTCATGGCGATTTCTTAGGGTTTCCTTTGTTGAAATCATTGCTCATATTGATTGAATCTCATTCAGATCGATTGGAAACCTTGGTTGTTCATCTTGCACTTTAAATGACCTGAATCCAAAACTAAATCCCCAACTTCTTAATCGTTTGATTGATCTAGGTGAAATCCTAATGAAGTCAAATATTTCAGGTTTTCAGACACCTCGCGGATTTCCTTCACTTTAGGACTTCCTCGATTTTCCATCGCTTTATTGATCTCCCGAAAATATGCTTAAAACATGAAAATTACGCTGACTTCGGGAAATTTTGTTTCCTCTGGATTTTAGAAAAACTTCTTTGCCCCTTCATTTTCCCAAAATTTGTGAACTATTGCCATTTTCGTATATTTTCGTCCTTGGCGGAATTCTCTAAAATCTTGTTGAAAATGAAGAATTGAGAGATAGCATGAGTTATTAGTTAATGATTGTGCATCATGTGATCAATTTGAGTTATTTAAAGAGGTGCCATGTTTCTTAACTGATGAAGGTTGATTAAATGATTGTTGGAATTTTTTGTGCTTGTTTTGTTGAATTCTGTCTGGCTTGGAATTTCCTAAAATTTCTCTCTGGTCTGAATTTTGTGAGAAGACTAAAATTCGAACTTTGAAAAAAGTAATCTTTATGAGATTCTGGGGATTTTTTTCACCATGGTTTTGATTATCAAGGTGAAGAAAGCTTGCAATATGAACTTAAATAGGTGAATGAAAATCTAAAATATGTAGATTAACCTTTAGCCTTAGTGTGAAGAAAGAATGAGAGAGAGAGAGAAGAATCATAACACATGCAACAACAGATTTACGTGGAGAAACCCTAAAGGGGAAAAACTCCACCACTAAAAGAGAGGCAAGTATATTACTAATATTATGAAATATTACATGCAGCAATAGACTTCTCTTATCATCCCTGTAAAATCCTGTAGCACCATGTTACCTTGCAAACCTGCAAAACAAAATTGAATAACTCTAGCTCAAGGCCCCTATTTAAAGAGATTTGTGAGGATGAAAACCACCATGGTTTCACCAAACAATAGGCAGAAATACCACCTAGAAAAACCCATGCCTCCCTTCATGAATGGGTCATGACATCCTAAAAATAGCCTGTTATAGATGCTCTTACAGCTGTCATAAGGCATAACTTATGCATGAGCACCTAGGGTCAAAGATAGCATATTCTGTCATAGAAATCTGACATACTTGTCATAGGATTATGTCATACTATCATAGCATCTTATGAAAACTATCATACATGTCATAGATGCTCTTACAACATCCTAACAACCTCGTTCTAGAAGATTCCAAGTGGGACACCTAGCTATTTTGTCCTTTTCCTAAATGACAAACGGTAATGGTAACACTACATTTACATTGTCTCTTTCACCACCATTGGTTAAACAGTTTCACCTCTTATGGGTAAATGTTGAAAAAACTTTAGGAGAATAATTAATTAAAGGATTTACAAGGTTGATGGCACCTAAATCCTAACATTCTCCCACTTGACATCATACATTTTAAATTACACCCATAGAGATACAATTACATAGAATTAAGTACGGTGATCAAGGCCCATGGCCTTTCTGCACCAAGAGAAATTTTTTGTGGTGACTGGCTTTGTAAGAGAATCTTTAACATTATCCAAAGTGTCAACTTTTTCAATCAAGACCGATCCATTCTCAACCATTTCTCGCACAAAGTGATACTGAACATTGATCAACATGCTTAGTACGAGCATGATACATAGTATTTTTAGCCAAACATATGGCACTCTGACTATCACATCCAATCCTCACTATCCTGCAATCAAAACCAATACCATTACCAAGTCTATGTAACCAAACCGCCTCCTTAGAGGCATGTGTAGCAGCCATATACTCTACTTCAATTGTGGACAAAGAAACTATAGGTTGTATTTTACTCATCCAACTTATTGCACCTCCAAACAAAGTAAACACATAGCCACTAGTGGACCTTCAACTATCCAAGTCACCTGCCCAATCTGAATCAACAAAACCCTATATGTCCAATGACTTATCAACATTGTTAGTACCATGATAAACCAAATAGTAATTAGAAGTGCCTCGCAAATATCTAAATACCTTTTTAACAAAATTCCAATGTTCTTTACTAGGGTTAGACATAAACCTGCTTAGAACTCCCATTGCTTGGGCTATATTTGGTCTAGTACAAACCATTGCATACATTAAACTAACAACATCACTAGTATAAGGAACTTTAGACATTTCATCAATATCATCATCCAATTCAAGACACGTGTCTAAACTTAACTTAGTACCAACAGGAAATGGAATATTTACTGGTTTGCAGTCCTGCATATTAAACCTCTGCAAAATAGTGTTAACATACTTACTCTGACTTAACCAAAGCTTTATGTGAACTCAGTCCCTAATGATTTCCATCCCAAGAATATATTTAGCAGCCCCTAAATCTTTCATATCAAATGTGCTATAAAGATGAGTTTTAAGTTCCCTAATCATTACCTTATTGCTACCAATGAACAACATATCATCCACATATAAGACAATAATTAGTATGTGATCATCAATAACTTTAAAATAAACATAGTGATCCTCTTCACTTCTAACAAAACCCATCTTTAATGCAAAAGCATCAAACCTCTGGTACCACATCCTAGGTGACTGTTTCAAACCATATAGAGATCATTTTAACCTGCAAACCAAGTGTTCTTTTCCTTTCACAACAAAACCGTCAGGTTGTTGCATATAAATTTCTTCCTCGAGATCCCCATGCAAGAAAGTAGTTTTAACATCCATTTGTTCTATTTTTAAATCATAAGCAGCGGCAATGGATAAAAGGAATCTAATAGAAGTTAATTTAGCAACAGGAGAGATCATTTCACCAAAATCAACTCCCTCTCTCTGGGAGTAGCCCTTGGCCACTAATCTGGCCTTGTACCGTTCCAACTTACCGTTTGCACCAAACTTCTTTTTATATACCCACTTACAACCAATGTCCTTTCTTCCTTTGGGAAAACTAAAAAGATTCCAGGTGTCACAATTTTTCAAAGACAACATCTCATCTTGCATGGCCTGCATCCAAGACTCACATTCTTCTGAATAGAGAGCCTCCCTGAAAGATCTAGGTTCATCATCAGTACATATCAAAGCAAATTTACAATGATAATCAAGTGGGATATACCTGTCAACTAGATTTCATTGTCTTGTGGACCTTCTCAAAGGTGGAGTAAGAGATTCTTCCTCATGTTCATCCTCATTTTTTTCAACTTCTTCTGTTACAACAGATTCTTCAGAACTCTCTTCTTCTTCTCCATCTTCTTGTCCATCTCTCTGTTCTTCCACATGTGCATCTTCTTGCTTAGTTTCAAAATGCACTATTTTTTACTTTTCCTTTGGTTTCTCATCTTCAGAGTTAGCTCTAAATTCCCTAAAAATAACATCTCTAGAAAATATCATCTTTCGTGTTAGTGGATTCCAAAGTTTATAACCTTTAATATTTTCACCATAACCTACAAAGATGCATTTCTGAGATTTGGGATCCAATTTAGACTGCTTCTCTTTAGGCACATGAACAAAATCCTCACAACCAAAGACCCTTAAATTTGAAACTGAAGGCTTTTTACCCAACCACATTTCATAAGGTGTTTTATCAACAAGAGCTTTACAAGGAGATCTGTTAATTAAATAACAAGCAGTACCAATAGCTTCTGCCCAAAAACATTTATCTAACTTAGCACTACTTAACATGCTCCTAGTTCTTTCCATTAATGTACGGTTCATTCTTTCTGCTACCCCATTTTGTTGTGGTGTGTAAGATGTAGTCTTTTGCCTAACATTTCCTGTATGTTTTCAAAACTCATCAAATTCCTTAGAACAGTATTCACCCCCATTGTTAGATCTCAATACTTTTATCTTATAATCTATTTTCTTTTCAACCAATGCCTTAAATTCCTTACATTTGGTGAAAACTTCAAATTTTGTATGCATAAAATAAATCCAAGTATATCTTGAGTAATCATCAATGAAGGAAACATAATAACGTGGTCTACTCAAAGAATTTGTATCCACTGGACCACATACATCCAAATGAATTAGTTCTAACAATCCATTAGCTTTACTAGTTCCTTTAGGAAATGATGACCTGTTTTGTTTACCAAACACACAATCCTCACAGAAATCATTTTTACCAACAAAATAATCAGAAATATCGTCTACTAGTTTCTTATCAAGTATGGTCCTAAGACCCTTTTCACCAATGTGACCCAATCTATGGTGCCACAACATACATGCATTTTCAGTGCTAGTTACAAAAGAGGAGTTACAAAAAGTAGAGGCATGTAACGTAAACAGATTCCCTGTCTGAGATCCTTTAGCAACCACCAAACTTTCCCTTGCCATCCTGCAACCAGACTTGTCAAATGTCACATTCATTCTAGAATCATTCAACTTGGAAACCGAAATTAAACTTTTTGTAAGTCCTGGAATATGTAAAACATCATCAAGGATTTTAACCCTCCCATCACTGAAACACAACTTTACCTTTCCTCTACCAAAAATATTTTGTGAGTTGTTGTCACCCATGAAGACCTCTCCTCCATCATATTCTTTGTATGTAGAAAACCACTCCTTGTGAGGAGTCATATGGAAGGAAGCACCTGAATCAATAAGCCATGCATCATTGCAAACTGTGTTAGCTGAAATAATCAAAGCATCAGAATCATTGTTATTAGAGGACTTTTCTGTGAAGGAATCTACATTCATTTTCTTATTTCTACATTCCTTCTTCACATGTCCTCGTTTACCATAGTTCCAACACTTCACTCTGCTCTTTCTAGGGGTCTTAGATCATCCTTTAGACTTATCCTTCTTCTTATCCCCTTTAGGCCCTTTCTCCTTGGGCCTACCTCACACATGAAAGGCATCTTGGGAGCCACTATGCATGGTCTTCCTCCTCATCTCCTCTATAAGAAGTATGGGAATAACATTATCCATCTTAGGTTTTACACCACCACTTGTTATAACCATAATTAAATTTTCCCAAGATTCTAGCAAAGAGCAAATCAATAGAATACATTTATCCTCATCTTCTATTTTAACATAAATAGATGCAAGCTAACTTATAATCAAATTAAAAGCATTTAAATGTTCAGGAATAGAATCACCATTCTTCATCTTTAATGAATATAAACATCTTTTGAGATACAACTTGTTAGACAAACTCTTAGTTTGATAGATTTCACCTATCTTCCTCCAAAGCTTGTATGTCGTGTCTTCGAAAGAGACATTCAGGAGGACAGAATCAGTGAGACATAACCAAATGGTCCCTTGAGCCTTCTTTTCTAACTTCTTCCAATCTTCATCTGACAAGGTTGAAGTAGATGGCTTCTTATCAACTGAAATTGGTAACCACTTATCTCTCTCCTCAAGGAGATCCTCCACTTTCAACTTCCACATCTCATAACCAGTGCCATTGAACTTCTCAATATCTTGACGAGAGGTGGAGGCCATGGTATACAATCTTTCACAAATCTGCAAAACTCACAACACAAAAGCTCCCACTGCAGCAAAAACCTTCAACACTTTAAAAGGAAAGCGTCCCTTCCTTAATAGAACCATTAGCTCTGATACCAAATGTTGATTATTAAGGTGAAGAAAGCTTTCAATATGAACTTAAATAGGTGAATTCAAATATGAAATATGTAGATTAACCTTTAGCCTTAGTGTGAAGAAAGAATGAGAGAGAGAGATAGAAGAATCATAACACATGCAACAACAAATTTACGTGGAGAAACCCCAAAGGGAAAAACTCCACCACCGAAAGAGAGGAAATTATATTACTAATATTATAAAATATTACATGCAGCAATAGACTTCTCTTATCATCCCTGTAAAATCTTGCAGCACCATGTTACCTTGCAAACCTGCAAAACTAAATTGAATAACTCTAGCTCAAGGCCCCTATTTAAAGAGATTTGTGAGGATGAAAACCACCATGGTTTCAGAAAACAATAGGCAGCAATACCACCTAGAAAAACCCATGCCTCCCTTCATGAAATGGTCATGACATCCTAAAAATAGCCTCTTACAGATGCTCTTACAGCTGTCATAAGGCATAACTTATGCATGAGCACCTAGGGTCAAAGATAGCATATTCTGTCATAGGAATTTGTCATACTTGTCATAGGAATATGTCATACTATCATAGCATCTTATGAAAATTGTCATACATGTCATAGATGCTCTTACAACATCCTAACAACCTCATTCTAGAAGATTCCAAGTGGGACGCCTAGCTATTTTGTCATTTTCCTAAATGACAAATGGTAACAGTAACACTACATTTACATTGTCTCTTTCACCACCGTTGGTTAAACGGTTTCACCTCTTATGGGTAAATGTTGAAAACACTTTAGGAGAATAATTAATTAAAGGATTTACAAGGTTGATGGCACCTAAATCCTAACACATGGGACTTGTCTTAAGGATGAATATATCATTTTGTGATGGATTATCTTGAATTTCATGTTGTGATGGATCTTTATTGTGGTCTCTTTGTTGAATGCAGGCTGAATCAAGTCAGGTCATTGCTGGAAGAACCAAGGGCAAGGTAATGGATCCAAGTACTGAAGGGTCTTCTATCTCTAAGGCAGAAAGGATTAAAATGGATATAAAGAGTAGAATCCCAGAAAGCAAGTTGACTTCCATCTGGTCTGAGGTCACTGATACAAATGTCGGGTTGTGGGATTATGAGGAATTCAAGGCAAGGATGGCAGCACAGAACCTCCCTTTGTTGGCTAGAAGGATATTGGAATCAAGGTTGTCCCATGTAGCTAGATTCCCTCCTACAGTTCAATGCTACGAGTTGGTGCTTGAATGTGCCACAAACTATGACAAGGGTACACAGAGGATAGTTGGTCCTCAAGGAAGAATAGTGGAAAATATTAACCCTGTGTCTATAGCCTAGACCTTTGACATGCCCGACAGGTCTCATGTAGTGGGTTTTGATATGGATATAGCAAAGAAGTATTATGAAGATACCATCAAATCACAGCAGGTCATCAATTCCTGGTTGGAGAAACCCAAGTCTCACTTCTCCAAGCTACCCAAACAACTATTCAGAGCTAAGTTCAAGAAGGAATACTATGATGCTATCACACTACTTAGTAGGGTGGTGGGATTGAAGAGTGCAAGAGTATTTGAAAACTGGATGTTCCATGTCATTGTGAGGATGGAGTAGAATATTGACTACCATTGGGCAGGCATTATAAGTGCAATGATACATGAGAAATTGTGCAATGTCCTATAGACAAATACCTTCACAATGACCTCCTACTTGGTTTATGCACTTGCAAGGTTCCATCCATACAAAGGGCTAAGCACAAGGGGTGTGTTTGGGCAGGATGTGATTTATGAGGTATACCCACAATTGCACTTGGTTAGCACAAGTTATAGGAGGGTGAATGATGCATTTACCATGTACATCACCAGGCTACTGCAAGGTGTAGAGCATGTCCAGATCTCAGATAATGCCAAGCAATTAATCAAGAGGTTTGGAGCTTGGTTTATCTAGTTCCCTACCTTTTCATACATCAAAATAGATGGTTGTTAGAGGGCTCCATAAAGACTTCCTAGATATCCCACAGATCATATTATACTTATGGAAGTCACAAGGCAGATCTATGATTTTGATGCAATTGTCAAGAAGGATAAACATAAGACCAGATTTGGTGGTGATTTTCCTTTGAGGATAGGTAGTAATGAGGCTTTCCCCTCTATTAATTCTGCCCATGCTTCAAAGGAATAAATGGGTACTCTGGGTCTCTCTTTCCATTCTAAGAGATCCAGATTTGATAGGACTGGTGAGGCACAGAAGAGGGCTAGTAGGGAATACAGACATAAGGATGATATAAAGGATTATTGGGCTAGCAGCAATGATGAATTTTAAATTAGAAAAAAGTTCTCCAGGTTACCAGTGAACTTGGTTCGGCTATACAACATAAAGTCCATTCCAGATCAAATTGAAGATGATGGAGATTTGATTCAGGGCCATGACTATGAAGCTGTGAAAGATAAACCAGTTGGAGAAATAGACTAGTTGGAGGAAGAGAAAATAGAATTAGAGAATATCATGAATCCAATGATTAAGTACACTAAGTTGTGGCTCAAGCACAAGATGTGGGAGTTGGAAAGTGATGGTGTGCAATGCACCTATGATCTAATGGGAGACTTGGAGTCTCATTCCACTTCTGAAGAGTCAACTGAGCAAGATACTAAAGGTAAGGCTAAGGTGAGCTCTCCTTTCAAGATAAATATTAAAGATTCACAAGTGGAAGAGGTAGAAGAGGCAGAGAAGCAAAGAAAACCCATTGCTAAGAAAAGGAAACACATTTCAAAGACAAAGAAATATGCAAAATATGAAGCTGAGAAAGAAGGCAAAGAGGGTAGTGCTTCTATTCCAAAGAGAAGAAGAATAGTCATATTGTCACAAAAAGAGAAGGAATCCTCTAAGGCAAGGGATGAGGTTGACCCACCAGTAGTAAGTGTGGACAGTTTGGGAGAGAAGATGCAGGTGTACACAAGAAGATCAAGAACTCCCTCTCCTAAATATGGTGTGTCGAAGGGAAGTGCTCCCTCAGCTGTTCCTGCCATTGAACATGATAATGTCCCTCTTTCTCATGAAACTCATAATGTACCAAGTGAATATAAAGATGTAGAGGATCACCAAGATCAAGGAGAAGAATAATTCTGAGAAGGTGAACTTTACAGCACAAAGGCATAAATAGAGAAGATATTGCAGTCTCCTATGGTAACTTATGAGGATTCACCTGCAAGAAATAAAGAGGGTAGGCCTCCACACAGAGAAGAAATGAAAATCAAGACTCCTTCACCAAGGCATGAAGATGAAGAGCATGATAAGGGAGGTGAAGATAGGTTCAAAGAGATGCCTAAAAAGAAAAATTTGAATGAGGATGTACCCAAGGTTCAACAGGATGTGGTTGGACAAGGTAATGTACAATCGGATTCCACTGTTCCTAGTTAGTTGGACAAGGAGTTAAAGAGTAAAAAAATTATGGTAGATGATACTCCTCCCAACTGGGATGAACTATTGGAAAACATAGGAAAGGGAAAATCAAAGAAGAAAGCTAAGGTTATCTCCAGGATTGAGAGAGATAAACCTAATAACAGGGTGATTCACATTGCCACCCCTATACCAGACAAGAATAAAGATGAACTGACTGGTAAAGATTACAGTGTACAAACTATTAGCTTGGGACCCACCTCTATGATGCAAGAAGTTGAAGAATTTGAAGGCTCCAATGCTGCTATTTTGAGCAGATTGAAGAAAGAGGTGCAAGCTAAGTAGGATTTGAAGAAGGAGAATGATAAACTTAAGAGGTATCTATAGGACTTGATGAAACCCTTGCAATCCATTAGCTCCTCATCATCTGCTGCAAGTTTTCTACCACAAGAGATCATAACTGAGTAGGAGAAGATGAAAACCACTACACATGCCACAATGAATTGGTTGCAGGGAGTGCAAGCTAAAGGAGATAATGCCATCAAAGATATCCTATCAACCAGTGGAGAAGCTATGATATCAATAGAGTGGTTAAAGAATGTACTAGCTCAGGATAAGGAGGATGTGGATCTTTTGTTGCAGAAGACTAAAGCCATCATGGAATATACTAAAGACAAATTGGTAAGTGATGAAATTCTTCCTTCTCCCAAAGTTAAAGAACCCTGGGAATGGTATGAAGTTTTGCAAATAAGGAAAATGGTTTTAAAGAAGGTTCATAAGCAAGGGAAGAAAATTGAGGACACCCTAACTAAGATCTACAACAAGTGAATTTCTTTCTTTGAAGTTATGACAAGAAGAAAAAGGTTTGCACCAAAACATCTGAACTTGGAGCAATTGAGAAAATGGTGGCGTGATGTGTATTCTCCAGTCAATGAGGACCCAATCACTGAACATCAGTTATATGATGCAGCCACATACATTGCAGTAATGGATAAGTATCAAACCATGAAGGTGGATTGGGGTAAGGTTGTAAAGCAATCAAGAGAGGACATTAAGTCTATTGAAAGAAAAATTAAAGTATTAGCTATTCCACCTATAGCTGACTTGGAGAAGATATTTTTGATGGTGCGGGATAAAATGGAGCAAGAGAAGGACAAAGGGGAGAGTAGTTAATACAATGCCTCATCAAAATTTTTGCTTCCCCATTATTTTTCTTCCTCGTTCACATGCATTGGACCGAGCTATGTTGGAGATCTCAAGCCGACCTGGATGGATTACATGCATTTAATGCATACTCTAATTTATTTTGAATTCCTCTTAGCCGACATGTTTTAGGGGGCTAATTGTTTTGTAACCCTATTTGGGCCGACATATGATATAATATCTATAAATGGGGGTTAATGCCTCATTTGAAAGGGCTAGATAGTATTCCATTAGAGTGAGTGAATTAAGCATTAGAGAAAGGAGTTAGTAGTTAGGATATTTTCAAGCAAGTGTTGTAATAGAAGACTACATTGTTGCTACTTTGGATGATTTAATGCAAGTAAAGACATTGTGAGTTGGTGCCTTTATGGTGTTAATTTCATCTGACATGGTTCCTGTGATTATATCTTTTGAAATTGCTTAAGTCTGTTTGATACATGTTAGGTTAATGTTAGATAACTTAATGGTGTTTATGATTTGATACTTGAAGTGTTGTAGCAAACTCTAGTCCATACTTTTTGCAGCTAGCTGATTGTTAGTTGCTTTGCAAAGTTAGCCTGGACTTTGATATTCATTGTGCTTAGTTCAGTTGTGAATGCTTATTCATTTCAATTGCAATAGGGTTGATTGGATAAATGTTCAGGACTTGAAAATATTTTGTGCCTTAGAAGATTGCACTATTTCTATAAGATTGTGGATTTATCTAGGTCAAGCAGGAATTAGTTTCTGAGGGATTGGTCCATTTCAAGTATTTTATCATTTGCATTGTTAATATTAGAATTAGGATCAGACCTAGAAATATCTTTGAAACTCTTATCTTTTGCAATTTCTTTTGATATCTTGGTTAGATTTAGGATTTGAAGTATCACCATATTGCTAGATCTGATAAAGTTGAAGATTCAGTATTTGCTTGTAATAAGTTCCCTTTGTGATTACCAACATTTTCACATTATCACTGAGTTGTTTATGCATTGTCAAGACCTGACATTAGAGACCTTGGGGTTATCTCTTGAAGCTTATTGATAGAGATTTTCCTTTCAAGAGAGATAGGATACTTGTATCTTGTCTGAGTTGTTGTGCAGAAAACACTATCAACAGAGAGCACTAATGGTCGAAAAAGAAAATTATTGATTCTCATCAAACAGGGCGCCATTGTTTGATGGAACTTATTATAACTTCTAGAGCTTAAGAATGAAGACATATCTTAGTACTTTCAGATATGACATCTAGAAATATGTGGTAGATGGATATACTATACCTACAACATGTCTTATGGATAGACATGCTAAAAAAGAAAGTGAAAATAGTTCAAAAGCTATAAATGCCATATTATGTGGATTGGGAGAATCTGGGTTTGTAAAGGTGATGCATTGAAAAGCTATAAAATAAATATGGGATAATATAAATAACTTTTATGAAGGAGATGCAAAAGTGAAAAAGGTTAAGCTTCAAACCCACAAGGCAAGATTTGAAAGCCTTTGAATGAAAGAAGAAGAGAACATAGTTGAATATTTTATTTTTGTTGATAAAATTGTTAACACCATGGTGCGACTTGGTGAGAATATCGATGAGGAAATTATTGTACAAAAGATATTGAGATCTCTACCTGTGAGGTTTGATTCTAAAATCTCTACAATTGAAGAAATGAGAGTGTTACCAAAATTTCACCTACAGCTCATTGTGGTTGAGTTGAAACAGTTGTTACATCTAAGGTGAAAGGTACTTCAATAAGTTTTTGCTAATCCTAGTCATTTACATTTGAAGTTTTAAAGTGGAGTTCATTTTTTATTATGAAATGATTTACAATAGAAAGAGACTATTCAAATTGCATAATATTGTTGTATTTCATTCATTTTTTAAAGTGAAAATGTATACAATGTTTTTTGTTTCATTCATTGAATATCAAAAGAATGCTTAAATATCCCACACAATCCCTAGGAATGGCTGAATTGATTTAATTCAACAATGTATGCAAACTATACATCTGAAGATAAGTAAAGAAAAACACATGAGAAGAAATCATATATGTCATTTCCTTAAGGGCTGATGTAGATGTTTTTCCTTCAATCTTCAGCTTGATCCTCATATCTTCAACTCCTCTTGTTCTCAATCTCCAAATGCACTTGCAGATGATTAAGAGATTTTGTTAGATCTCAGGACATGAAATCTAATCACATGCTTCATCAATAGACATATAACTTACAACTATGATGCATTAAAACAAAGGAGCCATAATCAGATAAATGAAAAAAGAGCCAAATCAGATCATTGAATGAGATTCAAATCATTAGGAGCATTGAATTTCATTATTTTTCTAACTAGTTTGTTCATTGTGCAGGTACAAGTTTATAATTTTATGATTCATCATTTGTGACATTTCAGCATGTGGAGAAAAATGGGCTCCCACAAGGGTTGAGCCCAGCATGCTTCCCTCTGAGTTTTGAGAGGGATAAGAGGTGTAATTTTCATCAATGAAAATGACTTCAAGTCCCAACATTCATTACATATCAAGAAATTTTCAACACTCATCACATAATCAGATAAGGTGCAAATATTAACTTCATAATGTAGGTGCATAGATTAAATCCTTTTCTTGCAAAATCTAAGGGATTGTCATTATGAATTTAGTTGCATTATATTAAAATACCAAGTTCCTTATATGATTGCAAGGATGCATACTATTATATACATTTTGCATGTTATCTCTAGTATATAAAAATCAGTCAATTAAAGATATAGTCCACACGATGATATCCATCATCAATGTAGCCATGCTAAGTTGAAACATAATGGATGGTGTAGTAATTGGCACAAGAAAATGGCATTCCTTTTACAGAGATCTTAGATACAACAGAGATCATATTGAAGTAGCAAATAGATGGAGAATCATTCCAAACTTTCAAATCACAATAAGGACAATGATATCATTAATACATGAGAGATAGTGACAAAGTATGAAGCAAGGTACCTTGGAAGAACAATGAGCAACCATTCAATGACAAGAATAGCCCATACATATGGAGGAGCAGATTTTTAAGAGTACCATGATATTCATAAAGAGGAACAATGGGTGACTATTCGGTAGTAATGTGCAATTGCATTGGGGTTTTTCTTTTCCTTTCATTATTGGAAATATGGTGAAATCCTTGAACAGAGAAGAGTTTTGCAAGATGCTACAAAGGAAATCCATCATTGTTTACATGAAACAATTGCAAACCTAGAAGCTTTGGGTTTTGATATGGGATTTTCACAAGTTTTAATGCTTTCATTTCATGTGTAAGGAGAAACTCATTTACAGAGCAGAGAGGAACCTAGAATTCCCTTTATTTTGGTGCAAACCTAGAGAGGGTTTTTGTTCACAGTTTAGTTAATTTGTGGCCTATATTATTCAGAGCCCAAGTCACATATGCAAGAAAGATAAAAAAAAAAAATCAAAGCCTACAGCCTGTACAGAAGGGTAAACCCTCATATATAAAATGAAAACCCAATTTTTTTGCAACAAGAAGAGCCCGCAACCTATAGAGGTACATGTAAACCCTCAATATAAAATTCAAAGCCTTCATGGTTTTATAGAAGGGATAAAATCATGAGAAATAAAAGAATGGAGCCATAGCCTCACAAAGTTTGTGAAACCCATAGTTTTTCAAAGTCGCGTTGCAAAGTTTCTTTTTATTTTCTAAGAATATAGAACTCAAAAAAAAGCCAAGAGCAAACAAGTAGAATCCCATCATAGGCATTCAAAGTCACGGCAAGAGCAAATAAAGAACAATTTTCAAAATTTTCCTGTGCGAGGGAAACTTACCACATAGTTCGAACATCTCTTTGCATGAAAGACTAAAATATCTCACCCAGAAAGCTTGAAGCCAAACCCTAGTCTCTCCATGTCGGCACCCAACAAATAGTGAATGCTAAGTCGACAAAATGAAATGAAAAGAATTCAATATGTCGCAAGAATACTTAGGGTTTGTTTACTCTAAAGTGACCAACTTTGGCTTAAGGCAAATTTTTTTTCTTAGTCTTTATGAAAAATTTTGCATTAATTTAAATGCTATGTATTAGGTGATTCCATATACCTTTACATATATAAACTTTGCAAAATTAAAAACTAAACTCAATGTTGCCCCTTAATTCCACATAATTTTACATGGATTCAAAATGAGATAATAATGTAAACATTATTGAGGCAATCAATTATAAAAAAATTTAATATATGTAATATGCATGCAATTAGGTAGACTCACAATGCATATTAAAGTAATTATTCACTAATTACTTTAAAATATACTTAGATTAGTTAACTTCACCTCTAAATCATACAAAAATTAGGAGTGGAGTTCAACAGGGGATTTGAAGTCTAATTTTTAGTTGGAGAAGCATTTTGAGGAGCCTTTTAGGGTCGGCTATCATGCAGGAGGATTTTGCCTCTATTTGAGTATAGTTTACTTTAGTTTTGAACCCTCTTTCTGAGGCTTTTCTTCTTTGTTCATGAATCATTTTGGAGGTGGAGATATTTTTGACTTCAATTACACTTCAATGTTTTCATACACTTTGGAGCCAACTTTTGTATATATTGAAAAAGGTTGTCTTTTTTCTCAGTTCTTACTTCCTTTATTCTCTTACACATTGCAGAAAGATTGGAAAGACTTGTACCTTAGCATTATTTTTATAGTTTTAATACAACAGTACTTTATTTTTAATAGATTGTTTAGAGTTTTGCAGAAGTTCTTTCAGGATATTCAATATAATTAGTGTTTACCTTCTCAATTTTTGGTGTTTTGCCTCTCTATTGTTGGAAAAACAAGGACAGAAAACTAAGAGGGGGGGTGAATCAGTTGTCACAAAATAATAAACTTTTCAAACTTTACTCAACTTAATCTCAAATCTGATGAATAAACAATTAACCATAAAAAATTAAAACATCAGAGAGACAGAGAACACCAAGAATTTTTTTCGTGGAAACCTTGTTAGGGAAAAACCACGGTGGATGTTAGTCCACAATATTATACCCTGTTAAAAGTATAATGAAAACAATAAAGGGGAATGCACATGCATTCAGGCACACTGCCTAGAGCTCACTACTCAATTACAAAAGGGGCTCACTGCCCAACAATACAGAATAGGATTAAATCTGGAGGATACAAACTGAGAAAATAGCTTTTGCACAAGCCTGATTACAGTTCCAATTAAGCACAAAAAACTCCTTCACTTTTCACTCAAACTACTTCACACTTCGCTCAGTCTTCTTCACACTCTGCTCTGCAATCGAATGATATTCTCACATACACACATAGGAGCACACCCATCACACTTTACACCGATGAAACAATCGCTCTTATATATCCACATCATGGATTACATCAACAACTTAGTCGGCTAGAAAAATAAAACATATTTGCAATGTCGGCCCAAATTTACAATTAAATTTTCAATGTGGGTCTAAATACCATCGGCCAATACAATGATGTGACTCAAAACAATATTCATGAGTGCACCAAACATTCATTTTTTTCTTTTCAAGGATCCACAGCATGTTACCATCATCATGTCAGCCAAGAACATGAAAACCCAAACATGCACAAGAAAAATATTCGACCGTGAGCACACCGATCAATGTGGATGTAAAAGAATGATGGAGAATGATCTAGAAGCATCCAAGAACACCAAGAACTAACAAAGAAGCATCTGCAATAACTAAGATTATCAGAATCGCACAATCTTCACTCAGGAATGTTGACAGAGACCATAGAAATACTGTCAGACCACAACATGATCAAATCTACACGTGGACCTCTAAAACTTTTGGTAGATGATCTAGATACTCTCAAAAATAAACCCTTTATTCCATAGTAGTTGATCTCCAACGTATATAATAGGATACCTTCATGACCTTCATAATTCCACTGGCAACAAGCAACTTTGTAACTCTTCCTTTCACAATTTTCTCAATATCCTCAACATATACAGCCTTCAATACAATGATGCTAATAGTGTTGACATCAATGAAAACCACAAATCAGCAACACACCCACAACATCCAAAAATCTCCCCTTTTGGCATTGATGGCAACACTTGATGTGAAAAATACCATTAGCACAGTTGTACTAACTCCTTAGATTTTGACTCCTCTTCTCAATTGTTCTTCTCCCCCTAAAAATATTTTTCACATTACTCTTCTCCCTCTTTGACATCAATGGAAAATTTAACCATGAACTTTCCATATACATGCTCTAAGCCACATATTTGCACATCTGACTAGTCCCCCTAAGTAGCAGCCAAGGAGACATCAATCCAGATCAAAATATAGCAATGAAGCTCACGGATTGATGCAAGTAAATGCATCTTTTATTTCTTATCAAGATGGGTAATCACCCCTAGCATTCCTCTAAGATACTCAAAAGTATCCTTCAGAAATGGCTTAGTAAAGATGTCTGCAATTTGTTCTTTAGTAGGCACATACTCCAATTTGACTTATTTCTCATTCACCTTCTCCCTCAAGAAGTGAAACTTGATTGATATATGTTTTGTCTTAGAGTGTAGTACTAGATTCCTTGAGATATTTATTACACTTGAATTGTCACAGTATATGGCAATAGGTTCTTCATATACCACCTTGATATATTCTTTCAGCATCTATTTCATCCATATCACTTGAGTACAGTTATTTGTAGCATCAATATATTATGCTTCAGCAATAGATAGAGAGATGGAATTTTTCTTTTTGCTCAACCAGGACACCAGGTTCTTCCCTAGGAAGAAAGCACCACCACTATTACTTTTCTTGTCATCTACATCTCCAACCCAATCTGCATCAGTATATGCACTCAAAGTGAAATCATCATCCTTTGGATACCAAAGTCCAAAGTCAACTATTCATTTTAGATATCTGAAGATTCTCTTAATAGCAGTAACATGTGATTCTTTTGGATCAGCCTGAAATCTAGCAACCATACATACAACATTCATAATGTTAGGTCTAGTCTGGGTCAAATAAAGCAATCCACCGATCATTGACCTATATCTAGTTTGATTTGCCTTAGGAGAATCATCATTCCATGTTAGTTTGCATCCAATCACCATGGGAGTACCAACTGGCTTTGATTCTTTCATCCCAAATTTCTTCAGCAGCTCTTTCACATATTTGGATTGAGATACAAGAATTCCCTTGTCTAACTGGGTAACTTATAATCCTAGAAAGAGCTTCATTTCTCCAATCATACTCATCTCAAATTCACTCTTCATTTCATCAACAAACTTCATACATAGATTATCATCTCCTCCAAAAATAATGTCATCTTACAAAGACTTCTATAATTAACTCTTTATCAGGGTCCAACTTGAAGTATAAATTGCTATCTGCAGCACCTTTATTAAATACAAGCTTCAATAAGTATTTGTCTAATATAGCATACCAAGCTTTGGGAGCTTGCTTAAGTCCATACAGAGCTTTCTTCAAGCGGAAAACCATGTCTTCTTTGTCAGTCAGCAGAAATCCACCTGGTTGTTTAATGTATACTTCTTCTTCTAGTTCTCCATTCAAAAATGTCGACTTCACATCCATTTGATAGACTTTATAGTTCTTGTATGCAGCATAAGCAAGAAATAACCTAACAGCTTCAATTCTGGCAACAAGGGAAAAAGTTTCTTCAAAATCAACACCTTCCATTTGAGAATACCCTTTACATACTAGTCTTGCTTTATTCCGGACCACTTCACCTTGTTCATTCAGCTTGTTCTGAAACACCCATTTAGTACTAATCACATTTTTGTCTTTGGGTCGAGGAACCAGTGTCCATGTGTCATTATTTTCAACCTATATCAATTCTTCCTCCATAGTTTCCATCCAGTGTTCATCTTGGTAGGCTTCAGTGACATCTTTAGGTTCAATCTTGGAAATCAGGCAATACTCTTTTGCAATCTTTCTTCTAGTTTTCACACCTTTACTCTTATCTCCTATAATTTGATTTTTAGAATGATTTAGCTTTACATACCTTGGAACTTTATGACTTTCTCAAGCTTCTAGTTCTTCTGTTATTTCTTCTATACTTGCACTTGTTTGTGTTTCCTGACTTACTTGATTTACCATAACGAATTGAGGTTTCTTTACCAGAACATATGGAATAATCTAAAGTCAGTTATGTGTTTGAGAATTCTTTTGTTGGCTTGTATTTTCTTCATTTGAATCATAACCATGATATCTGGATGATTTGGCAGAGTCCTCATCAACTCTAACATTTGCACTCTCAACCATTTTTCTCAATCTTTTGTTATAGCATTTGTAAGCCTTGATCTTAGTAGAGTAACCTAGAAAGATTCCTTCATCGCTTCTTGCATCAAACTTGCCTATATCATCATTTCTCTTGATATAACACTTGCTTCCAAAGATCTTGAAATATTTAACAGTAGGCTTATAACCAAACCATAGCTCAAAAGGGGTCTTACCAAAATTACCATTAACATTTACCCAGTTCAAAGTATACACAGCGGTGCTTACAGCTTCACTCCAATAGATCTGGGGCACATTTCCTTCTATCATAATTGTTCTAGCAGCATCAAGAATTGTTCTATTCTTTCTCTCTGCAACTCCATTTTGTTGAGGGGTTCGGGGAGTAGATAATTGTCTTTTGATTCCATGTTCTTCACAAAAAGAGTTGAACTCTCTGGAGGTGAACTCACCACCTCTGTGAGATCTTAGGAATTTAATTTTTAGACCTTTCTCATTCTCTACCATAGCCTTTAAACTTTTGAATTTTTCCAGTGCTTCACATTTTTCTTTTAGGAAAGAAACCCATATCATTCTAGAATAATCATCAATAATCAACATAAAGTACCTTTCTCCGTGAATACTTTTGACTCTAGAGGGACCATAGAGATCAGTATGTAGCAGCTCCAGCAAATCATTTGAATGAAATTGTTTGCTTCAGAAAGAGACTCTAGTCTGTTTACCCATCTGACACTCCTTACAAATTGTGTTAGCAGGCTTTACCAACTTAGGTAGATCCTACTGCTTGAGTGGAACTTACCTTAACAATGTTATCAAAATTCACATGACACAGCCTCCTATGCCACAACCATCTTTCATCTACTTGATCAATTAAAAAACTCTCACTAGCATTATTTAGGTGAAGAATATTTCCTTTTGTTTGTTTACCTGTAGCAATCATATTGCCAGAACTTCCACGTATCCTACATCTCCCATCTTTGAATTGTAGATCATAGCCTTTGTCCACCATCTATCCAACACTCAAAAAATTGTGCTTCAGACCATCAGCATAAAGAACATCATTAGTGTTATGATTACCACCAAGACAAATAGAACCTCTGCCATGAATCACACCAGCATTGTTATCTCCAAACCTTACAACCCCACCATCATACTTCTCTAGACTTACAAATTTTCTTTTATCACCATTCATATGATGTGAGCATCTATTGTCAATAACCCGCTCATCCTTTTCTTCAACTCAGGTTGCAAGAGCTTTCTCATCTTTAGCAGATTTTGTAGCAACAAGACTATTTTCAATGGTAGCAATGAAAACCCATTCATCTTCATTTCCATTATCTTTATCAAACTCATCATCAGTCACTCCTTCAACAAAGTAACATTTCTTTTGGAATATAGACTTGTTAGGCTTAGATCTAGGAACTCTTTCAAGACACCTTGATGCAAAATAACCTATTTTACTGCAAGAAAAACATTTAATAGGCAATACACCTTCATACTTACCTTTTCCTCTGCCTTCTTTCTTTACAATCAGTGCTTCCAACTCTTCAAACTTAACTTAATCTCAAATCTAATGAATAATAAATTAACCATAAACAATTAACACATCAGAGAGATAGAGAACACCAAGATTTTTTTCATGGAAACCCTGTTAGGGGAAAAACCACGGTGGATGTTAGTCCAAAATATTATACCCTGTTAAAAGTATAATGAAAACAATAAAGGGAATGCACATGCATTCAGGCACACTGCCTAGAGCTCACTACTTAGTTACAAAAGGGGCTCACTCCCCAACAATACATAATAGGATTAAATTCAGAGGGTACGAACTAAGAAAATAGCGTGTGCACAAGCCTGATTATAGTTCCAATTAAGCACAGAAAACTCCTTCACTTTTCACTCAAACTACTTCACATTTCGCTCAGTCTTCTTCACACTCTACTCTACAATCGAATGATATTTGCACATACACACATAGGAGCACATCCAGTACACTTTACACTGATGAAACAATCACTCTTATATATCTGCATCATGGATTACATCAACAACTTAGTCGGCAAGAAAAATAAAACATATTTGCAATGTCGGCCCAAATTTACAATTAAATTTCCAATGTGGATCTAAATATTGTCAGCCAATACAATGATGTGGCTCAAAACAATATTCACGAGTGTGCAAAACATTCAAATTTTGTTTTTCAAGGATCCACAACATGTTACCATCATCATGTCGGCCAGGAACATAAAAACCTAAACTTGTAGGAGAAAAATCTTCGACCACAAGCACACCAATCAATGTGGACATACAAGAATGATGCAGAATGATCTAGAAGCATCCAAGAACACCAAGAACTAATAGAGAAGCATCCACAACAACTGAGATTATCAGAATCACACAATCTTCACTTAGAAATGCTAACAAAGACCACAGAAATACTATCAGACCACAACACAATCAAATCTACAAGCGGACCTCTGAAACTTTTGGTAGATGATCTAGATACTCTCAAAAATAAACCATTTACTCCACAGTAGTTGATCTCCAATGTACATAACAAGACACCTTCATGACCTTCACAATTCCACTGGCAACAAGCAACTCTGTAACTCTTCCTTTCATAATTTTCTCAATATCCTCGACATATACAGCCTTCAATACAATGATGCTAATAGTGTTGACATCAATGACAACCACATATCAGCAACACACCCACGGTATCCAACAATTATAATGATTTGATGCAAATTTTATGTGTTTTAATCAAGAAATCTTTAAATTTCTCTCATGGTTGCATGTACACAAAAGCAGTTTTATCACAGGTTATAGATTGTGCTTCTTCAATTTGTCTTCTCTATTAGGTTGTGAAAACCTTGTTTTCCTTCATAAAGAAAGATTAAACAAGCCTCTTTGTGAAATATTTATGTGATTAAGGTGCCCAAGTTGAGTTGTGTTAACATATTTTTCTGAGTATTAGTTGTGAATCAATCTGCATAGTAGATATTCTTTGGTGCATCACCTCCTAGGAATAGTATTTCATTTGAAGTTTTCAATTTTTTAGAAGTTATATTTCTTCCTTTTTCCCACTTAAGTTATTAGATTCTAGGAGATCAAAAGGGGAGCCATCCCATAACCTATAGATTCATCTTCACTATGAGCATACCCATAATCTCGAAGACGTTTCCATGTTTCACGAGATTGTTGAGTGCATAAACTTGGCATCCAGGTGCAATCTTCATGACAACAATTTTTGGCACACCCGGTGGGACTTTGAAGCTCGCTTCAGAAAAAGAATTCAAAGTTTTCAACAAGTTGTTTTTAGATATACAACAGTATTTTACCTTTCAAAGGTTTAAACTTTTATTTGGCAACTCCTTTTTTTTTGGTTTTAGTGCAGATTCAATAGCACGTGAGAAGAATTCTTGAACAAGAGGAAGTATTGATCCCTTTGAATACCTGTAGCTTTCATCACCCAAGAGGAAGGGTAGAATATAAAGAAGGAGATTAAGCAAATCAAGATCACGTTCAACACTGAGATCTCATTCTACACCTCCTAGTCTCAGGTTTGCAAGTTCAATACCAGTAATTCTAGCATGTCCTGTACCGATACTTCAAATATCAAATCCAAGAGTTCAAGCAACTTTAATGGCCAAAGCTCATGCGTTTGTACCATTCAATGGAGGTATCCCATTGAATCTATAGCACCATGATGACATACCAATGGCTACACTTAAAAGTCTTTGTATTTTCACTGGTGAAGATCATACTACACTAGTAGAGCACATAAGAGATGTAGCCTCACTTTGCGGAGTTCATCATGTTACACAGGAGAATGTGGCGTTGAGACTTTTAGTAGCTTCATTAAAAGGAAAAGCACTCTAGTGGTTCAGAGGTTTTCCTGTCAATTCCATTGCAACATGGGATGATTTGGGAGATAGGTTGAATAGGAAGTTTTTAGACAAGTCAAGTCATATTTCCCTTGTTGAACAAATGATTAAAAGAGCTCCACAAGAACAGATGACGGATTTCAATTTTTGGTTTCAAAGAACTTGGAACAGAATCCTAACAACAGTACGACCTTCACCTGATCATGCATTCTTGTATTATCTTAGAGCATTAAATAGTGATATAGTTGTAATGATGCAATTTATGGGTGGATTTACATTTCCTGTAGTGTTTGATATTGCTATTTGAGCTGAAAACAACCTTATTCGGGGTGGTAAAATTACACCAAGGAATCATATGCCTATTTTCCCTGATATTCAACCTCTAATGCCTATCCAAATAGCTCCTATTGCTCCATTACCTACTATTCTAGCCTTAGGATATCAAGCAGCTACTCAAAATAACATTTTTCCAGCACATTTAGACTTGCAAGAGCTTAGAGGTACCCAACAGCAAATGGCCAAATTGCTGCAAACTATTAGCAATGATTTAGTGAGCCTCAAGAATCAACAAGGTCAGAATTTTAGACCTTACCAAGCACCATTTTAGGCAAATAGACCATCTTATCAGGCTGATTATCAAGGATAGAGGAGAAATTTTAATGCTAGGCCTAATCAACCATATAATCAAAATTTTGCTAACTCTTCAAAAGATATTGTACCTATGCAAAATAATTTGGCACAAGAGTATGTGTGGTGCTATCCATGTAATCAACCCCATAACTAAGCTACGTGCATGAATGGAGTGGTCAACCAGGCTCTTATGGTGCAAAGAAACTATGCTACTTCTGAAAATACAGGAAAGGAGAATAATGATCAACAAGATCCTCAAATGTAGCATAATGACCTTGATTTTGCCATGATGAACTGGAAAGGTAATGAATTTTATGAAGTGAATCATGTTTAAGGACAGAACCAGTCATCTACCTCTATTGTAGCCAATACTAGGTCAAAGAAAATGGTTGTTGGCCTAAGACAACAAGTTGTTTCTAAGGAGCAGCAAGCAAATAAAGACCAATAGCAAGCTAGTCAAGATAAAAATCAGACTTCTACAACCCAACAGGGGCATGTTCAGCCTTCTACTTCTCAAAACATTCAAATTTTTCCAAGAGGACAATTTCTAGCTGCTAAGGAACAACTAAAGACTCAATCTCAACCTTTACAATCACAAACAGAAGTTGATGTTTCCAAGGTACAGCAAATAGAAATCCCAATGCACTCACTAGATCACAACTAGAACAATCAGATATAAAAATTTGTAATCTGGAAATGTCTATCAGCAAACAGCAAACTCACAAAAAAGATCACAACTCCTAAATACCTTTGAATAAGCTGGAATGTTTTGCAAAGACCTTCTAGGAGGATGGCGCCCAAACTCAAACCACAAAACTACCAGTCATTTATTTGTTTCATATTCTTGTGTTAAAATTCACATTTATAACCCCTGATGGTTTACCGCCAGTCTGGAAAAATAATTTAATAATCTCTCATTGTACCCACTAAAAAGTGGTGAATCCCCACTCATGAGTGGATGCCCTTCGTAGCAGATGAATTAATTCTTGTTTTGTAGTCTTTTCCCCCACTGAATAAGTGGTAGAGAGGAAATCTCCATGGTTGGTTCACCGCCTCTTGCTGCTTTTAGTTGTATTTACTTTCAATTATAATTCAGTTTCCTCCGCCATATGTTAGCACCTTGAGAGAGAGAGAGAGAGTACTCATTGATTAAAATATATAATAGACTTGCATTCATTTATGTTATATAAAAATAGTTAAGAAACATGCAAATAATACATGGATAGTTAGCTTGTCCATGTTGGATGCATTGAACATTCTTGGACAAAAGGATTTACTGCAGGAGGCTTTAGCTAGGATTTCAATTTCTGATGAGTCTACTAAAGATCGGCCTGATTTTTTTCAAATAGTTCTAAAGGCAAGAGTGAGAAACCAGCCCAAGAGGTAAAGCCACCTCCATTTTATGTAAGTCTAATTATTAGTGATAATATAGTGCATAACTGCATGATTGACTTGGGAGCAAGTAGCTATGTTATGCCTAAATAGTTGGTGGATAAGTTAGGACTGATTTATGAGCCATTGTCAAAGGGGGTAGTCCAATTAGATGGTATAGCCATTAAATTTGTTGGAGTGATTAAAATTCTGCCCCTTACCTTACATGCTTGTCCAAACTTTTCAATTCCACCGGATATTTATGTCATTGGCTCGCCACCTTTCTTTGCCATTTTCCTTTCTAGAGATTTTACAACAAAGTTGGGTAGGTATTTATCATCATATTGGGCACATATGTTTTTCAGAACTAGATATGGCACTAGAGTGACCGTCAAGTCAGAATCACAGGCTAAAGACCATATTGAGCCTTATGTTGCAAATCTTATAAATGCAAACCTAGCTATCCATGATCAGGTGGATCAATCCATGACCCTAGACCCTAGTGTACCTATTGAGGGCATACCTGATATAAATTTAGATGAGAGGGCAGCCGAGAATCATGAGGTTGATCCTTTCAGTCACATGGATGAAGTAGGTCTGGGAATTTACATGATTCAGGAGCCTAATGTAATTGTTCCAAATCTGGTCAAAGATGAAAAATAGCCAGACCAGCAAGGTAATCAACTTTGGAAGCCGTATTTTGATGGTTCATGAAGTAAAGTGGGTGTTGGTGGAGGAGCCATGTTGATTTCACCTAATGGAAAAAGGTACTATTTAGCACTTCATTTTTCCTTTAGCTACTCAAATAATACTACTGAATATGAGGCACTAATTCATATCCTAGAGTGGGCTAGAAAGAAAGGTATTAAGTGTTTGCAAGTATTTAGTGATTTTGAGTTGATGACAAATTAGGTAAGAAATCTGAATGTAACAAAAAATGATTTGCTTAAGTTGTATAAGCATAGAACTTGTGATTTAATTGAAGAATTTGATGCTTTCAATCTGTTGTCTATTCCTAGAAGTCTGAATAAAGAAGTAGATAAACTTGCTGCCATAGGATCATAGTTTGATATACAAAATGATCTACACAATGTAGAGGTACACAGTATGTAAAACTAGTTGTGAGACCATTTGTACCTGATAACAATGTTGGTAGGTTTTTGACAGCAATGAGTAGATTATCAATTTTCTGATGGAGGAAGTAGAGTTTTCTGTTGGAAACTACCCGAAGTTTGAGCAGCAATATGATAACTAAATTCTACAATTAAGTCCAATAAGCTTCCCAAAGGTTTGGTGACCCTAGAATGAATATTTAACATTGATGATCAGGTTAGAAAGGATAAATCTAGCATAACAGTGAAGTAGGAGCACTATGAACCAATTGAAATATTTAGAGACAAGCTCTTTAAGCTTGGTAAAGTCTGTACCAAAGAGGAACAGCAAGCTTTTATCTTGCTTTGCCAAGAATTCAGTGATGTTTTTGCTTGGGAGTATGGAGATTTAAAGGGTTTTAACCAAGTTAGCTCAACACACTATTGAGTTGGAGCCCAATGCAAAACCAGTGAGGCAGAAGCAGAGGCCTCTAAATCCCATGCTGGAGCATCTCATGAAAATAGAATTGAACAAACTGATTGAAGGTAGTATTATCTTTCTAATAAAGCATACATATTGGGTTTCTAACTTGGTACCTGTTAGGAAAAAGAATGGTGAGATAAGGTTGTGTGTTGATTTATGTGATCTAAACAAAGCCTCTCTCAAAGATCATTACCCACTGCCTTCAATGGAGCATATTTTACAAGTTGTTTCAGGTTCAAAAAGGTTATCATTGTTGGGTAGTTATTCAAGGTATAACTAGATTTTGGTAAAAGAGGAAGACCAGTTCAAAATAGCCTTTACTACCAAGTGGGGTACCATGGCTTACAAAAAGATGCCCTTTGGATCGTCCAATGTAGGGGAAATCTTTCAGAGAGCAATGGACATGGCTTTCCAAGGCCTTATTAATAAGTTTGTTCTTGTGTATTTAGATGATATCATTGCATTTTCAAAGAGGGATAACAAACATTTTGATCATCTTAGGAAGATCTTTGAAATATGTAGAGTACAGGGTGTCACTTAACCCGAAGAAGAGCATTTTTTAGTCCATGAGGGGAAGTTTCTTGGACATATTATTTCAAAGCATGGTATCACAATTGATCCAAAAGGAATCACAACTATTATAGCTTTACCATTTCCTACACATAAGAAAGTCTTACAAAGTTTTCTAGGCAGGATTAACTTTGTTAGGAGGTTCATTCCTAACATTGCAACATTATTGCAGCCTCTTACAACTATGCTAAAAGAGAACATTCCATTTAGCTGGACTAAGGAAGGTAAGAATAGTTTTGAAGAAATCAAAGAGGCACTTGCAGCAATCTCAGCTCTTATTAACCCAAATTTTGATAAATATTTTATATTATATGCATTTAGGAGTGTTGACACAATTTCAACCATGCTTTTTCAACAGAATGAAGAAGGATTAGAGAATTTTGTGGTTTTCTTTAGTCAAGTTTTCCATGATTATGAAGTCAAATATTCATTTGTAGAAAAGCATGTGTTAGCTGTAGTAAGAAGCCTTAATAAATTTAGGCATATGATTTCAAATAACAAAATGCAGCTACTAGTTGCCCATCCAATAGTCAAAGATTTTATACTCAGCAAGGGCATTAATGATAAAAGAGCAAGTTCGATTACAAAAGTGATGGAGTATGATATTAATATTAAAGTCACCAAGCTTGTTAGAGGAAAATGCCTATGTGAAAAGCTTGTTGGAATTGAAGAAAATAGAAAACCAGTTGATCAGCAAGTTGAAATAGTGCTCAATAACGAGGAACAAGTTGTTCCAGTTACATCAGCAAATTGGATATAGAAAAGGATCCATTACTTACATACTAGTGACTATCCTGGAGGTTTAGACAAGTCGAAATGAAGGTATTATAGGCTTCAACCATCCCTTATGCTATAATTGATGGACTTTTGTACAAAAGGGATTTTCATGGTGTTTTACTCAGATGTGTTGAACTAGAACAGATTGAGAAAATTCTGAAAGAGTTTCATGATGGGCCCTTTGGAGGCCATTTTGCACCAAGAACCGCAGCCCTGAAGATAATGAGAGCTAGGTATTATTGGCCTAATTTATTTAAATATTCCCATGCTTGGGTCAGAAAATGCAACAAATGTGCAATATTTGCAGGAAAGCAGAAGCTTGCATCCTTGCCTCTACATCCAATTTAAGTGGAGCAGCCTTTTGGAAAATGGGGACTTGATTTCATTGGTCCAATTAACCCACCTTCAAGTGTTGGGTATAAATTGATACTTACAACTGTAGATTACTTTACGAAGTGGATTGAAGCAATTGCACTGAAGGATGCAAATGAGACTTCTGTTTTGAATTTTTATCAAGACTTGGTTTCTAGGTTTGGTACCCTAGATTCAATCATTTATGATAATGCATTAGCATTCATAGGTTTAAAAATTTTAGATTGGTCAGTTAAGAACAATATTTATCTAAATACTTCTTCAAACTATTACCCTCAGGGTAATGGACAGGCAGAGTCCACTAACAAGAACTTAATCAAGATCATTAAGAAGACAATCCAAGACAATCAGAGAACCTAGCACGATAAATTAAAGTTATCCCTTTGGGATGATAGGATTACACCTAAGAGAGCAACAAGTAATTCACCCTATGTTCTAACATATGGTAAAGAGGATAAAATTTCTATTTCAGTTAAGATGCCTACTTTAAGCATGATCAAAGAACTAGACTTTCTTAATGAAGAACCTATGGAAATTAGGCTTACATAGCTAATGGAGCTAGAAGAAATGGGGAAAGAGGCATTAAGGAACTTGGAAATTCATTAAGCTCAAATGAAAAGAATATTTGACAGAAAACCAATCCCAAGAAATTTCAAAGAGGGAGATCTGGTATTTAAATGGGATGAACCTAAGAGCAGACCAAGTAAACACAAAATTTGATGCCATGCGGGGTGGCCCATACATTATCATAGAGTGCAAACAACATAATTTATTCCATCTCTCAAAGTTGGATGGAGAGGTGTTGCCAATCCCTATCAATGGGATTCACCTCAAACAGTGCTATTAAGGATCAGAGTTTGTAGATGTACATAGTAGAATAGTGGTTTTCAGTGATTAAGTTCCCATGGCATATTTCATTTTATTTTATTTTTTTCAATAAGTGCAAATGCACATGTTTGTTGGCCCTATCTTAAATAGTGCCATAATAAATTTATTTTTGTTTTGTTATGTTATTGTATTGTTCCAAACAGTTGAGTTACAATGGGTTCAAGAGTTTCAAGAGGGAAGAATTTGACTCCACGCCCAATGGATTGTTAAGGCAACTGGTTAGTCATGCTTAGCAAGCAAGCATTCAGCAAAAATCGCCAAAAATGTTACCAAAATTTCACCTACAACTCATTTTGGTTGAGCTGAAACAATTGTTACATCTAAGGTGAAAGGTACTTCAATAAGTTTCTACTAATCCTAGTCATTTGCATTTGAAGTTTTAAAGTGGAGTTTAGTTTTTATCTTTCTTTTTTTTTCCACTTAAGTTATTAGATTCTAGGAGATCAAAAGGGGAGCCAACCCATAACCTGGAGATTCATCTTCACTATGAGCATACCCACTGGCTCAAATATGTTTCCATGTTCCAAGAGATTGTTGAGTGCATAAACTTGGCATATAGTTGCAATCTTCGTGACAACAAAGAGAATTGGATAAATTGACCAAGGATGATTTGTAAGGAACCCTAACTACCTACAAAATGAGGATTGAAGATAAACCATCAAAGAGAGAGATATCCTACAAGGTAGTTCAAAGAGGAAAGGACAAGGTACATGAAACTAATAATGAATTAGGTGAAATAGATGAAGAAGAAGCTCACTTCATGAGGAGGCTAAAGAAAGGTACAGGTAAGTCCCAGGTAAGTCTTCTATTATGTTTTTTAATTATGGTTGACTAGGACATTTTACTTCTAAATGTCCACAAGGGAAGATGGAGAAAAGTGACAATGAAGAAAATAACAATTTGAGTAGAGGAAGAGGATACCAAAATTAAAAACTAGTCTAAGAGAAACAATAACTTCAAGAGGAAAAAGAGGAGCCTTTACTCCAATGAATAGGATAATGGATCAAAAGAAAGCGATGATGAATTTTATGGAGATCAAGATGAGATACTATTCATGGAAATACAGGATAAAAGGGATGTGAAAGATTAGAAGAATGAGGATGATGAAGAAGTGGATCTTGAGGAAGAAATTAAATAATCATATGGTGAGATTCATTCACTTTAAATAAGAAATGTGTGTCTAAAATCAAAAATTCAAGAAGAAAGTGAATCCAAAGTGATGATATTGTTGGTGTAAATAAAGTCTTGTACCTAGTTAATTCATTACTAGGGGACTTAGTTAATTCTAAGCTGGAAGGCTGTCAAGTTTGAGCTCCTCAAGTGCTGACATCAGCAGACCGTCAGCATTTTCAAAAAAAAAAATTCCCCCCATGGATGAGCTTTTCATTTTTGCAAACTAACTTCAAAAGGCCATTCTTGCTCATTTTGACTCCTTTTTTTGAGCAATTTTTTTTTATTTGGACTAATTTTTCATGCTTTGTGTAGTGGTGCAATCATTTTTTAGTTTTGGTGTCTGGTTTTTCCAAAATTTTCAAATTCTCACAGGTGTTGTTGCTTTGTCCTCATTTTGGGAACTTCAAGAGCTCATAACTTGCTCCTACGGTAACATTTTTGAGTGCAGTTTTTTTTTTAAAGTTCATTATTTTTCGTGTACTTCTCAGTGGTATGATCAAATTGATCTCATCTTGTACCAAAAATTTTACTTAATTTTGTGGCCTATTTTAGCAATTTGCATGTACCAAGATCAAAGTCCACTTTGTTGTTTTGGCAAGTGGAAACTGTAAACGCACTACTCATAAAATGCCAAGCTCATATATTTTTGGGTGATTTTCATGATTGAATGATTTGGGGGAGTAATCTTGTAGTGGTTGCTTGCATTCTTTTGACTAGTTTGTGTTCTTGCAATGGAGAAATCTAAAATTGAACTCCTAAATCCATAAATTATGCTACATGGAGAAAATCAATATGGAACTATCTCATGATGAAAGGTCTAATAGGTCATCTAAAGGAAACCACTCAAAAATCTATTGATGCTAAAGAATTGGAAAGGTGGGAGAATGATCATGAGAAAACACTTGGATGCATATGTTCATTAGTCACTTTTGATTTGCAATTGCATATTGAATCATGTAATACACCTAAAGAGGCATGGGAGACTTTTAAAAAATTGTATGGTAAAACAGATAAGATTAGGGGTTATCAAATTGATAATGATTTGATGAATCTTGATCCTAAAATTTTTGACCACATCCAAAACTACATCTCCAAAATCAAGCAACTAAGAACATAGTTGAAAGAGTGCAACATTAAAAAAGAGGATTTATAATTGATTCTGAATGTATTGTCCAAGCTAGGTTCTGAGTATTCAGTATTTGTTTTTGGCTTTCATACCCATCGACTTTCTATGGGAGCATTATATGTTGATCCTAAGTTTGATGACTTTGCAAATCTCCTAATCCAAGAGGAAGCTAACTTAATGAACATGGGTCTAATCATGTCTTCCAAGTCACATGCATTGGTGGCTAGTGAGTCAAAGGGACAAAAAGAATCAGGGAATCTTGATAAGAAGCAAAAGAAGAAAAAGAATAAGCCACATAAAGAATCAAAATCTTCATCCTCAAAAGGAGAATCATCTAAGAAGGAGAGGCATTTTTGTGCATATTGCAAGAAGGATGGACATGAAGAACACTATTTTTATAAGAAGGATATCGATGAGTTGAAAAATCTTCTCAAAAAGAATCACATTGATTTTCCTTCTAGAATGTTTGAATCACCTTCTTCTCCTTCTATGTCAAAAAAGTCTAAAAAGGACAAAGGTCAAGCATCAACATCAGGAAACAAAGGACAAACTCTTTGTGCTCATTCAGGTCTAGGATCAAGGAGATGGCTTCTAGATTCAAGAGCTTCTCATCTTATAGCATCTTCACATACTATCTTCTCTTCATTTCAGCCTTGTACTATGTCTCCTATCTTGATGGGAAACAATACATACATGAGTGTAACAGGGAAGGGATCTATTAGTTTTGGGGACAACACTTTTCAGGATGTCTTGTGTGTTCCTTATTTGACAAACAATCTTCTTTCCATATACCAGATTACAAATGCTGGAAATGGGAGAACTATGGAGTTCACACCTAATTCTTTCATCATTCGAGACTCGGAGACTAGAGAGATCATTGCTACTAGGGTGGTTGATCATTCATCTCGGTTGTATACCTTTATAAATTTTTCTTTTGATGATGACATTGTTCCTTCGACTGTTGACCATATGAACCATGATTCAGAGGATACATTTGGATACTTGAACTTGGGAGTTCTCACATCAGATCCAGTTCTTGAGTCATGCACTTCATCTCCTCCATCTACTATTGTACTTGATGATGCTTGTGTTGCTAAATTTTTGGCTCCTTGTGATTCAGTACAATAGGATCTTGATTGTCTTTCAAATTTGGCTACTTTGGATGGCTTCTTGACAGGTATTTCAAACTTGTTTATAGAGTCTCATCTTGCAGATTTGGAGGACACCATTGATGACATTCATCTTCTCTTTGATGGAGAAGATCCTTCTTCTATTGTTTTGAGGGAACACCTTGTCCCTCTTGTTCATTCTCTACATGATCATTCTTTTCAGTTTTACGTGACTGTGGATACTTTTGGACAGCATTTGGAGGATTCTTCTTTGTCTTTAGAGGGGATATTCTTGTCTTTGGATTGTGCTCTACATTCATCTCTACTAGATGTTGGATTGTCCTCTTCAATAGTGTGGCCTAGAACGCCTGTTTGGGGTGTGTCAACTTTTGGGATCGACATGGAGACACTTGAGCATGCTTCAGAGACATCATTATTCATCCATATTCCTGTATCCTGCATACATCCATGGTTTTGTTTCTTCCTAAGGCAAGGAACGTTGTTCGGCGAGATTAGATCATCTTCAGCATTCAATATCGAGTTTCTACCATCATTGCAGGAGACTCAACATTGAGGGGGGGTTGCCTTGTCTCTCTTCTACTTCTCTCTTATGGGGGGGTCTTTTTCCTCACATGGGGTTTTTACCTTCTCATTCTTCATTGAGATAATTTCTTGTTTGTATTTCATCTCTCTTTTGGGGAGGAGTTTTGTCCCACTGGGTTTTCTCCTTTTCTCCGTTTTTGAGAGATTTCTTTGTCATTTCATTTGCATATGTACATGGGTACCTAACATGGCCTAGTAGTCGGGACCCATTATTGCATCTTTGTGTTATTTGCATAATAATTTGCTACTCCCTAAGTTGCACTTAAGGGGGGGTGTTGGTGTAAATAAAGTCTTGTACCTAGTTAATTCATTACTAGGGGACTTATTTACACATGTTTACTTAGGTCATAGGAAGGAATCTTTTTGTGTAGTTGTCGCTAGTTGTTATCTTATCTTTTGAAAAGTACTATATGTGAACCTAGGTAAGTGTGTTTAGTTGTCTCATGTCATATGATTAAGACACTTGTCATAATCCTATGACATCTTGCATCTCACCTTGGCTATATAACCAAGGGGTCTCTCATTATAAAAACAAGCATCTCATATCATTGAGTCATATTGATAAGAATACAATTTATTCTTGTCACATCATATTCTCTCTCTTTTGTGCTTTCCATTTGGTCTCAAGATCTTGGCAACCATAGCCAATTCTAACAGATATCACAAGCCCTTGAAGATTTTGAGAAGACAATCGTGGATATAAAAGTACAATATGAAGAAGAAAAAAAGGAATGAGGAAGAAGCAAAGAAATAATCCTAGATCTAAAAGTTGAGTGTGAAGAAGCAAAAAGGATTGAGGAAGGAAAAGCCAATTAAAGGAAAAGGAAGAAAATTGTGAAAAGTTAGAATCCAAGACTATATCACTAAGGAATCAGTTGGAAAAGACTGTGGCATAATTCAATCAAGAATTGAAGAATGTGAGAAGTTCAAAAATTCTAGATAAAAACATAAATGACCAAAATCCCACAAGTATCAAGAGTGGGGTTGGATTTGAAGAAGGGAAAATTTAAAAAATGGATCAACTTTCAAATGAGCCACCAAAGAAAGGAAATGAGGAAAAACCAAAAGGCTATCCAAATGTTCTCAAGAGTTCCATCAAAAATGAGAATAACAAAAATAAGGAAAACAATGTCCCATAAAAAACAAATATTCCTCATAGAGACAACAAAGAGAAATTCTCAAGATCATTTCCTCCAAGTCAAGCACAAATAAACAAGTCTCAATATTCATTTTATGGTTATTGATATTCATGTAATAACTATGGTCACAAAGCAGTAGATTGTTGGACACATGCAAGAAAAAATGGTTGGATCAAGAATATAAGATCTTATGGATTTCCAAATAGAAAGGACGACATCATATGTTATAAATGCAACCATTTTGGTCATAAGGCAAGAAATTGTAAAACACAAGCAAGATATGATGGATGGAGCAAAGATTCTTATGTTTTCAAGAAGAAGATATAATTCCTTTGGTCATTTGGTATAGTATAATGTTACATGCTACAAATGTGATAATTATGGGCATATGGCATGATTGTGTAGAAGTAATTTTGTGGAATACCCTAAGCAGAACAAGAAAGTCAAAGTTGGGAATAAGAAAAAGGAAGAATTTACAAAGGTATGCCGAAGGAAACAAGAGAAAGATAATGAGAAGGAAGAATCTATGCCTATACCTCATGCACAAGAGATATCACTAAGATCTTAAAGAGATGTACGAGTTCAGGGGGAGCTAACCAATGGATTATCCTTTAGCTTCATAGAAAAGAAAATTCAAGATAGATCAGCTAAGGCATATTTTATATGAGCATTTCATTATCATTGATTGAAGGGGAAGAATTAGTACAGAATGAGAAGATATAATTGAAGTAAAGAAAGAATGGCTAGGCATACAACAATACTATTGAGTTATGTTATTGGGATGATGGATAGTAGTAAGTTATGATGGTTATACTTATGTTTGACTTCCTATTGATGTAATGATGCCATAGAAGATAGAAGATAGAGGTATAACTAATATCCCTTTACCATTAATATAAAAAAGGGGGGATAATTAAAGAAAGGTGGAGAGCTACAGAAAAAGAGAGTTATGAGAAAAGAGAGTAGATTTCAAGATGAAGAGTTAGAGAAAGAGGATTATTAGATCAAGGGGGGCACTAAAAAATCTTTGAAAGGGGGAGAAATAAAGAAAGGGAGACCTTTTGTGAAGAGTTGAAGACATTTTCCATCTTGTAAGAGGCATAGTAAATGATGGATAACAAAATAAGTTATTAATGTGTTAAGCGTGAGAAGATCATCTAAATTTTGGACAGTTATAGAGAAAGCATATCATCCCAAGCGACAAAGAGACACAGAGAGAATTAGATCAAAGGAAGCTTGAGAAAGGGAGAGCTTTACAAAAAGGGGGAGCATCACAAAAAAAAGGAAGAATTATATCATGAAGGAAAGATGTATACTAAGTGTCCCTTTGCCATTGATGTCAAAGGGGGAGAGATATAGGAAGGGGGGCAATGCAAAAGAAGAGAATTATTTGATGTCAAAGGTAGACAAGGTTGTCAAAGATTTTGTCATGGAGATTGTTGGAATGTTTTCCATTTATTTCAAGGTGCATGAAACAAGAGTGGTGTCACTAACGTCAAAGACGTATAAGTGAGATTGTTGACAAGTTTATTATCATTGATATCAAAGGGTAAATTGTTGTCAAAGGATAAAGAACGTCAAATAAGGAAAAAGTCCACTAATCATTTTAAAGAAAACATTACATTATTTGAAGGTGGTTAATAACAAGTTCACAATATCAATTTACATTCTATCTTGGTTGACTTTATTATAATTGTTATACTAGTAATGGTGCCTAATATATATTACTCATGGAGTGATTTATATATAAATAAATGTAGTAGTGATTAATTAAAGTCGATATATTGAAGGGCTACAAATTAGCTATGTATAGTGATCAATATAACTGGTGAATGATTAAGAAAAGTCAATGATGAGTATCATTTATATTAAAAGGTAGAAATTAATATTGATAATAAAGGAGCAAAAAGTGACTAGCTGATCACAATTGGCAGGAGTATCATATATAACTAGTCGACCACTTTAAAAGAAAAATGCAAAGACTCAAAGAAATAAGCGCCCAAGTTTTAGGAAATAATTTACATGAAAGTTGGTGATTAATTAATTTTAAAGTGGAAAAAAATAAAATTAGCAAAGGGAAACGATGGATATTTATGAAAGGTCATGGCCATTCAAAAGGTTATCTCTTTTCAAAAGGATGCCTCTTTTCACCTTAGATTTGAAGATATAAAAATGAGATACGAAATGTAGATTTAAAGTAACAATTCAATAATTTATTTATGAGAAAAAGAGCATATCAAAAAGAGATAAAAGGGAAGAAATATAAAGTGTAATTCAGATCTGTTTTGAGTGCATATGCAACTCATGTATGAATGTTAAATGCAAATATATCTAATGAATATATGTGAAGAGTAAGAGAAAATTGTGAAGTGAATTTGAGCAGATGGCAAGGCAAAAAAATTATGTGAAAATATTGCAATGATTATGATCGATTGTGTGAGAAGAATTGATGTATAGATTGGATCAAACTTGTGAGAGATATTGTGCATGATATTAATCAGATTTGGGAAGGAAGGTTAAATTTTTGAGTGTGGATCAGATTTTTGTTTGGATCAGACTTGTAATTTGTGATCAGATGTGTGATAAAAGTTTATTATGTAAAATGTGATCAAGAATATTGCATTGTGTGTGTTCAAATTTGAGAAGGAAGATAATTTGTAGTTGGATTAGGTATGTGTGGATCATATTTGTGTTTGTATCAGATTTGGTGGAGTTTATTATATCAGCATTGAATAATTAAGTAGGTTGGAGCCTATCAAATAGAGGTTGGAGCCTCTTACTGAGTTGAAGCTCAGTTTGTGTGGAGGTTGGAGCCTCCAATAGGTTAAAGCCTATCAAATCAAGGTTGAATCCTCTTGCAAGGTTGGATTTCAACTGAGTGGGCATTGAAGCCTCCAATAGGTTGGAGCCTATAATTCTATCAAGTGGAGATTGGAGCCTCTAGTAGGTTGGATCCTACAAGAAGAAGATTAATCTATGATCTATAAGCAATATTTTGTCATGGTTTTCTCCTGCAAGGGTTTCCATGTAAATCGATGTTCTCATTGTGTTCTTAATTTCTAGATCTTTCTTGAATTTTTTCATTGTGATTGGTTAAGTTTTAAAAAATAAAATATGGTTAGATACTTATTCACCCTCCCCCTCTCAATACCATTGTGTGCTCATCAAAATCAATATAAGACTCTCATTCACCAATTAACAACTACAATAAGTTCAAATAGAAATATCAACAAATGATAACACAAGAGAAACACAAGGTTTACATGGAAACACTTTTGAGAGAAAACTACAACAAAATATTGCTTTATATATAAATTTATTACAAATTTTGTAGACACCAACCTATTGGAAACACCAATCCCCAACACTAGAGCACCAACTCAATATGAATCACCAATCTCCTTTAATAAGAGGCACCAACCTCTCCAATATGAGGCACCAACCTCTTGATAGATGATGTATTTTTCTCCTTAATAGTCCTTCAAAAATATTCCTTTGAATGATCTTCAATAAATTTCTCTTCTCAAATCTATTGGTATATAAATGATTTATCAACTTATTCTCCACACACTCTTCTCCACATTCCACAACCTCTATCTATTCTTTCTCCAAGGGGGATTACTTCATAAATAGAGGCATTGATTCACAAACGAGATGACTTTCTAAAATTTTATACCCTTTCAAAGTGCCCTTTCATCTTTGTAATGCCGAAAATTGTATCCTATGCAATTTTTCTTTCCATTACCTCCCCTTTAGATGAATTAAATTCAATCATGCAATGTCCCCTTCACCTGGCCTTGATCTTGTCTACACCCCTTTCATTTATGGTCATTAAGGTGAACTTTTGTCATGGACGATCGTGTGTCGCATAGACGTCTATGTGTCATGTGAACATCCCGAAAATATTTCTACTTGTGTAGTTGTTGGGAATTTACACATATCGCCTTCCCGCAAAGTGTAACACCTCTATAGCTTGCAGACACACTAAAAATGTCCCTTTGCATGCCTATATGCCTTTCAAACTTCCATTTTTCTATTCTATTCACTCTCTCACTCGTTCTTGATCATTCTAGCATTCTTCTTCACTTCATTCACTCTCATTCTCTCGTTCTATCAATCTCTCTTGCATGTTGGCTCTCTACTTTGGCACTCTTAGCATGCCTCGAATGTTGCATTCTCTTCCTTTCAGCATCATTATCTTGCTAAAGGGAGGGTAACTACATTCTCTTTATATTGCATTATCATCTTTATTTCAAGTAGTATATTATCATTCTAGCTTGTCTATCTATTTTCTTTATCTTGTCTATTGTCATTTTCTTTTCTATCTATCTATCTGGTTGTCCATGGAGGTGGGAACACCTACATGGGGATTTGACTGAGGAAAACCCCTAAACAACCCCAACCATTTTATTGTTTCCATGTGTGCAAGTTTTGAAGTTGTGGCTTTACAGGAGGCTTCATTCATGGACCTCTTGTGAGTCTCCTTTCTTCTCTTCATCTTTGTTATTTTCGTTCAATGTCATTTAGTTTATGCTTGTTATTTTTTATTTATGTTTATCTCTGTTATTCTATTAGATTAGGACATCTGTGAAATTTTAGTTGTCGAATAGTTAGTGGATTCATTGTTGTCTTTGTTAGTAAACTTATTTTTGTCCATATGAGACTACAACATAGCGCGTGGATCGTGAGGACATCCATGTGTCATGCTATCGTCCTTGGCTAAGATCTTGCCAGTTTTCTCATGAGACCTCTACAACCTACTGTTTTGATCTCTAAAATTCTCATCCTCTAATTCCATGTAAAACATAAAATATAAGCAAACTCCCTTATTGATCCATTCTTCTCACCTGAGTTTTGATCCTTGAGGTATTCAAGGAACATTCTCTCCATTGAGATCACATCATTTCGAGGTATTGAATTTCCTCGTCTACAATCTCCAAATTTGGGTGCACCATTTAGGGGTTGATCCATTCAAAATATGAAATTATTTTATTTTTAAATGTCACTAAAGTGGGCACCATACAAGGAGGGATCAACCCATTTCATGAAAAAATATTTTATTTATTTTAAACTTATAAATATGGGCGCCATATTGAAGGAGGGATGGCCAACTATTGATATGATATTAATTTTTTCATGTGAGGTTAAATTTTCTCTTGTAATGATGTGATTTCTTCTTTTTTGATCAATGAATTTCATCATGAAGAACTTTCCATCAATCTTCACTAACAAACTCCTAAGTGTCTTGGACATCAATGACAATAATTCTAACAATCTCTTCTTCTTCGCATGCAATAATTGTGAGAGAATTTCCACCTTCCCTGCACAATGTTAGTAAATAATTTGGTACTTGGAATGATATCTAATAGTCCTAAATGTTGGAAATGTAAACAATATGCTAAGAAAGTAAGAAAAAATATTCAAAGACCCAAATATTTTTATAGCTTGGCACCGTCCCCAATAAAGACACCAAAAATGTATGCTCCCTTCATTGACTAATAAATTTGGTGCAACTAAGCCATCACTCAAATCAATGGAACTAGATGTCATTTATCAAGCAAATCATCAGCTACAAGGGTTACACTTATAATTTTGAACCAAGGACATATCTTCTTGGATGATATAGGTATTGTGTGTATGGCCTAAAGGTTTATCAGGTTCCTAGGTGGTTGAGTATAGAAATTGAGCTTTCTTATTCATAGAAGCAATAATATAAAAAAACTTAAATATCCTATAACAAATATCTTACAGCTATTGCTATAGGCTTAAGCTAGTGTTGTACATTCTATAGATAACACAAATTAATTGCTATAGATAATAGTTATAAATCTCTTGACAATTAACCAATGATCTAAACATAAAATATTGAAATAACTAATCATGAATACTAACAATAGAGTTGCAGTGTTACCTCAAGTGGGCCCTTGCTTGGGTTGCTACACTTCTAATTCATAGAAATGTTAATCAATCATTTTTGTCCTCCATTCATTCAAATTCAAAATAACACTAGCTAATAAAAAATTGTTCTTGATTATTGTTCAAGAAAAATGTTGAAAAATCACTGCTACACTTCTACTCTAATATATAGACTTTTGATTCAACTAACTATTCTTAATTTTCCTTAGAAAATGGGACTCCCAACCACCTAATTTACAAATGTTGACTCATTCCAAAAAGATGGGAAGAGGATTGTTGCATCTTAAGAACACAAAATGAGAAACTTCAAGAATAAAGTTCTAGTGTACAATTCTTCTAATTGTGACTGAGGAACCAAAATCACTAGCATGTAGAAGCAAATGGCATGATGTGTGCAACAAAAAAATTGTTGCAGTATCTGCCATTATCTATTATCATGGAGTTTCTTTGTACTCTTTCTGACAAAGTTCATTATTGGTGGTTGAGATTATATTTGCTTGTTCTAGCTCCAATGGATCCAAGTTCCTTTAGCTACTAATAACCCATCTCCATAGCTACAAGTGTGTGATCCTTCAACTACATGCGGCCAATCTTGTGGTTGTGTCTACAACAATCCTTCGATTGCATGTCGCTTATTACCTTTGTTGCATGGTTAGTTCCTCAAAAATACTTATATACTATAATTAGAATAATTCACTATAATATACTATCATATTTCAAAAACAACCATCTAAACATGCAAATATTTATCAAGTTTAGTGCTTTATACTTTAAATATCAACCACAAAGTTTTAGGAATGGGAAATGTTTCAAAGAGCAAGAAATAAACATAACTAGTAGGGACAAATACTAGACTCATTAATTGTCACTATTTTTACTTTTTGTTTAAGACATAAGCACAATTGCACTCACATCAACATGCATGTTGGATTCCTGACACTAGAATCTATCCCCATTCATCCTAAAAAATGTATAAATTCATCTAGACATCTCATGTATTTTACCCTTTATTTTGTTCGTCCTAGTTTCATCTATGATATTGATTAGCTCAAATTTATTTAACACTCTTGTCCATTAGCCTAAATCTAGTTCATGTGATGTTCCATTTTCCAATGAGCCCTATTTGAATTAAGAATCTAGTTTAATTATGACATCTTCAACATTCTAATGAAGGAACAAATAGCTTTATTTTAATTGGTAAAATGTTCATTTGTGCTTACCTAGTTTCAAATAAGCTAAAGGCTCTTGTAGATAATATGGTGCAGGAGCACCAGGCAAAGGACTATTTTGTTTTTGAGTTTTTAATTTTTTTGTGCTATCATAAGGTCATGTTGACCATTATTTTAAGTGCTTAGGGTTGTTTTTGGTCTTTGGAAAAGAGGGTGTCAAGTTTCCAATGAGTTTAGAGGCTCACTTTGCTAAATAGTGAAAAATTGTTAAATGTCTGTAAACACAGCGGGTTTTATAAAAAGACATTTTTAGGTCATTTAAGCCTCGACCCAAGAGCCTAAATTGTTGGGAAGGAATATTTAAGGCATTCCACGACCTATTTGGTGGGTTAGAAGTTCTTTGTACGGACTGTTTTTCTAGAAATTAAAGAAAACAGCTTTCTTGTCTTATTTTCTGTGTTTTTCCGTTCTTGTTTGCAAGACAGCAGTTAAATGAATTAAAAGAGGCATTTTGTAGGTTTTTTTAGCATGTAGAGAAGCCTCTGGAAGTTTATTTTGGCACATTTGATAGCTGTTCCATTGTTTCATCCATTCTTGTAAATTTTGTGTTTTATTTCTTTATTTGTTGTTTTGACTAGAACTATGTAAAAATGGAGTTCTAGGCTGCATTTCCTCCATACCTGGAAGTATGGAATTGTTGGGAACGTGGTCAGGCTCCATATCTGTACATATTTTAGTGGTAGGTGTTAGGTTTTCTTTGGTTGTAGGAGTTATGAGAAAAGCCTTGCCCTAGGCGAGCCAGTGAAGAGCCCGGCTAGGAAAGGTTGCAGTACATCGTTGATAACTTGCAGGGGAGAAAATATTTTCGAAAAATTCTTTTTGGAGAATTTAGGGGAAGGTCTTGGCCATGTGTGGTACCAAGGAGGAGAGCCCAGAAATCCGTTTAGGAGGAGAACTTTTCACCAGTCCTAAAACTGGTTCTGGACAGTTAGAAACCCTAGTTTTCTGGGCAGTGTTTGCATGAGGGCAAAGAACGGCTTGGACAGAGCCAAGACCCTAGAAATATTGAAGCTGTAGATAGGGGAAACACATTTCCTAAGCCAAGAACCACGTTTCTTTGGTGGGTTTAGAAGGGAAAAGCAATTTAACCCTATTTAGAGACCAAATAGTGGCTCAAGAGAAAAACCTATGGAATAGGCTTCATGCAAGTGTTGGTAAGATGGAGTCTAAGTGAAGTTCCAGAAACCCTAGGAGGTTGTTTTGGAGTTTTGGAAAATATTCCCTCACCCCTGCAAGATTCATTCATGTATTGAGGGAGGATTAGTCTTTTGGATGCATAAAAGGCTAAGAAAGAAAGGAGTCATAGCACCAAGATTTGGTTTGGTAGTTGCAAACTTGACAAGATAGTGAGGTTGGCAGGAGAACCAGGGGAACTTAGACAAGGTAGAGTTCCTATAGGTTAGGGTGGAACAAAAATTTCACCAAGGAGGTCTATGTCAAGGCCTAGCATAGGAATCTGTGATTGGTTCCTACAGCATCTGAAAACAGTGTAACTGATTCCTGCAGCTTCCAGGAATCTGTGATTGCTTCCTGTAGCCTCCCTATCATAATAATTCTAGTAAAAATCTAAGATAGATAATTGGAAGAATTTAGCCTAAATCAAGTAAGTTCTATATTTCCCATCCAAAGAGATTTTCCCTCACTCATGCTTTAATGATTTATATTAATTAGGGTTTGGTTTTAGAAATGTGTTGTACACCTTAAATAATGGCATTGTAGTGTTGTTATTAGGAAATTGTGTTGTGCACTTTTATAATAACATTAAAATATTGTTGTAAATTATGGTCATCATTGGATAGGATTCCTTGCTTGGTTGTTAGGTTGACTTATACTAGTGTAATTATGTATTAAACGTTGGAATTGTAAACATAATTGGTTGTCACAAACGAATAAGCAAATAGATAAAGTATCAAAAGGTAAAAGGTCACATGGGACAAGGAGAATCACATGGGATTCCTATGAATATGGAGAGACTCTTGGGGGATTTCAATAATCACACATGGGCATTTGGATTCTCTTATGGAACATGAAGAGTTATGTGGGATGTGAGGGGGTCATGTCTAGCACATGAGATGTGTGGAATATGAAGGATCGTGGCCCATGGTTGTGTACCTATTATACTATAAACCACTTGGTGGTTTCTTGTGAGCTTTGTGTCTAAAAAGTTGTAGGATATATTTTTGTGACAAGACTCAAAAAAGGCATAGCAATGGACAAATGTTTACATATTGTTTTAATAGTTTCCAAATGTCATTGGATTGATCACATGAAGGGCAACAACTCATAAAGTGCAATGAGGAGAGGTTCTCTAAGAGTGCATGTTGTATTGGTATTGGTCTATTTAAAAGTGCATGTTGTCGTATTTAATAGAGGTTGAAGATCTCTCCTAGCACAAGTTAAATCTTTTGTAGAGTTTAATCTTGTTCTTTAGAAAATATATTACAGTGATGCTTTTGTTACTAGTTTTTTAAAAGGGTTTTGTGGGGTGAATATGAAGTTCCTATGTATATATTTTTTGATTTGTCATTTTGTTGCACTAGTTTTGAATTTTGTAACCTATTCAATGCAAGTCTTCTTTTAAAACTAATAGTAATTTCCTAGTATTTGCTATCAAAGTTTAGTTGTTTGTTGCTTGGGAGAAGGCATGGACCTAAAATAAATTTTGTTTTGAGTGGGAATTTTTTGTAGTTGAAGACATTCTTTTACATAGGGAAATGGTGATCCCATTGAAAGGCAATCTATTGAGTGTATGCACATGTCTCATGTGGTTCGCATGCAGTGGGAGCTTCGTGTTTTGAAATGTGTTTTACACATTTCATAAAATATTTATTCACCTAGAGTACACCGCACTTTGGGTAGAGTAATATTTTCCTAGATAGTCGCGTGTAACATTTGAAATGCTTTTAGTTTTGAGATCATATAAAAATGGATTTAATGTGACACAAAAACAAGCGAATTTGAGTGCTTAGATTAGGAAAGCATTTAGGTTTGTCTTGAAGGTTGTATTGGCCCTTGGATGTAGAGTCAAACTCAAGGGCCTAACTTGAAAAAGTCACTTGGATGCATTGATTGAAAAACTTAGTTTTCTTGTTCCCTTGCCTATATAGAGTTTTTCAGATAGGAAGATGTTTGTTGAAAGAAAGATGTGCTACCAAAATAGCTTCAAGAAGTGAGTTGAAGATCTCCTTGATAGCACGGTCAAATTCCAAAGTGGTGCTATTGTTTGCTAGGTTCTTTCCCAAATGATTTTTTAAGGTAACTCTTGCGATATAGTTGTATTTTTCTATTGGAATTGTGATATATGATGTTTATGTTAATATTAATATATTTCCTATACTTTGTTTAGGAACATGGTTGGTTGTAAATTTGTTGGCTTCAAAGACGTCTTAGTTTAAATTTAAGGATCTTCGAGTTGTTGAAAATGAAAGGGCTTGTGCCTCGACAATGATGGTGACAAGCACTATGAGGGTTTCTTGGTGGAAGATAGCTATAAGCATTTGCACCCGCAACAACTAGTTCATTTTCTTTTCTTCTATTTGGACCCTTATACAATATACAAGTGGGAGAATGTTGGAAATGTATTGTAAATCTCGCATATTGACATTGTAATGATATTGTTAAGATAGTGTGTTGCACTCCTAGTTTAATATCATTAACTATTGTTGTAAGTTGTAGTTCACATCGAATGGTATGTCACACCTGGTTGTTAGGCTAATTTCTCCCAATGTAATATTGTATGAGATACTAGAATTACAAAAAAAAAAAATGGGATTATAACAAGGCAAGCAAAAAGACAAAGCATTAGCTGGTGAAAGGTCACCATACATGGATGTTTAGATTCATTTTTGAAACATGAAGAGCATTAGGTGTCACTTATAATACATTAGGAGAGGTAGAATATGAAGGGCCATGGCCCATGGTTCTATACCTATTGTATTCCAAAACCATTTAGTTGTTTCTTATGAGACTTGTCCCTATAAATATATGCTCATGGTATTGTAAAAACACTAACACTTTGCAAGTTAGGTATTGTTCATGGTAATTATTACACCTTTTTTGAATTCAAGGAACTAAGCATTGCCTTCTATGGGTTGTTTACTCTACATTTAAAAATTGTCTCCTTTTTGGAGTTCACATTTGTGATGACACAGTGAAACTCGTGATGACATATTTCTTTCTTCAGTTAATTACGCTTCATCACCCTTGCTTAAAAAGTAATTATAATCCGCTTGATGATACATGAAGACGGCACTGACCACCAACCCTTAATATACGTGCTAGCAATCCTTGCAGATTAGGATGGCATCATAGAAAAACGATAATGTAGGACACAAGCTATAATGCATAACTAGTTTTCTTCGGTAAGTAAATATCACAATGCAACAAAGATAATTGTGTGTGTTGTTGTTTAGCTCCATAGCCATTGGTGTTTTCTTTCTGGTGTTCATTTTGTGATTATGACCATGACAACTCCATACTTGTGACATCATTGATCCATTCCTCCATTCATTTTTGCTACAATTGTGGATTCTTAATTGAATAATACGTGGTTCTTTTACGTAGATTCTGCTCTCACAAAAGGAAAGGGATTTTATTATTTTATTAAACGAAGAATAAAATGTGAGAACAAAGCTTTTGGGAAAAACTTTGTAGAAGATTTTAAGTTTTCAACAGTATCTGTCTGTTGGCTGATTTCCTAAAGTCTTTTCCAAAACCTTTGTTCTCATTTTTTCATGGAATCTGAAAAAAAATTGTTCTTGAGAATAAAAAAAGTTGTATAACTACTATACAAGAAGCAGAAATCCTACTTTCAATTTACAACAAACAAAATTTGAATGTGGAACTCGGCTGCTATTTAGGCCCACAATGTTAATAGCCAAATCCGTTCTCAATAACAGAATCCATGTCAATGACATGATCCTGCAGTATCTTATCATAGTAGATATCATTCCCAATATCGGCCATCATGTCTTCCACTTCTTCAAGAGGCTTATCAATATAGAGTTGTATCTGTGCCTTCTTTATAACCGTCACTTTATAGCCCTCCGATTGGGCTTCCCTGTAAAGTTCCTGGAAAAAATAAAAAATAGCTTAGTCCATCATTTAATTTTTTTTAAATGTACTAGCACATTATACTATTACTTCAGAGCAGTCAACACAAAATAGTGCACCATCTGAAAATTCAAAGCTCTTTGAATCACAAAGTCTATTTTGGGTTGATCGGAATCATATATGTAAGATGGATCCTAAATGATTTATTCAGTGATAACGTGTACTCGCAAACCGATTTTTAGATCTTCCAGAAGATACATGTAGTTTAAGCAATCCCTATTATCTAGTTCATCAGCATCCACAATCCAAGTGTAATAGGTAAGACATCGACCATAGTTTCAATAAAAAAATGCCACATTAGTGGCTCTAGCAAGTTATTCCTGCATCCCTTGTTCCTCATCCTCCTCACCTTACATTTTTCCTGACTTCTTCCTACCCATATTGTTGTCCTCACTATTTCTTTTATTATCAATTTTTGTATTCCCACCAGAGCTATTTTGCCGTCTCCCTATTTCCTCCCAGACAACTGGCCCATCTTCATTTGTACAGATGAATATTACAGAATTATATCCAGTTACAACTATACATAACCCCAGGCAATGGCTTCTTAAGCTTAGACCGCATGGACTTTGTCAACTTCTAGTTCAATAAAACATTTGATCTAATCCAAAAGAAATTCTTGAACTAATATGATTTCAGTTTAAGTTAAAACTTAATATCAAGAAAATTAAATAAGTGTGACAGATAAAGAATTTATACGACAGGATATGTAGGAAAAAAATGTATAGTTTGCCTCAGTACACTTTTCTTCCAAAGTTACCATAAAGTGGTTAACACAGACATGCAGATGTGGCAGATTTCCAAAATTTTAGGAATCAACAATCTATAGATCTTAGAGTTTTGTAAAAATATGGACTAATAAACATAAAAATACGAAGAAAAAAAGGAAAAAGGTTGTTTTTTTAATGCAAATTTCCATTTAATTTTCTAGGACTAAATTTATTCAAATATGGATACATTTGACAATTTCCCTAGACCACCAACTTATGATCCAAAAATATAGGTAGGACATTTTTAGTGCAAAAATGCATTTTTTATTTTTCTATTTACAATAGATCACTGGTACTAGCCATAAATTACTAGCAAACATAAAAAGTCAACACCAAGATCAACCCATCAAAACAAAAGCTGGTTCCCATTCGAAGGTCTGGTGTTGATTTTCTACTATGTTTTTCTGATCAGGAAAGCTGAAAGAAGAGGATTTAACAAATGCTCTAAGAAAGCCAAATCCATGGAATGTGAGCCTACCTTGGAAGTACACGGCATGACACGGGCACTAGCATTCTCTAGACTTGATCTTAGAATATAGCAAAAATTTTTAGCATCCCCACGGTCTTCAAAAGCAATAACATGGCGATACTTAGCCTTTGGTTCAAGGTCTGGAGCCATTTCCAATGAGTAGAAACCTCTCACCAATTCACCATCTTTGTTTCTATATAATTCAATGCACTGCATAGGAAAGCAAAAATCCCATAAGCCATTAAATATTAGATATTCGTGCAATTTATGTATTGAAAAATAGGGAAAAAGTTCCTCTAATTTAAATTGTAGCTACACAACTAGATACCTTATGAATCATTCAACATACATCATGGAATTAAATGAGATTGAGAAAATTGGGTCATTTATGGAGAGATATTTGTCAGTTCACATATCAATAAGCTAGGAACTGAAATTTTGACCATGATCATATCACTCAAACATGTATGCCATCTGATAAAGTTGAAATTCGTCAACCTCGTATGAAAATAGCCCTTTGTTGTCATGGAAAAAATGTGTTTAAGTGATCAAAATTTTTATGTCAATGTAAAACTCAACTTAGGAGCAAACACAAGAATTTGATGAAATACAATTTAAAGAATATTCAAATAGAACATATAATAGCACCAGAAAACCTTGTGCATATAATACATTTGTTGTAACTCCATACTTTCTGATTTAGGTGAACACAGGGATGGGGCATCCAGCCAAAGACTAACCCGAAGAAAACTATTATTCTGAAGCCTAGATACAAGATGAAATGTTGTATAATGTCCATAAATGACAAAGTAAGCATCTCTTACAACTGTACTAGAAGTCACTGAGCAATAAAATTGCAAACTGCAAATCCAACAGAAACCGGAACTATTATGAAGTTAATCAACTATGTATAATGGATGCCAAGGTAGGGTGGGATGTTGAGAACCAAGGAAATCCAACTGACAGCTTTAATAATGGCATACGGAACATAGTCAAGAAGCATGCACATGCCTTGCAATTTTTTCATTTTCGTGTGCAAGAAACTCTAATCAATCTTAAAGGTGTGATAACTCATTGTTCATTGTGCTATTTGGGATCAGGTGATGCTCTGTAATCAATCTTGAAAGTGTGACAACCCATTGCTCATCCTGCTATTTGGGATCAAGTGATACTCCAGTTGTGTATGGATGCTCTGCATCCATTCTACTATTTTGTTGTCTCTCATGTGCTTCAGATGTAGACAGTGTTCTATTGAAAATAGTAAATGGTAGAATTAACTGAAACTTGAGGTAAGGCCAAATGGGTTGGGTTCAATGGAGATGTAAAGAGCTTCATCATAAGTATGATGGATGAAAGGAAGGTTCTCGGAAGGTTCTCATAACATATGCTAGATAATGATAATTGTACACCTGTAGGAGTTGCATTACAGCCTGAATGAGTATTTCTAATGACCCATCAATCCCTAATGAAAAGCTACAAATATATCCCATAGAAACTGCCAGCAATGCCCGTGCATACTCCAAAATTATTCAATTAATTTATAGTCACAATTATATGCAATAGACTGTCAAAACTTATAAGTGTGTATATACATGGATAAAAAACAATTTAGCAACTAATTGTGCATTGATGGTCTTCCTAAACAGAACAAGAACTTCCATTTCAGAAACCCTATCAACAGCAACCCATGCACCCTCTTTGTGCAGTCCACAGCAACCCATATACCCTCGTTGTGCAGTCAACAGCTTCACAACGAAATTCATAGACATCGATTCCCCAAAGAGAGGGGATACATAAGGAAGTGTAAAACTGTCACATCTGGTTGGCAAGCTTTGTGGAGCAGTAGATTATACAAGACATAATATATACCAAGTTGCCAGTACTGGTACAGTCTCGGGCTCAGGCTCAGTTAGGGATTCAGGTTCACCTGTATGGCAAATTCCGCGCCCCCTCCGGGTATGGGTACAGCTGTATAAATATATTTGATATTTGGTACTAAAAATAAATTAAATAATAGAATTGAAAATGCATTTCATAATTCATTCATATCTGTATGTCAAATCATAATTCATAGCATGTAATTTTGTAAATATCATATATCTACATTTCATTATTTGAATCGAAAAGATAATTGATAGCTCAATTTTATATCATATAATATTATATATATAATATATCTATATCTCAAATCACTACAAAACTTGAAAATAGTAATTACAATTAAAAAATTGTTTTTTCCTCTCCACTGAAAGCATCTACATTTAAGTCATCACTTGGTTCAACTTCATTTGAACCACAAGCAAGCACAATGCCATTCCTAGTAGCTACATGAACATCATGTGTAGTAGACATCATGTGCAGTAGCCTTGTCGTCATCTATACGACTCTGGCAAGCTCTAAAACAGATGCATCCAAGTTGGCACACTCAAGGGCTATATCCCAAATCTTTGTCACCCCTTCCTCACAGTCAACTTTCTAATGTGATAGGAGGTGCAAGTTGAAATGGACGTAAACCAAATTTTTTTGCATTTTTTGCAGCCAACCAATTGCACTTAACTAAGTGAATAAATATGTACTCCAATTCCGCTCAATGGAAGAAAAACTTACAACCTATTGAAATTGGAAGGAAAGTCGATACCACTTAAAAATGCGAAAGAATGGTAAAAATTTTTAAAATTAAAAATTAGAAATGCTTACCTATTATAGAATTTTGATTGCAAGAGGTTGGAGCACATATAACTTTGCCCCTTGAGGTACCACCTGTTGACGTTGTTTTTGTGACCGCACCAAACAGCAGAACGAAATAGTTTAGGGCTACTCCATTCTCTCTTGATCAAAGTATTCCGTGTGCTAAGATTGCGAGATAGATCACACGTTCAACTCCAAGGTTCCTTTAATGCGAATAGACCCAGTTCGGTTGATGTGTATTTGCTGTGTTCTTACGAGGGGACTTACACAATTGTTCAGACTTCTTGCAGTTAGCAGTTGGTATGATTTTGAAGGGGATTTTGTGCGTAGGATTTGGCAATATAGCTTATTCTCCTAAAACTAATCAGAAATGTGCGGAAAGTAAAAGGGTATAAGGCCTAAGAAACTTATATTCTATTCTAAATGCAGGATATGTGGGGCTTCGTTTCAATAGACTTCAACCAGATTTCACCTAGCCTCACGTCGGACAGCCTCAGTAAAATCGGTGCAATCTTCAAGGGAAGTAGCAAAAGATGTTCAAATTATGACTTAACATGCATACACCATCACAACGACGCATATAAGCATACAAATCACAATTGAAGTTAAACACAAAATAATCTCCAGTCGACCACACAAGGCGAACTTGTCATCAACAAACCGCTAGTGGTATGGAATTAAGCGAAGCTATCTCAATAAAACACCACACACCAAAGTAAACTACTTGCATGAAATTAAGCTACTTGGATACGAAAGGAAGAAGAGACCTTGCTAGCAATTCATGACAAGACGAATTCCATCATCAATGAAAAGATCTATTATCAAGAAAAGTGTTACACAACAATCTCCCAAAAGTTTTCAAAGGGAAAACTTTCTTTCTTCTCCAAATTATGCAAAAATGCTCTACAATGCTACACTATCTAGCTCTAATGCTAATGCTCTCTCAACGTCTACTGTCTACTATTCCAATGTCTAATCTAATGTCTTACAAATGAGGGGGACTCCCCCTTTTATAGCTAGCCAAGTCCCAAAAGACGGCTAGGGTTACAATCAATAGAGTGGCCAGAATCGTGCCACCTCAGCCCTAACCCTAAAAACTGCCAGAATAGGGAGTGGTACATTAAATGAATCAAAGATTCCCACTCACTCCCATAAATAGTAAAAGGTAATAAATGCTCCATATTCAGTCTTCTAGAAGATCCTCGTCCAGTAGTGTGTTCCCATTGGCCTTCTCTCTGACTGCCAACTCAACAAATCTGCCAAGTATGGCCTCAACCTCATGAACTGAAATAGGTGGAACACAGTCTAACTAAAACTCTAATACTGTGACTGAATGCTCATGCCTTGTACAAGATTTCCTCCAAGCAGCTAAGGAGTCCTGCGTGTTCTCGATCAAAGTGGAGAAAGTAGCAGTATTCTCGAAATCATCCTGTACAAAGGTCTTAACGTCTGCAAAGAAAGGCACCAGCAAACCCCTCAAATTATCAACACTTATCTCATCCGGATTCAGCCGCCTAGCAAATATGGCCTCAAAGGTGTTCTGAACTCCATCTACAATGTTGGCCATAGCCTTATGTACTCTGGCTGAATCTGCCTGTGCCACATCGAAGAAGCCATGCCCTGTGATAGCCGAAGAATACCACCGAGAGAAATCATATCGGTCATTCGCCTGAATGACACCTCCATCAATCAGCAACTGCAATGGCACATGCCTCAATACCTCAAGGCGCTGGATCACCCTACTCTGATAGATAGAGGCATCGCCCCAAGCATGATCCACCGCATCCATCCGTGTCAAAATAGTAGAGGCCTGTTGAAAGGCAGAAGCAAGGTCCTCCATAAATTTCTCCGTCTCCACACGAACTCCTGTGACCCATTTATCTGCCTCCTGTGCCATCCTTCCCAACTCAACCATGCCGCTAATCGACTCTCTAGGAATATCTGCGGAGGCTCTATCACTGGTACATCCTGCCCTCGAGAACGAGACAACTGCTGAACATATCCAATTAACGCCTTGTGTTCTCGTTTCAACTTATATTTTCCTTCCTTCTTGAATAACCTATCCTTGAGGGCAAGGAAGGAGTTATCACACTCCTCAACAATCTGTGCACCAGTAGGGCGTCCCAAGTCCAGAGTCGTGACCACATAATTCTCAGGAACTGCTTCATTCCGGTCACACTCAACTCGTGGGACAGCTACGTGAAGGGTACGAGAGCCATCCTCCTCAGTGGAAATCTTCGAAAATTTCCTTGCCTTCTTCGGTGGAGGTGCACTGATCCTGTTTAAAAACTCCTCCATCTCAACCGCTGGATCAATCTCCTCACTAGGGCTTCTTCTCATTCTATCCTTAAGCCAATCGGGCACATCATACTGTATGTCAAAGGGCTGCTGCTCCTGTGCCTCGACTTCTCTAACCTGCTCAACTTCTTCATCATTCTGGCGAGGCTCATCGTCCTCAAGTGGCTGAGTATCACCTGACACTATATCATCATCATCATTCATGGCCGCCTCTATCTCCTGCTGAAACTGAGGGTCAGTAAAGTCCCCTCATCATCCTGCCGATCAATTCTAAGTGCACGTGGGCACCCCAATCGACCGTGGAGGCCGAATATCATCCTGCATTTACCGCACTGATCACCGCAATCGATCAGCAAACAAAGACACCAGTATACTTGGAGAGCGTGTCTCCAAGGTGTTACACTGTGACTCGCGGAGGCTCTGGCCGAACTATTTCCTTCTTCCTGGTCTCTGGGCCTCGTGTGATCTGTTTTTCCTGCCAGTGGTGGGCGTCCTGTGATCTCCCATCATATTGTAAGTCAAGGCAATTGACCTACTCTCCAATCTGTTTACTCGCCTATCAACCCAGGCTCTGGTGAATGTCATAACTGGGATAGAGAGAGTATCCAAATCTGCAACCTCGGGCTCTGACCAATCTATAGGTGGAAGTGGAGTATCTCGAACTGCTGCATAATCGGGATGTACAACATCCATATCCTCGTTCACCTGGTCCGGAACTGGCACAACCTCACACTCCCTGATCAGAGTAATCGGCAACCGAGAGAACATTCTTTTCCTTACTTCAATTTCATCAACTGCATCAGCCCAGTAATCTTCTATGGTGGCCTTATGCTTGAATTCTTCTGACAACACCCACTTGATGTTATGATGCGGGTCATAGTGTTGTCGACTTGTGTGATATGAGAAATGATAAAATTGAAGCTCACTTTCAGCTTCTCTAGCTGCCTGTATCGAAGGACACACCTCATCCGAGTTGCCCATCACAATTGGAAACTCTATCCCTCCTTTCTTTTTCTTCTTTTGAATTTTGTCAAAGGCTAGCAACTGTCTGGATATCTCTAGCATCATTATTCTATCTGTCGGGTACTTAGGCAGCCTATATGGGTATGAGGAAAAACCTTGCAGCCTAATATATGAAAATCTCGGAAACTGTATAAACCAGCACCCATACCTTTCAATTAGCTCCTGGGCATCTCTAGAGATTCTGTGATGTAACCTCTCCTGAAGCAGCCTCGTGATGTACATAGTGAATGAATCGTTGACACGTTTGTAGTGGGTTGTGCTCGACAGGTGCAACTGTGTACACGCCTCATGGATTTTGAACTGATGAGAGCCGCATCCCACAGGTTCTTTATATGAAATCCCCCTGTACCTCGTCATTCGTGCCAACATATAAATAAGGTAGGAGCTCATGTAAAACGTTTTAGTCCTCCTCAAGCTCAGGAGCTGCTCATGTATATTGTCGCTTATCATCTCAGCCCAATTGACATAATCCTTGCCTTCTAGCACCAAGTTGATGTAATAAAACATCTAAGGCTCAAAAATGTAGGACTGTGGGCAACCACCAACCCTGCTCAGCATCATGATGAGATCACAGTATTCTTGTTTCAGGTCCTCCGCTATGATCTGTTTTGGCAACTTCGCACGAGATGGCTTAGGAGTGCTCATCCAGTGGGTGTTAATTGTATCCATGCATCTCTCAAAAGCTGAAGCGTACATCCGCTCCGCTCGCTCCCTGGATTTGTAAATCATGTTTTTGTGCACCGGGATCCTGAAAGCTTCACCAATGGCTGCCGGAGTAAGATTGGCAAGCACTTGGCCATCAGGTGACATGATCGACCGGTGTTCCTTCTCGTAGGAATTAGCGCACTCCATTATCAGCTCTGAGCACTAAATGGTTGGCGGAAAACCAGCAGCTGCATATAATCCACTCCGAACAATGTTGTGCGAAGTGGCTGAAGCTCGATGACTTCCGATTCCAAACAGCCTGTTCTTGAAGGTATCCAGGTTGACAGAGCCCAGGTTAGTGTCCGTCAACTTGCCTAGCTTTGAAATAAACTTCGACTCTGGCATGAATGTCTTGCTCAGCTTCTTGATCATAGCTTGTCTTGAGGCACCATTGTCCTTTCCAGTTGTCCTCGCTTCAGCCATCTGCAACATAACAAACATTCATCAGCAATTGAATTTAATAAAATAAGGCATTGTATAGGGGCTGCAGTCGAATTCTAGAAGCTGCAATAACTCTCGTGTTTGCAAACCTCAGCTTCTTTTCTTGAATAAGTTCGAATTCCCACACTTAGAGCAGATTTCTAAATGGACTTTGATGACTTGGCTTCACTATCAGCAATCAGCAATTTCAATAATTTCGTATCAGCAATCAGCAATCAGCAAACTCGTACTTTTGAGTTCTCAGCAACTTACTTCTAGGCGTCCTCCCTTTCAACTGGCAACTTCAACTTACTCAACAAATCAGACTTCAGCCTCAACACTAGCAAAGTCGTACCTTTCCCAAGCAACTTCAATCTTCAGCAAATACTTCTTCAACCAGCAAAGGCGTACCTCCTCTACTTCAGCTATGCCAATCCTCAGCAACTCAAGGCGTCCTCTAGCTGCAAATTTGATTAACTTTCAAGTGCGCCTCTTCAGCAAACTCTATTCCTCAGCAAAATTCGAATTCCTTCAAGCTCTCCAGCAACTCAAGGCGTCCTTTTCTCAACTCAGCAACATTCAGATTTCAAACTTTTCCAGCAACAATTCACTGCACCACTTCACTCTCAGAGCAAATTCGACTTCCTCAGCTGTGAAAACAAGTGAAAAACTTCTCCATTTTATAGCTAAAACTCGAATTCTAGAAGAAGTTAATTTTAGCCAGTGCCATTAAACTCCACTACTCCACTTCAAGAATTCGAATTTTCCCTCTCTGGTGTTTCTGACACTTGTCTCCAGTCGTCGGGAATATTATTCTTCTAGAAACTTGACTTTGACTGGCGCCTTTGAATTTCTTTTCGAAAAATTTAATTTAAATTCATCATTTTTTACTCACCAGCCGGAGCTCTGTTACTGAATTTGAATTTTAACTCTCTTCTGCTCTGAAAAATCCATCCTTGAAGAATTCAAACAAAATTATCTGGGCAACTCATCTCGGACTCATCGTTCGAAGAAAATTCATTTTGAAAACACATTTTATTCATTTTTGCCTTAGAAAATTTAAAATTCTCCCTTAGGAAAATTCACAATTTGAGTACTGATTAGATTCTTCACTGAAAGAGTGTCGGCGGAGTTTGGAAGACTTGGAAATCCATCATTCATCACGAACGTCCAGTACCCAGAAGAAAATTTTCTTCAGAACGTCTCGAATCCATGGGTACCCAACGAACGGGTTCATTTAATTTTTCAATTTTGAACCTTAGAAAATATTATTTTCACCATTTTAAATTGATTCTTCGCCTGCGATCATCCTGTGTTGCTCCAAACTGAAGAACTTGAATTCATCTGTGCAATATCATTCACTTCTGACTCCACTGCTGAGAAAATTGGCTTGTGCTTCGGAAAACTTCATTACTTTGAGCTCTAGGCATATTTTCCAAGGGAAAATAATTTTGCCTTAGAAAATATTTCAATCATCTTGCATTTTGAAAAAAAATTTCCTTTAGAAAATAATTTGATCATATGCCAGCGAGAGAAGTATCATCTTCCTCATTTAAAAAAAAACAATTTTTATTTACCTAGCACACTTTTATTTCTTACTTCACACTTCACACTTGAAAATATTCATTTAAAAGCCCAACGCCTAGGCAACTTCTCCAGCACTTAGAAAATATTTCACCTTTACTACTTGAGGCGCCTAGCACACTTCATTTTATTTCCACCACCTTCAAATATTCCAACGCCTTCAAGCTATTTTAAAATATTTTAAGCGCCTAGCATACTTGGGAGGATTTTAAAATCACGCCTTAGGGATTTTGAACTTCACCACCTTAGAAAATATTTCAACACCTTATAACTCCCTTCAAACATTTTTCAACACACACCACACCTTAGCAATATTTCCATTTCACCTTCTAACTCCCATCTCCCTAGGCGCATATAGCATTTGAAGAGGGATTTAAAATCACGCCACACACCTTTAGGCTTTAGGCGCCCAACAAACACACGCCCAGCAATTTTCTCTAAGGCCCACCACCTTGGGCGCATTCTACACATGATGGAGGATAACGCCTAGCTTTCACCTTGAATTTACCACGCCTTGGCAAAATTTTCACCTCAATTACCACCCTTAATCACTTTTCACATCCAAACATGGGCGCATTTCTATGTAGGAGAAGGATAAACTTGCTATCACGTCCCTTGTGACCCTTCACCTTCTCTATTTTCGTCTTGACATGCACAAGTTTGGGCGCATTTTGCTTATGGAGGAGGACAAAATCTTTGACTTTGTTGACTCTCTTCAAACTTGGCGCATTTTATACTTGCTGGTGGATGAACTTTCTCCAACGTTCTTGGGTGACTCTTCACCTTCCAATTTTTGTCTTCACATGCACAAGTTTGGGCGCATTTCACCCCCTGTGAAGGATGAACTTGTATCTTGGGTGCATTTAGAGGGGTGAGGCGGATGTGTTTCATGCCTTAGAAAATTTTTCAAACCTCCTGAGCTATCTTCCTTCTTTGGGCGCATTTGGACCCCTGAGCAGGACAAAGATTGTTGACTTATTTTGACTTCTTGTGCCTTGGGCGCATTTTGCCCTGTGTGAAGGATGAACTCACACTTAGAAATTTTTTATGCCTCCTCACTAGCTGGGCGCATTTCCTTATGCCTGCTGGATGAAGTTCCAGACTTAGACAAATTTTCATCATCTTTCGCCAGCTTACGTGCCCTGCTATTTATAATAAGTCCTCCGAATTTGTATCTCTGAAGCTCGGAACGGCTTGAAATTTTGCGCACTGCATCCTCATAGCTTCAATGTCCTGTCAACACTGGCATTTTTAGCTGACCTGCTATTTTTAGTATGTTTCTGAAGGTGGCTTACTATAAATAGTAAGCTCAGGTTTCTGATAGCTCCCAAGCTCCGATCAAGTTGAAATTTGAATGAGGCGCTCCTCACCACGTGACCTGCTGGCTGACACTGACGCATGCGCTCAATTTACTATTTTTAGCCAGTTTCCAAATTGTCTTACTATAAATAGTAAGTGCTCCGTTTGACTTGAAATTTCACCAGCAGATAGCCTGAAGAATGCTGATCGCGGTGGTTTACACCGGTTTTTGAAGATTCTGAGTTTTTACGCCTATTTTTAGGCTCCGAAGTTGGAAACCCTAATTTGCTTTGCATGCATACCAAATGAACTCGGTTTGCCTTCGTTTCTGTGGCACTGCGATCCTCGGAATCTGAACTCAGCTGGGGGCCGCCGACACACCTGCTAAAAAGGCAAGTTCCCATAAAGAGTGAGACTTCATTTGCATGTCATACCATCACGAAGCTCGAAAACCCATCAGAATCACCCGACATGCAAAAGAAACCTCGACATGCAAACCCTAAAAATAGCCTCGGAAGGCTGAATCCTGAAAGTGGTCACCTCGTCTTGCATGTTACATCATCGCGAAGGTCTCGAAAAAACCCAGAAGGAATATCCAAACATGCAAAGAAAAACTCTGCATCTGGACCCTAAAATTCGTGCCGGAAGCCAGACTACTAAAAATAGTAAGTCATCTGTTTTCGCTCAAATTTTGCACGCGAACAGTCTGATATGCCCTGAATGCTGGGTGACTCTCGGAATCTCAAAATAGCTGACAAATTGCCCATAATTTCACTTACTAAAAATAGTAAGTACCTTGGAATTCGATGAAAACTTGCTGAGAGGCCGCCGGATGCCTACTGACAACAACGTTAAGTTCAATTTTCAATTTACTCACTTTACCTGACCTTGGACTGACCAGAAACGATGAAACCCTAATTTTAGACTTGGTCAGCTCCACACTTAAATTCACTAACGGGCGCAACCCCTCGAAAGGCAGACATCAGAAAAGAGACAGAGCAGGAGAGAGAGAGAAAAACCCAAGCCAAAAGACCGGAACGGAGCAAAATTTAGGGGGTCCCCATTTGAATGGGGCGATGTGTGAAAAGGTCACAACACCACCATGTACGAGTGTTCATCCAGTACTTATCTCGAAGAGCACAAATAAATCTCGTGATGAACCTACCAAATTCAGTCCTAACCTTATCCACCACTTCTAGATCTCAAAGATTCTTTGGAATGCTTTTTTGTACCCATCAGCAACTTCATTGTCTCTATATGGTGTCGTTCTCCTAGGCAAATAAGGTAATTTTGTGCTATAATATTTAGGGGATAATACATATGCAAGGAGATGGAAGGGTGTAGTCATATTGTTTCAAGTTTCAACAATTAGGAATGATTTTGTTCACCCTTTGAAAAAATGTTGCTTCGAGGTCATTCTCCTTCTCTGCTATTATGGCCCTTATTTTTTATATCATAGAGTCCATGCCATCATAAATTTCTCTCAAATATAGACAATCTATATCAATGTACTGTAAGGAAGCTAAGGTAGCAGAACAACTTCCTACACTAATCTTGAGAGGAGAATAATGCAAAACTTTACAGATCTTTAATAATTACAAATACTTAAACAAAAATAAACACAAATATCACACATACCAAAACACAATGATTTACGTGGGGAAAACCCTTTCGAGAGAAATACCCCACACTCCAAAAGCCACCCAATATATTATTCAGAAATCACAAAGATTACAATATACTTGCAGAGCAAGCTTCTCACAGGAGTATCACCACCAGAGATCAAGAGACAACACGACCGCTATTAGACTCTCAGAATACATCACCGTCTACAATCATAGTACAAGCAATCATAAAATAGGGTTACATTCTAGGGCAAGACAGGCCAACAAAATATCCACCATTAAAACTAAAACCTAATAATTAACAGTCTAGATTTACAATATATCATTTTAATGTATGTCAGCCATTTTAGTAGTTTCCTAAAAAAGTTAACACACTCACATTTTGCTCCTCAACCCACCCTGTGCTCCCATTGTATATTACACCTATCGGTGTAACTAGGAAATATATAATTGCAAGGTTGAGACACATTTTCCCAACAAATCTCCCACTTGTCGAACACCTTGCAAGAGCAACAGGACGGAGTAAACATTGTCTTTGAGCAACATTCATCAAAAGGCCCATAGTCTTTGAGCACCATTTGAACTTCTCTGTGCTCATAGGCTTAGTGAAAGAATCAGCAACATTCATCAAAGTATCTACCTTAACCAACTTCACCCTGCCATCTTCAACCATATCTCTAACAAAATGATACTGTACATCAATATGCTTGGTCTTGGTATGAACTATTGGGTTCTTAGCTAGACATGTCACACACTGACTGTCGCAATAAATTGTCACTGCACCTTGTTTTATTCCAATATCTGAACATAGTCTCTTAAGCCAAATGACTTCTTTACAAGCATCAGTAGCTGCCATATACTCTGCTTCAATAGTGGACAAAGCAACCACAGCCTGTCGCTTACTCATCCAACTAATTGCACCACCAAATAAAGTAAACACATAAGCACTGGTGGGTTTTCTACTATCAACATCACCTGCCTAGTCTGAATCCACATAACCATGAATATAAAGGGAAATCTCGTCTTCAATCATATTACTAAGATAACATAAAGAATAATCTAAGGTACCCTGCGAATATTTGAAGACTCTTTTAACTGCATCCCAATGAGCTCTACCAGGATTAGTCATATATCTAGAAAGAACTCCCACTGCTTGGGCAATGTCTAGTCTTATACAGACCATAGCATACATCAGACTTCCAACTGCACTCCGATAAGGCACTCTGCTCATGTCTTCCATCTCTATTGGAGATATTGGACAATCTGAAATAAATAACTTTGTTCCAATTGAAACAAGAACACACAGTGGTCTACAATCCTACATATCAAACCTCTGCAAAATCGAGTTAACATGCCTACTTTGGCCAAGCCATAGCTTTCTGTTCACTCTATCTCTTTTAATTTTCATCCCAAGAATGTGTTTAGTTGCACCAAGATCTTTCATTTCAAATTTAGCAGCAAGTTGAGATTTCAGTTCTGAAATCATACCTTTCCCTCTACCACTAAATAACATATCATCAACATATAATGCAATAAACAGGAAACGATCACCATCAATTTTATAATAAACACAATGATCTAATTTAGAACGCTCAAACCCAAACTCAACATATATGTATCAAGTTTTTGGTACCACATCCTAAGACTCTGTTTTAGGCCATACAAAGATTTCTTCAATTTGCAAACCAATTTACTTTTACCTTTCACCACGTAGTGCTCTGGCTATGTCATATAAATATCCTCTTCCAAATCACCATGAAGGAAAGCAGTTTTCACATCCATTTGCTCAACCTCTAAATCATAAGCAGTAGCAATAGAAAGCAAAAATCTAATGGATGTCATTTTTGCAACAAGAGAAAATATCTCACCATAAACAACACCCTCAACTTGAGAGTTAACCCTTCGCAACCAACCTTGATTTGTACTTCTCAATACCTCCATCTAAACCAATCTTTTTCTTGAACACCCATTTGCAACCAACAGGTTTTCGTCTTTCAGGCAATGGTACAAGATCCCATGTATCATTCTTTTTCAAAGATGTCATTTCTTCATGAATAGCAATCTTCGAGGATTCTGCATCATTCATACCTAGTGCCTCTTCTACAAATCTGGGTTCATCCATGTTAGTATTCAAAGTCAAAATACATCTCCAATCATCAAGTGAATACCTTTCAGGTGGTTGTCTATGTCTTGTAGAACTACGAACACGCTGAGTTGGAGGTTCTTCCTCCTCTTCTGAAAATCCAGAGCTAGATGAGCTCTCCTCAACTTTTTGTCTATCTTTGGGCCTTGATTCAACTTTCTCAGGTGTAGAAGGAAATTGAATCACATCTTCCTGTTTACTTTGTTATGGTTGCAATATAACAGAAGAAGGCTTAGTTTCTCTAAAAATAACACTTCTACTATGTATTACCTTTTGTGCAACAGGATCCCAAAGCTTGTATCCTTTCACACCATAACTATATCCGATGAAGATACATTTCACAACCTTGTTCTCCAACCTTGTTCACTTCTCCTTTGGCACATGTGAATATGCCTCACAACCAAAAACTCTAAGATGTCTTAATGAAGGCTTGTGACCCGACCATGCCTCTATAGGCGTCTTATCAACAAGAGCTAATGTAGGAGACCTATTAATCAAGTAACAGGCAATGGCAACAGCTTCAACCCAAAACCTTTGTTCTAGGCTAGGACCACTTAATATACTCCTAGCCTTCTCCATCAGTGTCATGTTCATTCTTTCTACAACTCCATTCTGTTGTGGAGAATACGGAGTTGTCTTCTGTCTACAAATACCAAAATCTTTACAGAATCTATCAAAATCGGTAGAGTAAAATACCGCCATTATCAATCCTCAAACATTTTATTTTCTTTCCAATCTGCAATTCTACCATTGCTTTAAATTCTTTAAATCGACTGAAAACTTCAAATTTACACTTTAGAAAATATACCCATGTCCTACTATAATCATCAATAAATGAAACATAATATGTGGATTTATCAATCAAAGGAAGATCTACAGGACCAAACACATCAGAATGAATAAGATCCAATACACCACAAGATATATGAGAACTCGAGTAAAACTGAACGCAGTTTTGTTTTCCATAAATGCAATGCTCACAAAAATCAAATTCAAGATTACAATCAGGCAGACCTTCAGCAAGGTTTTATTTTTCAAGGTCCTTAGACCCTTTTCTCCAATGTGGCCAAGTCTCTCGTGCCATAACTTAGTTTACTCTGCAGGTAACTTTGATTCAAAAGAAAGAGCACCCTTGGGTACCCAAAAACCATGACCATCTGCCAAAGGTGCAACCCTCACTTCTTCCACAGACTTGCTTTTCATAGAACTACTATTGCACAGTGCATGCATCAAGCTTATACAATGTGCCATACTCTGCAGGTAACTTTGATTCAGAAGAAAGAGCACCCTTGGGTACCCAAAAACCATGACCATTTGCTAAAGGTGCAACCCTCACTTCTTCCACAGACTTGCTTTTCATAGAAGTACTATTGCACAGTGCATGCATCAAGCTTATACAATGTGCCATATCTAACACCTCTAGCAATCACCATAGCACCTCTGACCATCTTGCATCTTGCATCAGAAAATACTACCTACACACTTGCATCTATTAGTTTGCTCACAGATAACAAATTTTATGCTAAATTAGAGATATGCAACACACCATTAATCCTTTTTATTCTACCATTAGGAAACCTGATTTTAACTTTACCACGGCCAACAATGTTTAAATGAGAATTATCACCCAAGTACACCTTACCTCCATCTAATAATTCATATTCAGAAAACCAATCTCTATTAAAGGTCATATAGAAAGATGCATCTGAGTCAATTAACCATGCATCATTACCTGCACGAGTTGTCAAAGTTGCAAATGAATGCATCAACATTTTCCTTCTTGGACTCAAAATCAAAATCAAATCTCTTCTTCTTCTTCTTTTCTTTTTTGCATTCCTTACGAACATGTCCAGGCTTACTGCAATTCCAACAAATAACTTTGGACTTTCCAGGAGATTTAGATCTCCCCTTGAACTTGGATTTTTCACGCTTCTCATTCTTCTTGCCCTTTTCCTTAGGTCTTCCATGAACATTTAGGGCCTCCTTGGCACTAATGGATATCTTCCTCCTCATCTCTTCAAAAAGCAAAGAACCCACCACATCTTTAGTCTTCACTATAACATAAGTACTCCCAATATCCATAACAAAAGAATCCCACGAATCAAGCAAAGAACAAAGCAAGATCTGACATTTCTCTTCCTCATCCATTTTAACACCAACTGATGCCAACTGAGCCACCAGCATATTGAATGCTTCCAGTGGTCTGTAGTTCGTCCACCCTCTTCCATTCTCAAGGAATACAATTTCTTCCTCAAGAAAATCTTGTTCACTAAAGATTTGGCTTGATACATCTCATCAAGTTTCTTCCATAGTTTCTGTGCAAAGGTCTCTTCATGGACTTTGACTAAAACAGAGTCTGCCAAGCACAATCTGATTAGACCCTTGGCTTTATGATCCATAACATCATATTGAGCAGCTTGAGTAGGATTTGCAAGCCTTGAAACATTCTTGTCAACAGCATCCCACAGATCTCGATCTATCAACAGATCCTCCATCTTTAGCTTCCACATCTCAAAATTATTTCCAGAAAATTTCTCCACCTCTATTCTCCCTAATGAACTTGCCATCTGAAAATCACAAAGTGTCTTCTGTACAAGCTCCCACTCAAATCTAGATTACTTCAATAAAACCCAACAACCCACAACTGAAACCAAAGGTGATCAAGCTCTCGAACCACTTGTAAGGAAGCTAAGGTAGAGGAACAACTTCCTACACTAATCTTGAGAGGAGAATAATGCAAAACTTTACAGATCTTCAACAGTTACAGATACTTAAACAAAAATAAACACAAATATCACGCATACCACAACACAATGATTTACGTGGAGAAAACCCTTTCGGGAGAAAAACCCCACACTCCAAAAGCCGCCCAATATATTATTCAGAAATCACAAAGATTACAATATACTTGCAGACCAAGTTTCTCACAGGATTATCACCACCAAAGATCAAGAGACAACATGACCGCTACCAGACTCTCAGAATACATCACCGTCTACAATCGTAGTACGACGCCCTCATAAAATAGGGTTACATTCTAGGGCAAACGGGCCAACAAAATATCCATCATTAGATCTAAAACCTAATAATTAACGGTCTAGATTTACAATATATCATTTTAATGTATGTCAGCCATTTTAGGAGTTTCTTGAAAAGTTAACACGCTCACATTTTGCTCCTCAACGCCACCCTATGCTCCCATTGTATATTACACCTATCGGTGTAACTAGGATATATATATATCAACAATAACCTTTATATAATTGCAAGATTGAGACACATTTTCCCAACATGTACCAAATCATTCTCATGATGTACTCAATAAAACTCAAGAAGTAGTCCACATGAGCCCACCGATCATCATTCAAGATCAATGATTTGACCTTTCGGGCCATTAATGATTCCTATTAACCATGGCATTCAATGCCTCTCACAACTTCATAAGTCGTCTCAAAATGATTATGTGATGCGAAACAAGTCTCAGCAACCTAATGTAATATAAGAAATAAGTTAATAACAAATTAAAATTTAAATAACATGTCACATAAATTATTATAAAATATATGAAATTTCATAAATTTACCTTCATTAATTCCAAATTGTAGAAAATACTATAGATGTCTTATGACATGATGGTTACTCATGAATATTTGAATCTCCTCACTCTCAATATATCTATTTTTTACCCACGAGTGCCAATCTTTTGTATCCCCAAGTTGAGGGAGTGGGCATTACATGGTATCCAAAAAATGTGCTCATACCTTTCGTCAACCAAAGTACCTACCTACCCTACAATTTTTTGCATTGTCTATTATGATTTGAACAACACTCTCAACACACATCATCTCTATGGACACAATGAGGATTTTGGAAATGAAGATTGCATCCTTCACTTGCCTCTCACAATCAACTACCTTCAAAAACATTGCCCCTTTAAAGGACATTGAAATGACATTAAAGGTCGGTTTTTATAGTCTTTCCATACATCGGAAACGATACACTCTTGTTTCAATTTGTGAATCCCTAATTGATTTTAGCGATGCCCCTATAGAAAGAAAAATCTTTTGTCAATAAGGTGGTGCACACTTTCTCACACCCAAGACATATGTAACTAGAGAGTGTTTGACTCATTGTCATCACCATTTCCCGCTAATATGGTTATCTCACCAAGTTGAAAGGAAGTCCATTGGCATAGATGCAACATGCAATGTGTCATCTACATTGTCCCTCACCTCATTTTGAAATGCTCTCTCCAATGGGCCTCTTTGCAGGAAGAAATAGAGGGATCTTCCTCTTGGGTAGATGGTGTTTCCAAGAAAGGAAGTCGGGCAGCTACTATTGAAGGAGATGTAGGTCAGTTCTTGAATCCTTTCTTGGTTGAAGGATGAGACCTTCATTTCGCTCTCTCATTCAGAGCATCAGCTTCTTGTTCTCTAATATCTGTCATAATTTGTTCCTTTGGCAATACCTTCTTGTTTGCGCTTTAACAAACTTTAATTCCTAGGCCAGTCATAGCAAAGAGGTGAGCTTTCACTTGACTACATGTGATATACCAAGTTTAAATTAAATATTTAAACTAAATAGTTAAATAATATTATATGTTTGGAGCTATAAGTGTAGCAATGATATTTAAAAGGAAACAGCGATTAACAAAGGAAAATGATTATTAAATTTGAAAATGCAATTATTAATATCCTAAAAGCAGCGATTGCAATTCTCATTAAAAGCAGCAATGATAATAATGTTTGTTAATTGGCAGTGATAAAGTCTAAGAGCCAGCGCTGGAGAATAAGACAGTCAGAAAAGACAAAAGTCAGAAAAGGCAAAAAGTCTTTAAAGTTGCGATTCATTATGTTCTCCTCCAAGGCTATTAACATTTATAAAAGCAGCGACCAGATAAGGTAATAGCTAGAGAGTAAGGCAGCGATTAGGATGAAAAGGGAATAATAAAGGAGTAGTAATTAAACAAAAATAAACAAGGCAGCGATTAGTGTCTTCAAGGGTGATGATAGGAAACATGACTGTTCAAGTAGTCATCTCCTTTCGAAGAGATGCATTCCTTCATTTAGAATTGAAGGTATAAGTTCAGATTTTTAGAAGAGATGGAGGGGAGTTGGGAAGGGTATTAAGAGATATGGATCATCAGATTTATGGAGGACAGAAATAGGAGACTTCTTGAGCAGAACAGCAGATAATCATGAAAGGAGGATCAATAAACAATCTGGAATCTGGAATAGCAGCAGAGGATAAAGAATATGGAATAATCATCAGAAATACATTTTACAATCAGGCACTCAATATTTCAGAATATACAAAGGGATATAATCTGAGTTGGAAGAATATATATAGAAGAGGATAGTTCAATGGAAGATAGCTGAAGATAAATGATAAATCAATAAGGGAAGTAAGTTAAATATAAGTACATATACATATATCTAATCACACACACACACACACACATATATTATCTAGATATGCGGACCAGATACGATTATGCAATAATGATGCTTGCAACAATTATTAATCCTTATTAGTAATTATTCCATTGAAACTAATATGTTGTTGCCTTTAAGCCATATCTTCTGAATATTGAGAATAGGTCGATTAAGCAAACAAACACATACAGACCAGGAAATAGGAGTCAGTGCAGTTCATCATAACAGATTGCTATTACAACATATATTCTATATTCAGGTGTATTTTTTCTGCAATCATTATTTACATATGTATGCATATTGCCTAGATGATAATAGGAATATTTAATAACTGATTTCTTGTGGTAGAGTAGGTGATGTGCTTGACTGTCTGAAACCCATCTGGTAGGATGGGCCTGGGGTGGAGTGGTAGTTAGGAAAAGAGCCGATAGAGCCCACTTACGACCCCCGCTCAACTCCCCAGATGGAAAGTGTCTTCTAGGAGTTGAGGCCTTGATGGGGAAAGCAAGAACAAGTTGCCAAGGCGGAGGGCTGTGGTATACACCCTCTTAGGCTTGGCATATGGCTTCGAGCAGACCCATCATGTCCCTTCCAAATTTGTTTGTATCGATTGATAATCTATGGATGTGATGCAATTGTCAAACCCTAACAAGCATATATACATATTTGCATATATTGTTCATGTGGTGAATGCAGGACTCCAATTCAAGATTACATCATTAAAGAGATATTTATTTAATAAGGTGAAACCCTTACCCTAATTTGTTGCAATTTGTGATCAATAGGTGAATTCTAGGGAAAATCAGGGTAGGGGACATTACACCACACAAGCTCTTATACTTGATCCTAGAGTGACTACAACCCCAAAGGCAAGCCCCACCTCTAGGAAGTGGTTAACATATTTCCATAGAGGTGATGTTTGATCATATTTTAAGTGTTTACCTATCTCTAGGGCCACTGAACTTGAACTAGTAGCCATTTTGAATAGATTGTTGTTACAAACAAAAAAAATTGAAATTGAAAATTATAACCTTTACAATACATATAAACATAACAAAAACAAATAACAATAAAAAAACATTTAAAATATTCTTTTTAAATCCTATTTTCTTTGGGAAAAAGATGAAAAAATCCTTCAAAAACTTGAAATAATTTCATAAAATACTTCCCTTTGATCAATAAATATCCTTTGTGCAAGCTAGTTCCTTCTCATAGCTCCTACCAAATGTCTTCAACACCACCTCTCAAAAAAACCAACTAGCTTCACAAATGCAAAAATGGCAAAGGGGAAGGATATTAGTTGTTTTTTGTGCTTTGTAATTGTGAAATGAAAGTTATTGGTCGCTTTTAGGGGTTGTTATTCATGTTTTAGGGTTTTGTAGGATTTTCAAATGTTTTTGTAGTAAAAAAAAGTGTTTATTTGTTAGAAATTTCCGCCTAGGCTTTGGGCACAACTAGGAGCACCCAAGCACATCCAAGGATGGCCAGGGTGTACCCTACTGCCCTGGCTGCCCTACGGGTACATCTAGGACATACCCACACAGCGCCCAAGGCAGCAAGTGCATGCCCTACCTGTCCCATCAAAAAAACAATTCACAAAATACTTACCTTTGATCAATGAATATCCTTTGTGCAAGCTAGTTCCTTCCCATAGCTCCTACCAAATGTCTTCAGCACCACCTTTCAAAAAAACCAACTAGCTTCACAAATGCAAAAATGAAAAAGGGGAACAATATTGGTTGTTTTTTGTGCTTTGTAATTGTGAAATGAAAGTTATTGGTCACTTTTAGGGGTTGTTATTCATGTTTTAGAGTTTTGTAGGATTTTAAAATGTTTTTTAATTAAAAAAAGTGTTTATTTGTTAGAAATTTCCGCCTAGGATTTGGGCACAGCTAGGAGCACCCAAGCACATCCAAGGATGGCCAGGGTGTACCCTACCGCCCTGCCTGCCCTATGGGTACATCTAGGACATACCCACACAGCACCCAAGGCAGCAAGAGCACGCCCTACCTGTCCCATCCTTGCTCCTGTGCCCACTCCCATACAAAGGGTGAAACACATCATTTCCAATAACATAGCATACCAACATAAATATTTCTCCAGCACTGCATGTATTCTATTGATGTGAGAATAATGTGATTTCCACATCACCTACATTGAGGTTCTTATGGTAGTAAGTACACATAAAATCCTAAAGTAGAATAACAAGCTATATGTAAATAACAAGTGTACATAACAGGTGTTGTAGATGGATCTAATGTGCAGATTCCCAAGGTATAGATGACAAAGTTGCAAAATCATGTCCAAATTCCTAGTTTCAGTAAATGCAACATTTTAGCACCATTATGGTTGCTTGCACCAACAAACATATTGCAGTCTCAAACAACTATTTCAGAGCCACGTCATGTTTTCTATCATCGTGTGCAAAACACAGTTGTTTCCTATCATTGTGGACTATTTCCCAGCTGTTTATTTCCACTTCTGGTCATAGCTGTTTTCTCAATTGTGACAGTTGTGCTTGATATTTTATGATACCTGAACCATAAGCAATGTGCATGGTTGATGAATCTCTAAACCAAATTTAAAATTCATCTAATGTGTATGTATACATTTACTGTGTCAAAACCTTCCCATCCCCATTAATTGTCATGTAGCATTGCCGTCACATTTCTAGCTTCTTGTTTCTGGCAAAACAGTACCAAAGTGTCCAATACACACAAAAATGAGAGGATTATTCATGGTGGATTGTTGAGAGAATGCTGCTTCATTATCACCGTCATCTCTATGCTCAATCATCAAGTAGGACTATTATGGATACATCACTCACTTTATAGTTTATATATCCAGCATTCTTGATATTGAACTAAGATTGCGGGAATTGCAAAGGTTACCAATCAGAGTGGACCAGGTTTCATTACAAAGAATATCATCTCTTTAATCGCAAATCAGTTGGTCGATAGTATAGGGTTCATCATTGTAAGAGGTATACAACTTAATTCACAATTGAGTGTTTTAAGAATGAAAGGCTTTTGGATACACTTGCTTTGCAGGTGTAGCACCCATAGTATACTTTAAGACATTTGTCTTGATCTAAAATGCTGTTGATGATTGACTACTTGCAAAATAAAACCAATGTTTAAGCTCATCAAGGCTTCTTGTTGATTCCCTGTCTACCAAAAGATGCTTCTCATAGTCTTTCAAGGACATCATTGTCAACCAACATGGTGAGAACCTACGTTAGCTGGTACTGCCCAACAGACCCCATACTTGTACCAGGATTGTTACGGAATTAATACTGATCTGGGTACCTCCTGGGCAACCCGAGTTCTGTTTATTGTTCTGACCCCCAGGTACCCAACCGTCATAATAAAAATTAAATTACGAAACAGTGCTGGTCTAATATGATAGTCACAATTAAGAAAAATACAGAAAATATTAAAAACACAATCAAAAACATTTTTAAAAACACAACTAAACTACTCCTAGTCCCATTGCACATGCTTCTAATGAAACAAGTGTTGATTTGGATGCTCCTGACGAAGTGCAATATGACACTTTGTTCAACTTCACATGGTTCTTGAATTTGAGTAAGACCATCAAATATGTTCCCTTTTTAACAAATTATATAAATCTATGTGATATATCATATACCATCAAAGCTTTGTTATATTTTTGGTCTATTTTATGCATATAACATCGATATTATGGTTAAATTTGTTTACTTGTCTATATTTTTTACTTTTCGTACAGGTGTACCCAAGTCATACCATATCAGGGATCCAATTAAATAGCAAACACCAGTGTTCAAACCTGAACCCAAACTGATAAAAAGATGAGAACCCATACACAAATATTTGATAGAAATTCATGAGAAACATCAGTAGACCAAGGTTGGTGAATTAAATTTTGTACCTTTCCAGTATAAATGTACCCTACATTCATCACCTAAACACCAAACAGACCAAATATTTTTCATAGAAAAGGAGCATTCCCTAGTGTAGGTTTGGAGCTTGTAAATGTGCACATTCTACAATGCTTTTTGAATGTACTCCAAGTACTCTTTCCATATGCATTTCAAAACAAGGAAATCCTCTAACTAGAAAAAAGGCAAAATAAATTGTAATAAGCCATATGATTTGTTCATCAACTACAATGTTATCAAGCATTAACATTGCACCAAATGATTATTAAATTTTGAAAGTCTTTTTTCCATTTTTATCGGTCCCTTCCAAACATTCTTGGACTCTATAAATACTTGATGGTAGTAGAGTATGAGGTGTATGTTAATTAGGTACTTAGCACAAAAGATATTCCCCAGGTTGTCATCATGGCAAGGGAGTGAATAACTATTCTGAACTCTAATTTGATGAGAATATGAAATCAATAAATGTCCAAAGTAATGTCCTCTTAGGTGCAAGCATAATGGATGCTTCCATGAGGTGATTAATGTTACTTTTAGGATCAGAAATGAAAGCAACCAAAAATGCAACACATAAGACAATGAACACCACAAGATACCCTGGGAAAACCCTCAAACTCGAGGGGAAAAATCCCAGCAAATATATCGCTTATTTATTCTGGTATAAGAGCAGAAATCTGCTTGCAACTCAGGCCCAACACAAGGCCGAATTTGATACAATGACTAATAGCACCTCTCCTAGATGCGAAGATACAGAATGAATATATTTCTCCTTGAAATCTATTCGCTGCAACAACATGGTGATCTGCTACTCAAGATAATGATCTGTCACTCAAGATAATGATCTGCTGGTCAAGATAATAATCTGCTGCTCAAGATCATGACCTGCTGCTCAAGTGCGAACTCTGCTGCTCAAGATCATGACCTGCTGCTCAAGTTCGAACTTCTTCAAGGAGTGTGAGTATGATGAATGAACTTCATTCTCAAATGAGAGATCATCACCTTATATTTATACAAATCATTGTGTCTCTTCATGTAGGTTGGCCTCATAAGAAAATAGCAATAACTAAATAAATATAATTTCTTTAATGAGGTCGGCCCTATTTAATTACCCACAATAATTAAATATTAGAATATAGTGCCAAGCGAAGCGCCTCTTCACTTTAGTTATCTCAATAAAATAAATAGCCGATAGGCTATATGCAATTTTATGCCTTGACTAAGTTGGAAGAATGAACCCGAAGCTATAATAACTTCAACACTCCCTCTCAGCTAGGGAGGAATACTTCCAGCAGTACAAGACATATCACCTCATCGTGATGTCAACCACTATGGCAACTCCCATATGTGGAAAAGGAATGGTATCACCTCATCGTGATATCAACCATCATGGTTACACACATATATGGAAAAGAAAGATATCACCTCATCGTGATATCAACCATCATGGCTACACCCATGTATGGTATGTACAAGTGCTCATCACTCAACGTGATGTTGTCATCTCATCGTGACGTTCACCATGGCTCTCCTAGAGGGTGAAAACACAAGTACAAGAAAATCATCACGGACTCTCTCACGTGATGCTCTCATGGAGTCACACATATGACATCCACCATGGCTCTCCCAAAGGGTAGAAACAAGGGCTTTCACCTCAAATCTCAAAGAGAAATGCATTAACAAGGGTTTGCACCTCAAATCTCTCTCAAAGAGAAATGCATTAAAGAAGATCACTGATACTGAGACTCCTTCTCAGCTAGGGCTTGATTCTCCACCATACCAAGCTTGTCTCGAAAGTACACAAACTTTATCTTGGAGAGAGGCTTGGTGAGAATGTTTGTCGTTTGCTCATTAGTGTTGATATACCTCAATTGGATCGCCTTCCTTAATACCATATCTTTGATATTGTGGTATTTGATCTCAAAATGCTTAGTTTTGTCATGAAACACTGGAATGACATAAATCTTCTCAAGGCTTTGATTATCACAATGGATGACAGTCGGCTCCAATGATTGTCCAACCAATCCTGCAAGGAGCTTCCAAAGCCACACTGCTTCTCGAGCTATCACACACAAGCTGCAATATACTCAGCCTCTGCGGTGCTCAGTGCCACTAAAGACTGCTTCCTACCACACCAGGAGATCATCACAGACCCCAAACTGAAACAGCATTCAAAGGTGCTCTTTCGATCAGTGACACACCCTACCCAATCAGAATCAGTATATCCATGCAACTGTAAGTCCACACCAGAAGAATATCTCAAGCCATACCCAACTGTGCCATGCAAGTATCTCAAGATATGCTTTGCTGCAACTAGATGTAGTTGCCTTGGTTCACACATGAACTAATTGAATGCACTCACTGCATAGCAAATATCTGGACTAGTATTGACTAGATACATCAAAGATCCAATCAACTGCCTGTACATAGTAGGATCCTCTAGATCTGAACTAGCTGCAGCCTCTTTTAACTTCTGAAAAATGGTTTCCATAGGTGTAGACATGGATTTGCAATCCATCATACCAAATCTCTTCAAGATGTCTATTGTATACTTCCCTTGACTCAGAATGGTCTCATTAGGCCTCTACCATATTTCTAAACCAAGGAAGTAAAGCATGTACTTAAGACCCTTTATTTCAAATTCAGAAGCCAACTCCTTGCATTTGATAAAGAGGTGTTCTTCTCCAGTAAGAAAAAGATCATCAACATAAAGAACCAAGATTAATGCCTCACCATTAACTACTTTGAAGTACAAGTTTGAATTTGCATCATTCTTGAAGAAAGATTGATATTCTTCAGCCATGGCATCCTTCCATACTTGCTGACTTGATGCTTCCTCAATTGTAATGTCCCCTTTTTTATGAGCATTGGAGTTTTGAGGAATTAGCCTATTCCTGATCCTCATAGGCTAATGGGGCCTGATAAGAGGGTCGTTTGGCAGATACCCAGTTGATTGGTTGGCTCATTTCGCGTCTTCATGAAGGTTTTCCTAGTATCATCATGGACATTTCTATTTATGGAAATCTTATTTTATATTATAATGTTATATTGCACTTTAGGAGTTGATTAATATGATGTATTATTATAAAGTGCAATAATAAAATAAAATAAAATAATATTATAATTTTCCTTTTAGAAAGTGACCTGGGAAAGTTCTAGAAGGAGGTCGACCTCTTGAGGAAAAAGTATAAATAAACATCATGGGCTCATTGTCTATCATCCAAGAATTGTTGTTTGAATTGATGACTTTTGGTGGTGGAGAAGCCAGCTAGGGTTTCAGC